>JANBPO010009603.1:77348705-77777672 GCA_024336825.1 Amorphophallus titanum | reverse complement strand
TTCTAACCTCTCAGGAAGATGCTTGCCTTTCGGCAAATTGATGAAGAAAGGAGCACCCTTTATATAGGATGAAGACTGTTAGAAGGCCTTCGAGCAAATCAAGGAGTATCTATTGACTCCTCCAGTCCTAGGGACACCTGTCAGAGGGAAGCCTCTTATCCTATATATTATTACCATGGATGCCTCCTTGGGGGCGCTTTTAGCCCAGATCATTGAAGAGGGCAAGGAGCAGCCGCTGTATTATCTCAGCCGGAAGCTGATCGGGCATGAGCACCAGTATGCACCTATGGAAAAGGTGTGCCTAGCCTTAGTATTTGCGGTCAAGAAGCTAAAGCACTACCTGCTAGCTCACCTGGTGGAACTCATCTCAAAATGTGATCCACTCAAATTTCTTCTCAGTCAGCCCGTCCTCTCTGGTAGGCTCGGCAAATGGGCACTTATCCTCGTGGAGTTCGACATCACCTTCGTCCCACGTAAGGCGATCAAGGGGTATGGAATGACGGAGTTCTTAGCTGCACACCCTGTGCCAGAAGATTCGCCACTCAACTTTGAGCTGCCCGATGAAGAGGTGTTGATACATTCTCAAGGAATTGGGGAGAATTCAGAAAACGTCCCACCACAAATGGAGCCATGCGTCCTCACCCTCGGCCTCCCACATTGGGAGTTGTATTTTGACGGAGCTTCCCGAACAATCAAAAAGGCTGGTGGCCTTACAGACTTTGAAAATATCTGAAAAAAATCTGGGGCATCACAGCCCTCCCCCCTTAAGAGAATTTTATCCTCGAAATTCAGGACAAGCTCCAAGCGACAAGAGGAGAACGCCGAAATCAACTGACAACACTGTCGGAGCCCCAACCAATCCTCGATATCCACAAAAACCACGATCCTGAGGGACGCGGCCAGACATTGATCACAGACAACGCCTTGCTCACAATCCAAGACACATCGATCATCAGAGTAGGCACATGCAAAAGAGTATAAGTCTGGCGTCGCCTCAACCAACACGAAAACCAACCACCAATCAAAACCACACACCCGGCGGACCAACAAACATCAACTTCTCAACCCGCTGACAGATCTCATGCCCTACACTAAGGACGATCACCAAAGAGCTTCCACCAGCTCACACCAGGCAAGCCGAACACCCTCAGCAATCACGACCAACTCTGCCAAAAGACAAACTTCTAGCAAATTCCAGATCCAATTCCGGGAAAAAGCACACCTTATAATCGGCCACCCAAGGCCTCGTTGACACATGGCCCTCGCCATTCTCGAGCCACAACACCCAGTATCTTCGGTCTGTGAAAGACCATCCACCGGTCACCAGATACTCGTCAACAAGAAACCTTGACTTGCTCAGCTTCTTCCTTCTTTCCTGGTCCTATCCCAGATCCGAAGGGCTCATTCCAACTCTCGACAGGCCATCCGCCGACCCTCCACAGACTATTACCGCATCTCAAGCCAATCCTCACTCGGACGCCGCATCCGACCCGATCCTCACGCCAACTCTACCCTCCCAGGGGAGCACGGCGAAATCAAATAACAGGATTCCACAATCCTTACATCACTCGACTCAAGCTTATAGGGAAATCCTCCCTTGCTGGTCACAGACCAAGGATCACAATTTCCAATGCCAACGTCTCTTCAGATACCTTCGCACACAGGCACCGTCCATTACCCCATCGAATCCTATCTCATCTCAATTACTCTAAATGGACGCCTAGCAATCCTCGGCTCCGCTCGCACCACAGAGCCACAAGACACACCCTTCTTACAATCCACGGCACACTTCTCTAAAATCGACAAATGCCGCCTAGTACCACAGCAAGCTAGTCGATAGTGCCACGACCACTGCACACGGGTCCCCAGACAATACACATCTTACCATGGTCGACCACTCGGTCAACCTCACCAGCCGCTCACGGCCACTAACCGAAACTCACAATCTGTCAGAGATCACTTCTCCAGAACACGATCTCATCCGAAGGCACAATTTCCAACGCAAGAACAACGTACTCATGCGGCACACTTGCTGACACATTTCCCTAACTCTCCATCCGGCCAATGCCACAACCACAATGCCTCAAGCAACAGCACAGCAACCGACATGGCCCACATAGCCGGAGACAAACTAACATCAAGGAACCAATCCCCCGACGCTCTACAAATCCTCTGCAACTCCGCAAGCTCCGATTCACAACACCTTAGAAATCACAACGCCAACCACGAGTTCCCGTGAACACCGCCCAACTAGCATTCATCTTTCCGGAGCAGCGCCAACTCACCCTTACACACTAGGGAATGAGCATCGCTTCACACAAACAACCACATCACACAAGGGAGGACAACCCATCCGATCACGTGATGCAAGACGACAAAGCTTGGCAAAAGCACGATCCTCTCCAACCAAGGAGATCTCAATCATGCCTCCAATAAATCAGGAGAAAACTTCACACTTGACCCGACCTCGCACTTCGCACACGCCGAGAACCGCACATTCCAGCACCAAGAGAAACCCTCGTTTCCGACAGGTCAGCTTCTCTGACAACACTCGCCAAGTGTCTCGTCGGACCATACTCACAACATCTCACGATGCACCACCACCGCAATTTCTCGAACCGCGACACACTACGCCTCGAGCACTGGCCCTACCAATCGCCAGCCACACCTTACCACAGCGATTGAGCTAGCCACTGCCACACGCTCCTTACTTACGCCTGCCTCTGACCTCGAAACCAATAACACGCCAAACGCTTACCAAGGAGCGAAGAAAATCCACCAAAACGCCAGGCTCGAAGGTCGCAACATCTCTAGCCACCGGACATCATTCTCTTTGTTGGTCCCGAGGTAGGCGAGCGAACAAAAAGGGAGGTTGAATTGTCCCTCACACTAGATGGCAAATAAAAATGCTACGCAACGGAATTAACACCTTTTAACAAGATTGAGGAAATTAACTAAACAATGTAACTGGTTCTCTCAATCTCTCTGTTCCCACACGATTATACAAATGGATATAACAAGCAAACCATACAATCCCACAAGGCAAACCACAAGACAATGAAATTTTTAAGGTGGTTCGGGACCACGACGGGCTCCCTACGTCCACCCGTCACCAAACCCGGTGAGGCTTCACTCGGGGATAAATCCCCAACACGGAGACGACGCTCCAACACACACACACGGGACTTCAAGGGGAGCGGTGCTTGCCTTTAGGAAACCCTTAGGCTACCTTCTCGTTTTCAAGGGGAGTGGTACTCGCCTTTAGGAAACCCTTAGGCTACCTTCTTCATTTTCAAGGGGACCAGTGCTCGCCTTTAGAAAACCCTTATGCTACATTCTCGTTTACAAGGGGAGCGGTGCTCGCCTTTAGAAAGCCCTTAGGCTACCTTAGCTTGGAGGAGTATGGTTGGTGACGATTCACTGAAAGAATTTTCTGAGGTTGACGGAGTTCCACGTCCTGGGGATCTCCTCCCCCCCCCAGCGTTACCAGCCTATACGCTCCTTTGCCGAGTGTCTCTACTACCCTGTATGGGCCTTCCCAGTTTGTGCCAGCTTCCCAGCGACGCCCCTTGGGTCAGACACGCTTGCCCGCCGTAGCACCAAGTCTCCGGGGAAGAAGTGGCGTTCCCTGACCTTGGCATTATAATATTAAGCCAGCTTCTGCTGATATGCTACGAGCTTTACTTGGGCCTTGACCCTATCTTCTTCGAGCAGATCTAGATTTTCTCGTAGCACCTGGTTGTTTCTGGCCTCGTCGAATTGTCCCACCCGTAGAGAGGGATTGGATATCTCTACCGGTACCATTGCTTCCGTGCCATAGGCGAGGTGAAAGAGTGTTTCCCCGGTGGCAGCTCTAGCAGTGGTCCGGTGGGCCCATAGGATGCTCGGGAGTGCATCTGTCCATGACTCACCTCCCTGGTCTAACCTGGTCTAACCTGGTCTTGATACCGTGAAGGAGTGTTCGGTTGGCATTCTCCACCAACCCGTTAGCCTGGGGGTGTCCCACCGAAGTGTAGTGGTTCCAAATCCCCAGCTCTGCACACTTCTCTTGAAAGTCGGTGCTCGCGAACTGCCTGCCATTATCAGTTGTGAGGACCCTAGGGATTTCGAAGCGGCAGATGACGCTCCGTAGTACGAACTTCCAGACTGCCTCACTCGTGATCTTCTCCAATGGCTCGGCTTCGACCCACTTGGTGAAGTAATCAATGGCGACTATAAGGAATTTCTTCCTCCCTTGAGCTTCGGGGAAGGGGACCAGTATGTCGACCCCCCAGCGAGCAAACGGACGAGGGTCCGTGAGTGTGTGGAGTGGCGTGGCCGATTGGTGGTGCAGATGAGAAAACTTCTGGCACTGAGGGCACCTTCGGACGTAGTCGAGGCAATCTTCCTGCAAGGTGGGCCACCAGTACCCTTGGCGAATCAGTGTCCTTGCGAGTGCTCGCCCCCCTACGTGGCTTCCGCAGAGTCCTTCGTGGACCTCTTGAATGGCCTGGCTAGCCTCCGTAGGGAACAAGCATTTCAGCAGTGGCGCTAACAGGGAACGGTGATACAATCTGCCATTTACCACTGTGAAATGAGCCGCTCTTGCTCCCGTATGTCGAGCCTCGGAGCAGTCGCTCGGGAGTTGCTGTCGGAGAAGGAAATCCAGAAGGGGATCCATCCAAGAGGGCTCATAGTCGATGGCGTTTACTTGGAGTGCTGGGTTGTCTATGCTCGGCGCTGATAATTCCTCTATCAAGACCGACCTTGAGTTGGAGATCGCGGTGGCCGACGCTAGGCGTGACAAAGCATCTGCTCGGGCATTCTCTTCCCGCGGGATGTGAACCACCTCGAAGTGGGAGAATTCCCTTGCCGCGGTCCTGGCTTGCTCCAGGTACTTGATCATGGTAGGTTCACGTGCTTCAAACTCCCCTTTCACTTGATTGGCGATGAGTATGGAGTCGCTATACACTCGCACACTGGTTGCCCCTAAGTGCTTTGCCATGCGTAGCCCTAAGAGGAGTGACTCGTACTCGGCTACGCTATTTGTGGTCAGAAAGTTGAATCGTAGGGCGTGCTACAGCTCGAGCCCCTCTGGCGAGAGGAGGACCAGTCCGGCCCCGCTCCCCGCGGCGCAGGACGATCGGTCGACGTATAGCTCCCAGGTGGGCCCGGGAGGTTGCTCTGTCGAGCCCTCGACAGGTAGCGTGCATTCGACGACGAAGTCGGCGAGGGCTTGAGCTTTGATGGCCATCATTGGACGGAACTTGATGTCGAATTCTCCCAGCTCGATAGCCCACTTGACCAACCTGCCCGAGGCATCTAGGTTCTAAAGAATTTGCTGTAGTGGTTGGTCGGTGAGGATGATGATGGGGTGAGCCAGGAAGTATGGTCGTAGCTTGCGAGTAGCCGTAATGAGTGCGAGGGCAAACTTTTCGATCGTGAGTATCGAAACTCTGGGCCCTGCAGTGCTCAGCTGACGTAGTAGACGGGCTTCATTACTCCCACTTCCTCCCGTGTGAGTACGGCACTCATCGTGCTCGGTGTCACCGAAAGGTACAAGAATAAGTCTTCCCCCATCTGGGGCTTGGCGAGGACAGGAGGAGACGCCAAATAGCGCTTCAGTTCCTAGAACGTTTGCTCGCACTCTTGGTCCCACGTGTAATGCCCTCTTTTTCAAACACTCTTCTCCTCTTTTTTACTCTGCTTATCTGCTTGATCTCTCCCAGTATTCTTCCTTACCGTCTTTTCAAGGAGGAGAAAAATGCCTCTTATACCAGCAGCAGGAAGGGCGCGTGTCTTCCACGAAGTCCTGCCCTAAAATCTTCACACGTGGCAGCATCTTGTCATTCACTTTACACGTGTTACGATCCTAACACTGCATCCAACCTTAGATCACATGCCACCCTTGATTTTCTCAAAACATTACCTGTCAACATAGAAACAAACATTAGTTTAGTTAAAAATATACTAGATAGAAAAAGATGCATGGGGATGTTATGTGCTCGGACTTATAACACTGGCTTAGCTACAGTGTCTACACCGACTCCAATCATGCAATGAGCCAAGATATGCACGGGTGTAAATGTATGCTCGGACTTGCAGAGAAGGCTTAATGCATATGCTCGGACATGCATTGCATTTTTTATAGTGTATGCACGGATATACACTGACTTGCAACGGTGCAAACATAGACATTTTTGCAAAGCGAGTAAGGACATGCACGGACTAACTCCACGGCTGATAGCAGGCAGAGGATGCAAGGAATTTGTTGTGAGGGATGTGCACGGGGTATGCTGTGCACAGACTTGCTTGCCAAGTTGATGGAAATTGTAAAGCAAAGCAAACATGCACAAATGCATGTTTTCAAGGAAACTTGGATGCAAGTTTTGTGAAGGGGTCAAAACATGCACGAGTGTAGGTTTTGAGAATGCAGTTAAAATATGCATGGATGTAGGATTTAAGAAAACATGCACGGATGCAGGTTTTGAGAAGCTATCAAAACATGCACAGACTTTAAAACAAGTTGCACACAAAAGGAAATATGCACGGGGTTTGACGTGCACGGACATTGTGTTAAGAATAAAATATGCACTGGGTTTGGCTTCCACGGACCATATGAAGGCATGCAAGGACTTGAGATGCAACCCAGCCACAATAAGACTAAGTCCAAAATGTGCACGGGGTTTAGATGCATGGACTACTATGCAGAGACTGTTCATGCACGGGGTTTGGATGCAACCCGATCAGCAAAATGTCTAAGTCCAAAATATGCACGGACCTTATGTAAACGTGCAAGGACTAAGTATGGGATATGCATGGACTTGACAATGCAAACCGACAAACTGTACATGCACGGACTTAACATAAGACATGCATGGACTCAGCATGAGACATGCATGGACTTTACAATGCAAACCACGAAACTGCACGGACTTAAGAAATGTAAACCTGTAGAATGTGCATGGACTTTATGATTTCATGCCTTAACCTTATATGATGCACCTTGAAGACTCTGCACGGACTTTAGATCTGCCTTGAACAGATATGCATGGACTCTATTACCAGACAGACGTGCACTGTTCATGCACGGACTCAATAACATGAACATACCCGGACTCAACAATGAATGGCGTGCAACGCTTGCACAGACTATGCAAGGACTCAGACCTGGTATGCTTAAGTTGAGTGTATGCATAAGACACCCTGTCCACGGACTTGGCTCAACCTTAATGCAATGCATGGACTTTTGAAAGATGTCCTGGACTAATATGCACAAGCAAAAGTCCTGGACTAATATACACAGGCAAACACTTATGCACAGGCAAACACTGACCAAGCTATCTGTAGCAATAATGCAACAATAAGGCAACAATGCCATTCATCTCAAGCAAACATGCAATCTTAGGTGGTGAATAAGGGAGTTGCTATCATCAAAACAACACACCATCATCAGAGCCCAAGGGGCACAACAATTACGACATTGACTGTTCAGGCGAGTAAGAGCCAACAAGTTTTAATGATCAAGTGGACACTGTCTGCCCTCCACCCATTCACCCCATTCATCAATATAGCCCTCTACCTCCGCATATACAACACCATTGCATTTCACTGCCCATTTTTACGCCTCCACAACGGCGTCCACTTGAACCTGATAATGAAGAGCCGACAACTGAAGAATTCAAGATGGCATGTGATGATGAAGCTCTGCAGACACCCATTCCGAGTTTTCTTCAATTTTCTCTCCCTCCACTACCACCAGATGGACCTCCTGCTCAGGATGATGCCACTGTCACTAATTCAACCCCCATTTTTGAGACTTATTGGTGTTACGATGATGGGTCGATGCTCCAATCACTCACACCGGAGCACAAAGACATGTCTCCTAACCCTATCACCTCTCACCCCGTTCAACGTTTCCTCTACACTAAACCTCCACTAGCTATGCCACCAGCCTCCACAACAGTGGCCTTCGCCAAACCTCTTTCTTGTACACCTCCCATTATACCATTAGCCTCAATGACATCGGTCTCCGCTAAGCCGACCACTAAACCTTACCCAATTAACCTCTCATTGCTGCCACCTTGGCCCTCCATTATCCTGATAACCCCAAAACCAACCTTGCCTATCCATCCACCTATCCCTTTGCCCAAACCCATGTCAGATCTTGAGCAGGGTCCACCCCTTTTTGCACTCGAGCCAATCCCGTCTGCTTCCGATCAAGGGGAGAAGCTTGACGTGTTTCTTGCAACATCTTCCACTACACCTTCCATTACACCACCACCCATGGAGCATTCTGCCTCCGCTTCGCCTTTCACCTCCACGCGGAATGGGTATATTGTTGCAAGTACTTGTGCCAAAAATAATCAAGAGTCGGGTAGGAAGGATTTGGCCACGGCTATGCCATTCAAGATACAAGACTTTATTTGCTGGATGCCAATCTGGGTTTTTGTGCCGAGCATGGTTGAAGAAGCCAAGTACCTGCCATTGCTCATCAAAAGAGAAAGTCAAGCATTGATGCCGTGCAAGTCCATGCCTAAGGGATAGGTAGGGCACCCCTTGTTTCAAATTTTTAATCTCGAATCCATTCTTCCGTACAAGGGTGGATGCCCATTTTGTTCAAAGCTCGTTATACGCCGCAATCCCTGGGCAATATGATGCTTCCCGTTCCAACTTGTCAACTCTCCCATATTATTATTCTTCACCCTCCAAGAGAGTTGTCATTTATTATTGGAGCTTCATCATAGGCTTTGATTTTATCCATTGGGCCGATTGGTTGTACACCGTCACTGCCATGGAGGGGCATGAACTCTTGTACTAGGGGGCCTTCCGTTACCCTATCCATCTTCCATCCAGTTTCACCCATACTTCTATCTATCACCAATATCTCTTCATGGGCCACTCCATGGGTGAGAAAGAGGATCTCCTTCTCTCACCCCTTGCATTCTTTACATTTTAAGCATTCATCGCATCCCTTGCATTGCATCCGCATGCATTTACATTTCTTCTTTCTCGAGTTTTCGAACTCATATATTCCCCATTTTCTAGAACCTCCTGATCCTCCACATTCTTCGTCTTCTTATTCCTTACCATCTTCGGGATCTCTGGGTCCCCTTACACTGGCCGGGCATCGTACCCCCTCCAGATTTCCTTAAGAGCATCATGCCCACTCCCAATTTTTACATCCGGGCCTTCCAGATTTCTCTCTCATTCTCTCGGGGCAATGCGCCCCATGGTATCTCCTTCCTCCGGAACCTTCAGACATCCTATCTGGGCATCGTGCCCCTTTCTATTTCCTTCCTTCGGAACCTCCGGACCATTCTTCTTCTTTTAATCCACTCTCCCCAGGGCATCGCCTCCCTTCAGATTTTTCTTCCTTAATTTTCCCGGGGCATCACGCCCCCTTTCCTACTATTCCTCTGGACCCTCCGGACTCTTTATCTGTTCTTCCAGGGCATCGTGCCCTCTCCATTGTTCTCCCTGGGCATCGCGTCCCTTCCCTCTTTATTCCCCCGGAACCTCTGGACATCCTATCTGGGCATCGCGCCCCTTTCTATTTCCTTCCTCTGGAACCTCCAGACTCTTCTTTCTACTACACCATCCTTTCCGGACATCACGCCCATTCTTTCCCATCTTTCTTTCGATTTCTCCTCCCGCTTCTTCGGGACATCGTGTCCTTTGTCCTCTTCTTCTTTTTCAATCACCTCTTCCCATCTCATTTTTCGAGGCATCGTGTCCCTCAGCATTTTCTCCCTCCGGAACCCCCGGATGATTCTTCCAATCATGATTCCACTCCTTTGCTTTTGGACCCTCCAGATCCACCTCTCTCCATTTATCAATTCCTCCTTTTGATCCCTCCTGATCCTGGGTCCAACCCGACTTCTTCCATATCCACTACTCAGGGCATTTGCCTATTCTCCCACTGTTTTCGAGGCTTTAGTCCTCACTCCTCCCCTTAATTTCTCCACTTCTTCTATAGACCATTCATGTGATCAGGGTCTCTGCTCCTTAGCGAGGGAGTTCTAGTCATCGCCTCTTTTCCTTTTTCCTTATTCGTTTGAGTTCGGTCTAGGCACCACTCCTTCTTGTTAAACCACTTCAAACCTCTGCTTCCTCCTTTTCCTATCGAAGAGGACTATAAATCCCATGAGGATCAAGATCACCTCTAGCAGTAGCTGCTTCATGAGTTGCAAGGTAACATATTGGCGTAAGTACGTTTTATTATGATGTCATTACTGCCTTACTTCATGCATGGTTTTCAAAATGAAATGCTTCTTAACTTGATCTAGAGTGGTAATTCAAGGCCTTTATCTAAGATCTTTATCTTTATTGAATTTTAGAAAAGAGTCTTAGACTTGCTATGCAGCACCTCTGGTTATTAAGAACCCCGCGCTGGGTGTTCTGCATTCTCTCCCCGCTTGTTAAGGGCAACCTTTAGTTGGGCACTCCACGCACTTCACGGCGTCCTTAGCTGGCTCCTTTGGTAAACACTGTTACTACTTTGGCCATGCCATGGGTATGCATGAAAGTCTTTACTCAGCCGAGTGCATGGGCAAGAGGTTGACGGATGAGATGACCAATCTAGGTACTCCCCAATACGAGAGAAGTCTCAAATAGGGGCAGTCTTGACCCAAACAAAGAGAGCTTTTCATGATAAATCTAGCTGACAAGGGCTATTATTAAAATCAAAATTAATAAATGTAAATTTATGAATAAAGACATGTCAAGAGAGGCAAAGTCCCCGCAGGGAAAACCCTGGTCGTATGCATGTCAAGGGTCTAAAATCAAAGGTATAAAGTCCCGGCGCAACAGACCACCGCTTTGAGGGGTAGTTGTCACGCCCCGTACTCGATACCATCGAGGTATTGTCCACTTTGGCCTACTGGCCTCACGATTTTATCCCTTTCTGATAGTGATCGGCTCCAGAATGGAGGACTTCCCGGGCAGGTCACCCATCCCGGTACTACTCCCATCACGACCTAACTATGGGCGCTATTTAAATAGAGCCTCTGTACACGGTCGCTATTTTCCTAAGGTATTTGGTTCTATGGATGAATAAATGACCAGGTGCGTGGGCGCTATATATTGTCTGTACCGACCTTGAATGCCTGAAGCAGAACTAGCATCAACCTGAAGCAGAACTAGCCTCGACCTGAAGCAACTAGCGTCGACCTTAGTTCTTAGCTTAGCAACTAGCATCGACCTTAGTTCTCAGCTTAGCAACTAGCGCCGACGTTAGTTCTCAGCTTAGCAACTAGCATCGACCTTCATTACTGTTCTTGGTCAAGGAGACATCGACTTTGGAAAGTAGCATCGACCTTTAGTTGCTGGAGCACTGAAGTGGCATCGACCTCAGTTACCGTGCTGAGAGGCTCGAAGACTAAACTAACGTCAGAAGTAATGCTTCCATGAGTAGACGTTCTTTGATAAGTGCCTTTTCTACAATCATTATTTAACCTTTTATTAAATATGGAAAATCCATTTTTTTGGAGAAATAGCGACCATCTCATGGGCATTGTTTAGAACAAGGGCTGTCTATAGGGCGCGACTTCAAATCTGTCTCCTCTTCGTCTACAACCTTCGCAGTTGGCATCCTTCCTTGTTTTGGCTCTGTGATCGATTGTAGAAGGAGGATCTACATCTTCCTCGTTTTAATGCTATTGAAACAAGGATTTTCCCCCAATAAATACCCTCTGTCACATCCTCCTGAGGGTTCCTTCGGCGGAAGATAATCTCCAATGAACTAGAGATCTCCTTCAAGGTAGTCCTTCTTCCTGAGTGGTCCTTTACCTTCCCTGTCTCTGTTGCCGTTGCTGCGTACCCTCGTTGCAACCAACATAAACATAGCAGTGGCTGAGCCTTCTCTTCTTCCTCTATCCTGCTTACAGGAGTAGAAGGAGGCCCATTATCTTCTTTGTTCCCATTATTTGTTCTGCATATCATCACTTTGTTCACCATAATTTCACCTTAGCATCATATTTCTTTGCATACATCTTTCCCATCCTTTGCTCCCCTTAGGGGTTTTAAACCAAAACACAAGGTGTGTTCATGCTCAATTTGCATAAGATCATACTCATAGAGCTTTGATACTACACTTTTGGCTAATCCAATTTGTTTGTCTTTGCTTGTGATCTTTTTAAGGGTAATCAAAGTAAGAACCCCCTTCATCGGCCGGCCGGTTGGAGGAGGAAGTTGGATCCACATCCCACCCGCATACAAGGTATTTTACGCGATCATCCTTTCTTCTTTTGAGGTAACCCCTCTGGTGATCACACTCGAAGATAGCATCTCATGCTCTCTTTTTCCCTAGTTATCTCCATGTTTTAGTTTAATTTTTCCTTAATCAACCCCCTTTCATGCAAGTTAATTAATCTTCTTCTTTTTCTTAAAATGTCTATGTGACATGGTCACAAATTAGCGATGACGATGGGACCCTTACCGTTTTTAGTATTGATTACCCCTCCTTTGGCACCCACGTGTGCCCCTCCCTTTGGCACCCTCGCGTGCCCCTCCTTTCGGTGCCCGCGTGTGCCCCTCCTTTGTGCTCTACGTAGCACACTCCCCTTGTGCATCACATGCACACCTCCGACTTGATTAGCCAATTTTTGAACTGTCTATAGTATTTTTAAGAATAAAAATTTGATCTCTGGTAGCTTTTTATTACTTTTTGTTCAAGTAAAACTGATTCAGCGACTTCCCACCAGCCGCTATTTCTTACTCCGCGACCTCTCACAGAGGAGCTCATTTTGTTATCTTTGCATATTATCTACTGTTTTAATAGTCTATGCCCCTTCATAGAGACGTTATTTACATATTCAATGCCTAACTCCAAGGCGCCAATTCTGAGTCACTGTTGACTTCCTCCCGCAGACTTTCACTGTCTGCTGCTATTAGCGCCCCTCTACAGAGGCGCTAGTCACACTGTCAGTGCCTGTCGCACAGTCGCCATTTCACTGATACAGTGACTACTTCCTGGTCGCTATTTCCCTCTGTTTTCACAGAACTGCTATATTCGTTGTTGTTTCGGTTTGATTGATTGGATTATTATTTATCTTCATATTATTGCTTAATCCTATTTGCATCAGCTTATATTTTTTTGGCATTTGGTTGAGAGACCTCCTCTCTCTACACT
Organism: Amorphophallus titanum; assembly: GCA_024336825.1. Lineage (NCBI taxonomy): Eukaryota > Viridiplantae > Streptophyta > Magnoliopsida > Alismatales > Araceae > Amorphophallus > Amorphophallus titanum. Next base: position 77,764,561 of record JANBPO010009603.1, on the reverse strand, counting down.
CTTAGGATCCCTTACACTCTCTTGGGAAAGTAAGGACCCTCCATTGAGCATTCCGTCTCTTTGGATTGAAAATTCTTTGACCAAGACCTCCATAAGTCCTCGCACCCGTGGATTCCCTCACGGAAGCTAGGCCGGTTATACCATTGAAGCACCCTAGAGTTTAGTTAACCCATGCGTTGGTGAGGTGAGAGAAAGAACCTAGTTAACCTAGAGATTACACTCAAATTGAGACTAGGATCTACATTGAAAGAGGGCTAACTACTCCTTTAAAAATCCACATTTGCTTAAACCAAGGGAACACTAAAGGAAAGGGACGAAGCCGTACCAGATGAGCACGACTACCGAGCTAACCTCAGCCCCCGAAACTACTCCAAGCAGACACTACACTAAACAAAGATAGAAGGGTGAACTCTAAAATAGGAAAAGTCGGAAGCTTACCGAACTGTCGACACGATGCCAGGCTCCAAACGAAGACCTGCAAGAACAACCGACAAAGCCTAGGAAAAACCTAGATGGATGACAGACAACACAACTAGAATGTTGTGCACACTGTCCCACACATGACTAGAACATCGTGCATGCGACAGGAGATCGACCTCGGGAAAATCCAAGAGAAGGCTAACCCAGAAAGGTCACGACGTGCGAGAAATGCGAAGAGAACCGAGAAGAGCCACATGCCACGTGACTAGAGTGCCTCACCACTAGAAGAATAGTCAGTTGCGTCCACTGACGTCTTATGCTGCACCTACTAGCATCTTGTCCGCATCACCTACCGCAAGGACTAGGCCGAGATCAAGACACTGTCAGAATCAGAACAGTACCATAACACGAGTCACTAGTCAAGGTCACATCTAACGACACAAGTCCAAAGTCCCTGACCATGTTTGCACACACTGGCTATGGCCTAAGCCTGGCCTCTAGCTAGTATTCCCCTTTCGAAGGACGCTACGGTTGACGAGGGGCCCACAGAACTAGCCTAAGAATCGTAAACCGGGAAAGTAACCCGCTACAAGAGCCGTCACGCTGAAGTGTGCCGTAAGGCTATGACTAGTGGAGGCTCACAAGACATGGAGACTCAAAACACGGCTGCAGAAGTACAGACAGGCTAGAGAGCACTGTCACAGGTACTTCAAGCACCAATGGCAGCACAGCCACTGTCGACAACTCAGGACAAGACAACTAGACTTACTCACATAATGATCCTTGAGTCAGATGACTCGGAGGCAAGATCGTCACAGATAGTGGAATAAGCCACCAATCGGTCTACTCCTAAGCCGGAGGAAACAATGCTCCGCAGGAAGTGACTCACGGAGACCCGAGGGAACACCGAGGACCCTAAACACATCTAGATATGCAAACTGAGGTAGAACGATACCTCGAGGCATCCAGAAACACAGTCTCGAATTGGACAAAGCTGTCGAGACACACACAAGGTCACATGTCAACCCCTGGTCTCACCAGGTTGATCGAAACCCGACACGACACAAACACACAGAGACACACACAGCATGCACAAGCACTCCTGGCCGTCCTATCATGGTCACTGCCCTCATAGGATATCAACAGACACCCACAGGTCATGGGCAAACCACGAGATCAAGCCAAGACAAGCAGAAATCGGAGTGGTGGACAACGATTACACTCTGGGCAGAGCGAACTATCATTCAACCGCTAGGCGAACCTGGTAGTCAAGGAAAGCCGTTACAAGAATAGAGACAAAGACACTGGCAGTTCTACATCAAGTTGTTAGGGAACTGTCGCAGTCAAGGAAAAGACCACATCCAGCCACCTGAACTGACTGATCCAGAAACCACCGACGCACAGACACCGCCCTAAAGCACAAACCTAAGATAGACAGACACATAGAATAGACATAGAATCGAACAATGGGCATCACGGCCACAATAGGACTGTAACGCGTCTCTATAGGGGTGTTACCTGCTCTGATTTGCCAAGAGTGGGCCGCCAGGGCAAACATACCTGAAATCCAATACAGACCATGTAACGCACCAGAATCGACGTGTCACATCAGTATAATGCTCCAGGATAGGGGCGTTATGGCCAATGGACCAAAACTCAGATAAACGGCATGTAACAGACCTTCATAGGCACGTTAAACAAGCTTAACGCACCGCGATAGGGGCGTTAAAGCCAACAGACCTAAAACACTAACACGGACAAGAGGCATATAATGGACCAGGCTGAGTCCGCCACAGCCACATGGTGCATGGGGGTAGGCGCGTTACACCAACCACCATAGCCAGACAAACGTCAATCAAGCACAACGTAACGGACCTACACAGGTGCGTTACCTAACCATAACGCATAGGGAGAGATCCATTATAGTGAATCGACTGACACGATCTTCGAGGCAATACGGTCGTTGAGGGGCTGACAACAGTAGCAGGCCTCAAAAACCACCCGAGCATAACACGCCTAAATAGAGGCGTTATACCCACATAACGGACCAGGACTGGTCTGTTACACTCCACGACCTCGTAAGATGGAAAATGACGAACGGGGTATAACGGTCTATCGAGGGACCATTATTGATGAGGGCATCTCACAGTGCTCTCTTTGGCTCGGATCGCCGGCACCACTTTGAGGAGTCCACCTATGTTATCTCAAGATATTTTCCCCTTCATTGAGTCATATCATATGTATTTTCCTTTATTGAGTCATGTTGTTTAGTCTATTTCTCTTATTCTGCTTAATTGGGCCTTAGTACCTTAGTTATGGGCCCGTAGGATTGAGTCTAGGATAGGCTATTATATAGGGGGCTGCAGCCCATTAAAACAAAACCGCAAGAAAAAAAACACGAAACAGGGGGGAGAAAAAAAAAGAAAAAAGGGGGAGAGGAAAAAAAGAGGAGAAAAAAGAAGAAAGAAAGAAAGAAAGAAAAAGAGAAGAAGAAAAGAAAGAAGAAAAATAATAAGATAAAAATAATATATAATATAATAATACGTATCGAATAATGTATGCATGTATACATATGAAAGATATACAATGATGAACGTACATACGGGAAGCATGCTCTTGTGTGCCGACGGGCATCCGCGTATGTGTACGTAAGTGCAGACGACAAGGACGGGTCAAGACCATCTTCTTCTCTGGACGTTGAGGTCTCGAATGCAACCCTACAGAACAAGTACACCCACGAGCACCGCTCAACTCATCCTTCGCCTGCGTTACCCGTGGGTGGGGGGCATTTGTGGACATGTAAAATTGCATGCCCATATGTCCTGCCCGGTCTCACATTAACAGCAACATCAAGCGAAGAAACCCCCGGAGAGACTGGTCACCCAAACTCCCCGAACATGCACACTGCCGTGAAGCCGTCTCCGGAATCACGACAGCAAAGAAGAATCAACCCCCGAGAAGCTCACAGCCCCTGGACCGCGAAGAAAACCAAGTGGACCGCCACTCGTGCTGACGACGGGCTCAAATCCGCCCCAACAGCACGCTTCAACTTCCTTATCGAGCATACCCCTGTGCCACCCCAGCGGCACACCCAGGATGGCCCCAGCGGCACACTCCAGGGCAGCTCCAGCCAGCACACCCCCTACGGGATCTACCTGGCATGCCCTGCAAGCCCTCTTAGTGGCACGCCCCTTCTGGGCCCTTCAGCGGCACCCTGTCGAGCCCTCCAGTGGCATGCTCTTAGCTGCCCTCCAACGGCACACTCACTTGACGCTCCTCAGCAGCACGGCCCACACCTAGTCCCAGTGGCACCCTCCTTCAAGACCTTTGACGGCATGCCCTCAGTTCCTTTCAGTGGCACGCTTTTATAGGTTTTCGCCCACCCAGCGGCACACTTTGGTTTGTTCTTCACCCGGTGCAACCGATAGAACGGATGTAACGCCATGCCCTATGGCCATTGGCGCGCAGCAGGGCTAGCTAAGGTGTCGTCCCCTCGTGATGGCACGGTGGCTACCCTCTACAGCCAAGGACGGGGGAGCATCAACTCCCATTTAATGCCCTTAGCCCACGGATGCATCCGCCATCGATGCTCCGGTTGCTGGGGGTATAAAATGCCCCCCTCTCCATGTGAACAATAGGACAGAGAGACACAGACAGAGGGACACCCACTGAGGCCCAGGCAAACACAGGAAGAAGAGAGGTAAAACCCTCCGGGTAACTCGGATAAGTCAAAGAGCACAGCCCCTGCATGCTATCTCTCCCTGCCAATATTGCCCTCTCAAGGCGACGCCTCTCCTCGCGAAGTAAAGGATCACCGGCCTCCATGCCGATCGGTGCAAAACTCGGGAGGAAGTGGTAGAGGTGACGGTCCAAAGGGTAGTGGCGCGGATAGCCCCCTGTGTGGTCATACGTGTAAAGGTCGTCCCGTCTCGTGATCCGAGACACGTCTACAAGGCCCTCCATCTCCCCAGCACTCTCAGTCGGGCCCTCGGCGACCCACGAGTAGCCAAAGTCTAGCCGACTGAAATAGTCATCATCAATGACACGGGAAGGAAAAGGCGGCATCCGTCGGTCGGTGTGCTAGACCCGGCACTCATCAACACCCCTGACCCTCGACCTCCTCGGCCGACTCCCATCTCCGCTGCTGCGAGCCATGCCTAAAAGCACAGAGGGGAAGAAAATAGAAAAGAAGCATCAGACCAAAATATTTTGGGGAAGCAATATAATTATTCAATGCAGTCCGGAAACAATACAACGGCTATGAGAAAGTTGCATGATGTCGATTCCATCCAAAGGGCACGGGACATCCCCCCCCCCTCCGGCCGTGACGGATGTCTCGTGGGGGACATTTGTTGCACCCAAAATTGTATCAAAATATTTTGAGAACTTTTATTATCTAACAACCGATGGGAAATACCTTCGCAATCTAGGGTCCATCGACCTGACCATACCATCACAATCGGCGTCGCAGCAAGGAAATTAAGGAGGAAAATACACGCACACACCTATCAAAGTAGCTGAGCAAGTGTATCACACGGCACGGACGGATGCGAGAATTCCTCCCCACGCAGTGGCGCACGACCAAACAACAAACAAGATTCTTCTCCGCTCCCGCACAAGTCTCCACCGACCAAGGGCTGCCACGCGGCGAAGAACGGGCCTCCACAGACTATAAACCCTCCACCACGGCTTCTCCTCAGCCCAGGTTGACAGAAACGAAGCAAAAAGACGCGGAGAGGAGTGAAACAGGAGGCCTAGGAGTCAAATGACCCCTCTAAAGTGTGAGAGGGGTCGCGGCCGCCCCCTGGGAGCTCACAAGGAAGAACAAGGAGGAAACTGAAAGCGAATTACACTTAACTGCAGAAAACGAGAACAATAGGATCAGATACCTTAAAAATAGAAAGTCGATTTTCTGCGTGGCTGAAAATAGATTTTCCTGGATCTGTAGTCAACCACGGCACGATATCGCTCTAACCAGTCCATGCCTAGGATAGCATCGTACTCGGCCAACTGCAGCGCATGCAACTTCGCTGGCAACTGTCGGTCACTGATGATAACAGGAGAATCTTCCATGCAAAATGGAGTGGATATGAAATCTCCAGAGGGTAACTCAATGAGCAGATCACAAGGCGACTCGGTCATCGGCTCCTTGAGACGAGCAAGAAAATCCTCAGAAATAAATGAATGAGTGGCACCTGAATCGTATAGCACACGAGCAAGATGACCAAAAGTTGAAATCGTACCTTCTATAAGATTTAACGTAATTGCTTCTGCACGAGTGATATGCGTGATCCGACTCCTCGATTTCTGGCTAGAGGCTGCAGAAGATTGCTGGGAAGAAGCAGGAACTTGGAAAAATGACAGTTGAGGCTGAGGTGGTGCAGGAAGGCAAAACTGTGACTGCTGCGGCTCAGTGACCTGTGAGAACAACGTCGGAACAGACCTCATCAGGTAATCTCGAACAACGTGACCCGGCTGATCACAGCAATAGCAAACCACTGGTAAGGAACATGGGACACTAGGATGGCTACCACCACACCTCGGACGTGGTCTCAGCTGACTCACTTGAAACTGACGGTGCTGCTGATACGGAGGAATAGACTACTAAACTGAATCAGGAGACACCGATTGCTGCTGCACAAAACCCAAAGATGCTTGACGGTTGAAACGCTTCTTGGATTTTTGAAACATCTGCCTCGACAGACCACCAGAAGTAGCCACGACAGATAGAACACCAGGTGCTAACGACTGATAGGGCTGTGAGAATGGCACAACCGACTGAGCAACACTAGACTGAGAAAACCCTATAGACCTCGCTAAATCAAGCTCAACCGCGACCGCTGCCTGATACAAATCATCCACGACATTGACACGGGTAGCAAGAAGTGGCACTCTCAACTCGGCCCGCAAACCTCGGAGAAATTGCTCGGTCTTCAAGGCTTCATCAGTAATAATATGTGGCGCATACTGTCCCAACTCGATGAACTTGTTCCAATATTGCAACACGGTCATCTCACCCTGCACCAGATCCAGAAATTGATGCATCTTATCCATACGAAGACGGGCCAGACTGTAGGTACGCTCGAAGGTAGTCACGAACTCTGTCCAGGTGATCTGACGAACTGGTCGAGAACGGAAGGTGACTTCCCACTCTAAACTCCACCACATCAATGCTGCACCCTGAAGCTGAAAAGTAGTGAGCATCACCTTCTCATCCTCTGCGCATTCCATTGATCGAAATATACGCTCAGTCGCCTCAATCCAAATCCTAGCAGCATCCGGATCTGACTGACCTTCATAAGTCAGCGGGTGGAACAGCAGAAATTCTTTAAGTGCTTTACCACGGTCACCGGGTAAGTCATCATGTGGAGTTGGCACAGCAGGAACAGGGACTGGCACGATCGGAGGAGCAGGCACGACGGGAGGCGGAACGCTGCCACTCTCTTCCAAGGGAATAGGAGCTCTTCTTTTACGGGGTGAAATCTAAAAAATACGACAACGGAAGATACATTAATAATCACGGAAAACATCCTAAGCCAGCAACAGATGACACGACAGGACTTATTCTGGACAAGCACATATAATGCCAATTCTTTACACATTTCCCCAACGCCTGCTCTGATACCAACTATAACGACCCAGAGTTTAGGGTACCGACAACCCGATACAAGTATCGAATTACTGCCACCAAAAATTGGACACGCCACCCAAGAGGCTGATGAGGCCCCTGAAGGGTTAGTGAGAGTTGTTGAGGGAGCGTATAAATAATTGGAATTACATTGCGCATACTAAAATTTATTTGGACAAGAAGATAAATTAAAGTGCGAAAGTAAATAATAGAAATATATCAGAGTGATAATTATAAGGATAGTCCAGAATTTTCAAATATACAAGTCCAACACAATGACAACAACAACAACGACAACAGTCCCATTGTACAACTACACGGAACATACCACGGACGAAAGTACACCGGGACGACGGACCTGTTGGTGCTCTAGACTCGGTCTGGAAAAGCACGAGGAAGAGCGACGGGAGGCTGGGACGGCTCACCTGCAAGAAAGAAGGGTGAGTCACAGCCAGACTCAGTAGGAGTCACGCGGATCCCTACCACACGGTAAATACGCAAGCATTCATTAATAAGGCAATTGGAGCATGCATTTAAAGTAATAAACATGCAATGACACATATAAACCACAGTTATAGCAAAGCAGGAAAACCTATCTAATCAGGTAAGCATGCCAAATTTATAATTAAATAATAGCATCGGAAGCTGTCGACCTGGGAAGTCGACACTTTTAGTCTGTATGCCATCTTGTTCACAAAACAGAATGGGCTTGAAAAAGTGTCGACCTGGGAAGTTGACACTTTTCACCTATGTTCTGAATTTTGTGTTTTGGCAGAACACTTGCACACAAGAGTCGACCCAATGGGTCGACACTTGTTCTGCAGGTTCCGATTGGGATTTCCAGATCTGAAAGCGAACCCACTTTTATTAGATCCGATTGCTTGGGTTGTTTACCATATTGGCCTTAGGGCATCCACCATCTATTGTGAGTGGTATAAAATGGTTTTTGCAGGGGCTCTTTGGTCTTATTAGCTTAATATCTCTTTGATATAAATAGCCGCCTTGTCTGATCGGGAGGATATCTTTTGGAGTTAACGTTTTCATCCTTTCTTGCAGGAGAAGAAGGAGTCGCACACTGCTGGAGGAGAAGGAAGATGATGCCGAGTTCGTTCCCTCACGACCCCGAGCAACGTTCTAGGGGCCGCAGCCGCTTCCTCGTCGTCCACCGCTTCGGGCGCACCATCTTTCAAGACTAGCTTCTTCCCTCACTTGCGGTTCATCATTCCAGTGCTTCCTTCATTCATCTCCGAGTTGATTTGAAGATTTAAGGGGAAGATCTACATTGTTTATCATCTCTTGAGCTTATATTGTTTATCTTAAACTGGGCATTGTATTTTCTAATCTTATTTTCATCTTAGACGATTTTGGAGCTTGCTTCGTGTGTGTGCGGTTTCTCATCGTCGTGCGAGAACCCAAGTGTGTGGGTCGTCGTGCCCGTGTGTGTGGCAGTTGCTGTTGTCATGCAGCGTGTTTAGTGAAATCCTCTCGAGGTGAGAAGGGTGGACGTAGGATGGCACTTGGGTGCATCCGAACCACCTAAAAAATCACTGTGTCGTGGTTTGCTATTTGTGTGGTTGCTGGTTCATTCTATCCATTCATATTTCGTGTGAGATTCGGTGAGCCAAGTGTTTAATCATTTGACTGCATCATTATTTTCATCCGAGTGAATATCATTCAATGCTGGAGAGTTGTGAGAGCTTGTTTGATCATCATCTCATATCATTTTCTCTGCATTAAATTGAGATTGTGTTATGTTTGTCTACCATCTACTTTAGTTAGTTTAATTTTGTTCAAAAGGGTGGGCAATCAATTCACCCCCCTCTCGATTACCTTCCTAACCGGGCCAACACACTGTGGTATTTCAAGAGGCTTCAACTTCCCGACAGGCCTAAAATGCTTGGTCTTGACTTGCTGACACACTAGGCATCTGCTCACGAATTCAGTCGCTTCTCTCTTCATGTTTGGCCACCAAAAGGTCCTCTTTAAATCTCGGTACATCTTTGTAGCTCCCAGGTGAATAGTGTACTTGGATCTGTGGGCTTCTTCGAGAATCTTATTCTTTACCTCAACAGATTCAGGGACGCAAGTTCTCCCTCTAAAAAATAACCTGTCGTCATCGGCCATCAAGAAATCTGGTCGACTACTCAGACTTTCTCTGATCTCCACAAGCAACGGATCATCATCTAGTAGGTCCTTGATCTCAGCCAGCAATTCTGAATGGAGCTTGACCTGGGCGATCATAACCCGATCTTCCTTCTCCCCAACATTAAGATCTAAGCTTGCCAATTACTCTAACATCCTCCATTCTTGAAGCATTAAGCTTGACAATCTGGCCATTGGCTTTCGACTCAAAGTATATGCTACCACATTACCTTTTCTGGGATGGTACTCAATGGAGAAATCAAAATCATTTAGGTACTCGAGCCACCTTCTTTGCCTCATATTGAGCTCCTTCTGGGAAAATAAGTACTTCAGGCTCTTGTGATCAGAATATACCATAAAAGATTCCCCATATAGGTAGTGCCTATAGATCTTCAAGGTAAAAACAACCGCAGCGAGCTCCAAGTCATGGACAAGGCAATTTTCTTCATGCTTCCTTAGTTGTCTAGAAGAATAAGCTATCACCTTAGCTCGTTGTATCAACACACAGCCTAAGCCAATTTCTGATGCATCTATATATACATCAAAACCTCCTTCTCCAGAAGCTAAGGCCAGCACAAGGGCAGTGGTCAAACACTCTTTCAGGGTCTGGAAACTCTTCTCGCATTCTTCCGACCATTCGAATCGATTCTCCTTACGGGTCCCGCAAGACGAAGAAATCTTCCTTTGGGATCCTCTCCACCGGGGCCACGCAAGAAGAACCTCCCCTGTTCCCGCGGGATCAGCATCCGGGAGCCATGCCACCAAGGCCCCCTCGCCCCCACCTGTCAGCCCAGCAGGCAACGGCGGCCCAGGACAGGTTCCAGGCCCGCCCCGATATGACCCTGTGCTATTCGCCCTGTATCGCCGGCAGCAGCAGGAAATTGAAAAGCTGAAGGCACAAGTAGCCGAAGTAGCCGCCCAAGTGGCAAACTTAACCCAAGACTTCCTCTGCTTGTGGGGTGAAGACATCTATAACAGAGTTCAGTCCAACAAAAGTATAGTCTAAAGTAGTAAAACGTACCACATGCCAAGTGAACACTCGGCCCGGTGAAATGGCAACTAAGGACCACCACGCAACGCCCTCGAACCTCGAGTAAGAACCGTCGCACCTGAAAACTAGGGGTGAGCCTCCTATCACTGGCTCATTAGGGATCCCGCGGAACCCCAACCGGAAACAACGGTGATACAGAAAGCAGTAACTACAGCTAGAATAATAACGACTGCAGGAACGGTAACTATGGCGGCCGGTAAAATCTCAGCTCTACAGCTACTCTTACTATGCTGAAAAACACGACCCGGTCTCCCGTCGGGGGACAACCAAGTCACGCACCCGACATCCCGATCCCACGGTCGGATGACAACCAAACACGAACCGCCCTAGTCACGCTACTAGGAAAATGTCACGACGCCTCAGTCGTGAAAACCTGCCCTCACAGCAGGGCCCAAGCTAAAACTACACAGTCTGAAAACACAATCACGACCTCGCTGTCGTGAACTCCACGCCGTCTAGGAAAAAGTCCTCGGTGACGCTCACTGGAAGTCCTAGACCTCGGCTACGGGAACGCTCTCGAAAAAAATACCCGAAATCTCATCTCACAGATGGGAAATAAAAATCCGAGACACGACAACTCACGTCACGTGATGGGAGTACCGTCCACCAGAAGAACAGACAGGATGCGTCCCCTAACATCTTACACCGTTCTCCCGTGTCTCGCTACGTCGCCCCAGGCGGAGACAAGACACTAAAGTGACCAGTACCACTAACAAGGACTAGCTGAGGTCCGCTCGTCACCGCGGGGCCGAAGCCCTCAGTCCCATGTGTACACTCAGACCATACGCCCTAGGTCTGTCCTCTAGCTGGTTATTCCCCCGAAGCCCGGACTTGGCTACGCGTGGGGGTCCTACGGTAACTAGCCTAACAACCATCTCTCTCGGGTACGTCGCTCCACCACTCCCAGGTGGGCCAGCACACGCGTGCCGTGGGAAAGCTGCGACCAGTGGGGTCTCACAGAACGTGAACATAGGAAACCATGCACACACTCATTGCGAGTAACGCAAAGTAACGGGTGACTCAAAGCCACCAGACTCTGGACAGTCCACTAGACCCACTAAACTTAACAGTCCTTGAGTCACGAGACTCGAGGTCAAGACCATTGCACATGACAATATTACGCCGTCAATCTGGCCTAATCCCTAGGTCTGAAGTCACGATGCGATGACTCACGAGACAGTTCACAACTGTCGAGACCCTTCCCTCGAAAAGGGAACTCAAGAAACCTCCAACCCCAGACTGGTTGACTGAACTCACAGTTCAAGGCCGAACACATGGCCCACTCAGAAATCACTTTTTTGAGACTTACACGATGTGCAGGAGCAACCCTCCGCACTCTTGCCGACTCACGACAACACGATCTAACGCAAACACAAAAGTTTGGGACACGTGAGGTCACCCAAACCCCCGAGACTCACATGCACGCTAATCGAGATAATGTGGCACCTCCGGCCACTCCCAAAAATACAAACACAAGTCTCACGGTGTTTGGGACATTTGCGAGGCCGAAGGTCAACCACTGGGTCACAACCGGGTCGACTGAAGGCCACCGGAACGCCAAACGAGCATGGCAACCATGAAAAATTGCCTAGCGGTCTACCCTTATACCGTTAGGGATCCTAGCGGTCTACCCCTGGACCGCTAAGGCCAGTCTAGCGGTCTACCCATGGACTGCTAAGCTCCTAAAACTCGCAAACCCCTAGAGGTCGCTTCTCGGACTGCTAGGCAGGGTGGCGGCCCTTTGCCAGACCGCTAGGGCCTAGCGGTCAGTCGTAAGAGCGCTACCCCACCGATCTCTAATCGACCAAAACACGGTCAAATGGTCACTCCTTTGACCGCAAGGTAGAGCCTAGCAGTCTAACTCTGGACTGCTAAAACTCCTGACGGTCTATCGCGTGACCGCAAAGCTCGAACCGACATACGGAGACCCTAGCGGTCGCACACTAGACCGTTGGAGCCCTAGCGGTCACTGGAAGGACAGCTAGGTCGTTCCGAACCCAAAAATGGCGAATCACACCAAAAACTCCATACGCCCCGTTCATGCCCACATGAAGGGTAAAAGAAGGGGAAACTAGTCCCATACCTCTCTATCACCGAGAGGACCCATTTAAACCCCAAAAATGTGATCAAAACGCTAGATCGGGCGCACACCCCCAAAATATAGATTTTTCTCAAAATGTGAAAATAAACTCGCTCGGCTCACCACGGCCTTTAAAACTCACTGAAAAGGAAGTACGCGAGCTAGGGAACCATCCCCTACCTCCACCGAAAATTTCGCGCACCGTGGACGCCGATCCACGAAGAAAATGTCGCACAAATCGTCGCGGCGCCCCGATCTCATGGCTGAGCTTCGCCACGCCCTCGTCCCTCGATCCTCGACCCTAATATCCTATCTACGTTACAATGGTTTATAGTAGCCGATACAACCAGGGCATTGTCGTGCGGGGTTGTTAACCCTTCCAGGTCATGGTCGAAAAACACCAAGGCCAGCTATTCGCTTGCCTGCGGGGCCTTCGGGGGCTCAGAGGCCCGACTTGCCTGTTCGGCATGACGCTTCCTTCCTCAGCTGCTATCTCCACCTGATGCCGCACCACTAGTAATGATGTTGATGTGGACTCCGCGGGGGACATTGTCGATCTCCTCAGGGGTGGTAGCATCCTATCGGTGCTCAGACACGTATCGGGATAGGTGCCCCTGGCGGACGAGACTCAATCTCATCTTGGAGCTAATGACAATCGCCGGTGTGATGTCCGTGGTCACTATGGAATAGATAGTGCTTTCGGTGATTGTGGTGTTTCCCCTTCATAGGCTCGGGTTGGTGGAGAAGACCCGAGCCCTTGATGTCTTCGTAAATTTCGTAGACGGGGGCGATCAGGGGAGTGTACCGCTCGTACCTCCGAGAGGGCTCTTTAGTGTCTCCATCCCGGTTCCGCCTTTTTCGCTGTCCGGAGCCGTGCTCGGACTGTCGCTTCTTGTCCCCCTCCCGGCCCGAACCCGTCGTGCTAAGGCAGGCAGTGAGAACTTCCTCACACTCCGCGTGTCGTAGGGCCAGGGTCACTAGTTCGGCGAGGGAGGTAGGGGGATGAAGAACCAACTCGCGCCTCAGGTTCTCGTCGCGGGTGCCCCCGGTCAGTGCGGTGATGGCCGAGACAACATCCAGGAGAGGGATACGCAGGGCTTCCGATTTAAATCGGTTAATATAGGCCCGGACCTCTCCCCATGTTCCTGTTTGAGGGCCAACAGCCCCGCTACTGATCGTGGAGGACCACTGCCAGCGAAGCTCTCCTTGAATACTCACCTGAACTACCGGAAATCATGGATGCTGCCCGGGGCGAGGGCTCGGAACCAAGCTTGAGCGCCTTGGACTAAGGTGGTCGCGAACGCTCGGCACTTGATGGCATCAGAGGCCCCATGCAAGGTCATGAGGGCGTCGAAACTGTCGGAGTGATCAGCCAGGTCTCCCTGGCCGTCGTATGCCTTGAAGGTAGGAAGTGAGATCCTGGGGGAGATCTCGGCCTTCAAAACATGGTCGGAAAATGGGGATTGCTCCTCGTCCTCGGTGGTAGAGGTCTTCTGCAGAGCGCGGAGGGCGCGCTCTTGCTCCGCGAAACGCCTCTCAAAGTCTCGCAGTCGGAGGGATAACTCCGGCTGCCGCTGAATCGAGGGGGTGTGGGGGCGGTCCTGCATGTTGCCTTGACGCCCCTCGGGGTCCTCAATCTCCGGGAGTGGCCGATGCGCTCCGGACTTCTCCCTCCTCGGGGTGGAGGAGACTTCTTGCTCCGGGGGAGGGGCTTGTGATGGTCCTCCTGACCGGTTGCAATTAGCTGCTGCCCCCGGAGGTGGAAACGGCCCCCGGGGGGGGGGGCTTTCCCGGGGGAGTCGAGACCTCTCCTCCCTAGCCGCCTGCGTCCTCATTAGATCAATGAGGCTATCCAGTTTTGCGTTAAGGGTTTGGAGGGCGTCTGTGCTCCCTGTAGGGGGTTGGCCCTCCACCGTGGGTGGGGGATTTACGCCGGCCGGGTCGTTGGCGCGTGATGGGGTGTTCCCCGTAGGATGGGAAGGTGCGCCTTCCTCGGTCGCAATGGCTTTCCCTTTGTCGCCAGCGGTCCTCCTGCCAGAACTCCTTCGCACCATGTTGGCTCTTTGTTTGTTTCCCACAGACGGCGCCAGATGAAGAGGGGTTATCTCGCACGGTGCCTGAGCTGATGATGATGATCATGAATGCTAGAACTGTAAAGAGAGAAACGAGTCAGAGGTGCCCAGGGATGAATCCCTAGGGAAAACCCTCCGATGCTTAAGTCAGTGATGATGGTAGAGCTCTGGTGGAAGGAGAAGTGGGGAGGAGATGAGGGCGTGAGATTCATCTCCACCAAGTGGTGAAGTGGCTCTAGCTTAGGGTTGATATCGCTTAATTGCGCTTACCTTTAGCTAGAGGGTCTCCCAGGTTTATATAGCGACTCATGAACATAAGAGCCCTGTGAGGCGAGGGGTTTCAGGGGAGGTTACGTCCCCTTCGTGGGCTCGTTAAGGCACGAGGGCTCTTAATCGTCATTATCCCCATGATTTTTTAGCTCTCAATGGGCGTGCAACAGTCGCTTGGATAAGCCTTCGTCAGTCGGTCTGAGCATAAGGTGCTGGCTTTAGGGGGTTTCCCCGAGCGATCGGTGCAAGGCTCAGGTGAGATGTGTAGGCCCTCAAAGGGACCTCTTGATCGACTTGACGCTCAGACTTCCGAACCCGAAGGTCGCCTAGGAAGCACTTAATCCAAGTGAGTTATTAGGCTTAGTGGGCCCCGAAGGGGCTGTCACTTATAGGAGCCAAGCCTCGTTCAGTCTGGCGGGACCTCAATGCTAAGTACCGCTACTCCCCCATGGAGAAAGTCTGCTTGGCATTGGTATTCACCGTTAAGAAGTTGCGGCATTACCTCCTGTCCCATCGGGTCGAGCTTATATCCAAACACGACCCCCTGAAATACCTCCTCAAGCAGCCCGTTCTCTCAGGTCGACTAGGAAAATGGGCTCTCCTGCTAATGGAGTATGATATTACCTATGTCTCCAAGAAAGCAATCAAGGGACAAGGCATGGCTGAGTTCTTGGCAGCCCATCCAGTGCCGGATGACTCACCTCTTAACATGGAACTCCCTGACGAGGAGTCCGTTGCTTCCCAGTCATCAACTCCAGTTAAACAGACTGGAGATGTTTTGCATTACCAATAGCGAGACGCCCATACAGCCAGCATGCCCTGCTGGGAGCTCTACTTCGACGGCACTTCCCGGGGGATCACCCACGTTAATCAAAACCCCGCCGCTATGGTAGGTGCCGGTATCATCTTCCTGACTCCTCAGGGTGGAGTTTTATACATGAAATCCCTGACCAACAATGAAGTCGAGTACAAAGCTCTAATCATTGGGCTCTAGATAGCTCTTGACATGGGCATCAAGTGCCTCAAAGCCTACGGGGACTCTCAGCTAATAGTCTGGCAAGTCCTCGGCATCTATAACGTGCGGAAGCAAGAGTTGATTCGATACCACGCCGTCGTCATCAAGCTAATCCAGAAGTTCTATTTCTTTGAAATAGATCATGTTCCCAGAAGCAGCAACTCCCAGGCAGATGCCCTGGTAAAACTGGCTGCGGCCATTAAGCTCTTGCCTGAGGGTGAGGTCGACATCACAGTCAAGCATAGAAGACTGATGCTAGGCTTACTCAAAGGTAACTCTGGCCTCACCGTCTACGAGGTCCATGACCTCGACCAGAACACTCCCCCAGAAGATGAAGATTGGCGGGAGCCCATCATCAAATTTAAGAGAGTTTGGCTCCCTCCTGATCGAGCTCAAAGGGTCCAGCTACTCCACCAAGCAACATCATATGAGTTGATAGGCGACTCCCTGTATAGGCTTGTTCACGAGAAGGATAAGTCGATTCTCCTGAGATGTATCTCCCCAGTCGAGGCTCAAGCCATCATGCATGAAGTTCACTCTGGGTTGTGCAATGCGCACTAGGCCAGAGATAGAATGAAGCACAACATCAAGCTCAAAGGCTTCTATTGGCCTACCATGTAAGCGGATTGCGCCCAGTATGCCCGTACATGTCATCAATGCCAAGCTTTTGGCCCGGTACCTAAAAGACCTCCTAATCCACTGCACTCAATGGCCCCCACCTGGCCATCTGCCGAGTGGGGCATGGACATCGCGTGGCCTTTCCTGCCATTTTTCATGGGCCATAAGTATATCTTGGCTGCCACCGACTACTTCTCTCGCTGGGCGGAGGCCCGTACCCTATGGGAGGTCACCGGTGAAGTAGTAGCCAAATTTGTCCGGCACAACATCATCCACCGATTTAGTACTCCCAGTTGCATAGTGTCTGACAACAGGACACCATTCAAAAATAGGGCCATATATCAACTGGTGGCCAAAGTTCACATTGACTGGAGAACCTCTTCGGTCTACAACCCCCGGGCCAATGGCTTGGCCGAAGCCTTCAACAAGACCCTCTGCAAGCTACTGGTTAAAATTGTTAGCCACCGAAAACATGACAGGGGTGAGAAGGTCTTCGAGGCGCTATGGGCCTATCAGACAATCTACAAAACCCCCACGGGATGCTCACCATTCTCCCTTGTTTACAGGACAGATGCCATCATCACCATCAAGATCTAGTTAGCCTCTTACCGTGTGGCGGTACACATCGGCCTAGTTGACCTAGATAAAGATGAATACCAGAGAAGGCTAGAAGATCTTGCCGATCTAGAAGGCAAACGGCTCAAAGCCTACAAGCACCAGCAAGTATATCCGACTGGATGGTAAGAGCCTACGACAAGCTCATCAAACAACGAGCCTTCAAGCAAGGCGACCTCGTCATGATCAAGGAAAAGGAAGTCATGGTGGGGCGCTCCAGTGGAAAGCTATAGCCCAACTGGCGAGGTCCATACATCATCCACAACGTCTATGGGTGGGGATTACACGGTCATTGACCACAAGGTTCACAAGCCGTTCCCGCCTCTCAATGGCAATAACATGAAGCTATACCACGCACTAGAACATGAGTTTGCACGACATCCAGGCTAAGGCCCGCACCCCACCATTACCAGCAAAACTAGCCCTTTCTGGCAGAAGGTCAAACTAGTCACTGCTTCTAGCCTCTCTCCCTAGTCAGGTAACAGGGTCAGCCGGACCCTCCCAGAGCCACCGTCAGGTACTTTCGGGGGTTAGCCTCCCGCCTTCATCCTAGCAACAGCAGGAATGAGGACGCCCCGACACTAGCAACAACCCAGCCGTCAGACTCCCAAGTAAGTAATTTAAAAAAAATGGGGTTAAAGGGTGACGAATACCTCCCTTTTGACTTGGGCCTCTTGTCCACGTCATTTAAAATAATAAACTCTTCTCTCTGTCCCTTCGAGTAACGAATACCTCCCTTTGGACTTGGGCCTCACGTCAGGTCATTCAAACCAATAAACTCTTCTCCCCGTCCCTTCGGGTGACAAATACCTCCCTCCATTTGAACCAATAAACTCTTCTCCCCGTCCCTTCGGGTGACAAATACCTCCCTTTTGACTTGGACCTCTCGTCCAGGCCATTTGAACCAATAAACTCTTCTCCCCATCCCTTCGGGTAACGAATATCTCCCTTTTGACTTGGACCTCTCGTTTGGGTCATTTGAACCGAACAAACTCTTCTCACTATCCCATGGGACTATGGGCACTTCCTTTGATTTGGACCTCGCATCCACATCACCGAATGAACGAACTTTCACCTCCATCCCCTTCGGGCGCCCAAGCGGGACCGGTTAGCAGTCCGCTTCGCACGGTGGAGTGGTCCCCTCGTCCTTGCCCTAGGAGGGCGAGCACTCTCCTGTGCACTAACATAGACGCCTACCTGGTTCTCCCTGGGCGAGCCACTGCAAAGGCTTACACCCCGTCGATGCATTTCAAGTGAGGCAAAAAAAGGGGGGGAGAAGGGCTATCGAGGCCTCACACAAGAGATGTACATGATAAGGTTGTTCTATTTCTTTCAATCAAAAGGGGGATACACATGCTTCCGGGCATACCCCTGGTTACATGTCAAAAAAAAAGAAAGAGAAGAGAGAGAGGTAGAGTACAAAAGGAAGGCTGAAGAGAGCAGCTCTCAGTCGATGCCCTGAAAGATATCCTTGAGGGGAAGAATCCCGACGCAAGGAAAGTCTGCCATGTTTCGCAATCGGCTCCTCAGCTCCTCGAGGTGCGCCAACTCCATTTCGACGGACGCCGCCTCGGCTTTGGCAATGGCGAGCGCCTCGCTCTCTCTCTCGATGGTCATCTCGGCCTCGGCCAGCTCAGTCCTGGCTGCTGCGAGATAGCCCTCTAGTTCCTCGATTCTATTCTTGAGGGCATGGGCATCGTGGTGACCTCCTTCCAAGGCCTTCTCATGCTGCTCCTCGCTGCTTCGACGCACCCCCAAAGCTTGCAGATATTCGCCCTCTTGGGCCTTGATGGTGGCAAGCTCGTTGGGGGCCTGAGTTTCATGAAATTCAAGATGATTCACGTATTTTAGCAATAATAGGACTCGTTGCGACCATTCCTCTAGCGGACAGCCCAGCACCTACAGTGCACCAGTTAGCCGCATCACTATCGCATGCGCCCCTCGGTATGTGAGGGAGGGGTCAGCAAGCATCATCGACCGAAGGGTCAGTAGCCTCTGTCGAACCGGTGCGTTTGAAGCTGCGTGGCCAATTGAAGGTACTGTCGGAAGAGTGAATTCCACCACGCTGCCCATATCTCGACGTCCACTGCTGTCGAAGAAGAGGGAAGCACCACGACCAAATCACTAGGCCCTCCGCTTCAAAGGATAACTCCCAGTCAGCCACCGCCAGGGGAGCAGGCGAGACCATCACCGGATCGCCTGACGCCATCCCTTCGGGGCCTGGCAAGGCAGGGACCTCACTCTCGATAGGGGGAGGGATGTCAAAGGAAATCGGGCCAGACGTTATTGTTCGGAGACCCACGACCCCTTCTGCTTGTGCCTCCTCCTCCCCGCGGGTGGCGATGCTCTCCAGGATTCCCCGCAACAGCTGGGTCTCCTCCAGTGTCGAGAGTGTCAAAAGAGGCGAAAAGGGAACTGTCAACTCTAGGCTAGCCCCTGCCTGCTGGAGCGACACCAGCGGCTCCACCTCCGACCCCCAGAGTGATCTCAGCCTGTCTGCTCCCGCAGGACTGAGGAGCTCCCTCCGCTTGGGGATGGCCCTGTGAGCTCCAGCGGCGCGCGCTTTCGAGGGCTCTGCCTGCTCCTGAATATACAAGACAGGTTTAGTCACCCATCGCCTGAGGCAAATCGCCCAAAAGTCATAATAAGGTGAAGGAAGAGCTGAAAGGTCCCCATGCTCACTGCGGCCACTGGGACTATGCTACCCTCGGGCGCGATCTCCCCTTCCTCTAGAGGCTCACCCATCAGCCTAGGGGTACCAGAAGTTTCTACAGTCGCGGTGACCTCTGCAACCTCCAGTGGGGGCGGCTCCTGAAAGTTAACAAGTAGTAGACACAAGATCAATAGATGGTCACGCGGGGAAGCCCTAAGCGAATGGACTCACACTTGCAGGGGGTGGCTCAGGAGGTCCGGACTCCTCGGGCACGCCTTCCCCCAAAACCACCTCGTCGGAGGAATAGTCATAATCCACATTCTCGCCCGATGGGGATGCGGTCCGGGCGGGCACTTCCCTCACCTGCGTAGGAATCTCCCTTGCGGGGTCGATAGCTGGTGCTCCCTCACGTGGGCTTGGTAATGAAGAGGTCTCGGACCTTATCCTCCTCGTTCCAATAGGAAGCAATTGGGTCATTGAAGCCAAAGACTTATAAATAGAACCCCCTCTCGAACGAGCTCAAATTAAAAATCCCCAATTCCTTATTTACCATTCCCGCCATGTCTTGACTCGTAACAACCCTACCAAAAGACAGTTCCTCTCTCCATTGTGCTCAGCATCTCCTCTTCCTCACGGTGCTATTCATCTTCCCTACAAGCCATTTTCGAGCTCTCCGTCATTTACTATGTGGTGATCCCCAATTGTCACTACTCTTTCTTCACTTACAGCCATGGAGCCGAAGGAGACACCCGTGCAACGTGTCATCCACCATAAACTGGATGTCCCACTTGCATCTCAAGAAGCTACGGTTCCTACGACTGAAGAAGAAACTCTGCAGTGCCAACCTAGGGTTTCTAAGGCCTCCACTTCAGGACGACAAGTTAAAGGTAAGGGGGTTCCTTATGTCCCTTACATAGCTATTTATCTCCCTTATTAACCTATTTATTTGTCACGCTTACCTACCTATTTATCACTCATAAAGACCTACCTGTCACCGAATTTCATACATTTGTCGCCCTTAATTAAGCACCTATTTGCCACACCTAAACTCCCTTGTCTAACCATTTGTCTCCCTTATCTTAATCTTAATATTTTTTGTATTTCTTGATCAGTCAATTAACTGAATATCTTGTTTACATATTTTTTGAATCTAGTGAACACAAAGGTCATTACGGCCCGGTGTTCGATGGAGATTTACATGAAGGATGGGGATCAGATGGCATTTCGGGAATGTCACAAGTCATTGATGAGGACCATATCCTTTGGTCCATATGTTGATAATACTTCTCCCCTCTCCTTCACCATGACACTATTGGCGGAGATTATTTGCGCCCATAGTGGAGGACATTACTTCCGTATGGGTAGTAAGGAGGTCGCATTCAGTGTGGAAGATGTGGGCATCATGTTAGGATTACCTTGCTCCGGTCAGCCGGTTCAACATTATGGATCCGCAAAACAGAAGTCAAAGTTGCATCATCGATTTGGATTTGTAGTAATATTTCATCGAAAGAAAGTGTGCTCTCTCATCCAGCAAATTGTTGGGTCCGATGAAGAGCAGGATGTGGTCGACACTATTCGGTTGTGGATTGTACTCCTACTGTCCACTTTTCTTCACCCACGGTCGGCGCAATCTTGTCCACAATAGATGCTATCATGCTTAGATGACATTGAGAGTTTCAGATTACACTTGGGCAACCGCCGTGCAACAGGTAACGATGCACAAGTTTGAGGAATTAGTGTCGACAGTCCACAAACGACGGTCAGGTACAATTGACCGTGCTAAGAGAAGAACTGGGAATGCATCGCAGGCCCGTACATTTATATTTGGTTGTTCTGTCGCACTTGCTGTAAGTTTATTTATTTTTGTTTTGTAATAATGTGTCAATCATTAATTCTATTACATTCTAAAATAACTTGATATATTTCATATTATAGGTCTGGTTTTTTGAGCACATGCAGGTGTTGCAGCCACTAAGCCAGGTGGCATTTCCCCAACTATTCAGGTGGGGGCCATTTGTAGATAGGAAATTAAAATTCTCCATTGGATCCCTGCAAGACCAACAGGTATTATGAGTAGTAAATTGGACTTCTTCTTTGTCATTCAACATTAATGAATTAATAACCAAAGTGATGTGGTTTGAAATGTAGGTGATCGAAGTGCTCCTTGTTGATCCAAGTGAAAGGGTGATGGTGTACGGTGGTCAGATGATGACCCAACCTAGTGATGAGGGTACGTCCTCATGAGCTCCATACATGCCTGTGCTACAGGATATTACTGCTACATTGAAGATCCAGCAGCAGATGTTTGAGAAAATGAGGGCCTTCTTTTTGACTGGGGTGCAAGGGGCTCACATTGCTGCTGATGCAGCACCTCCTAGCCCCATCGAAAAGGTGACGGATGATCTGATGCCATGGCAGGCACCCCCTGGAGGAATTGCAGAGGGATGAGAATGTTGAGGAAAATATCTATCAAACTTTGATGACGATTACCACCAATGTCCCAGCTCCAAGGCCCCTTCAACAAAGTACGGATGATGTCATGCTACGGCAGGCACCCCCTGGAGAGGAAGTGCAGGGGGCTAAGAATGTTAAGGAAAATATCTGTCAAACATTCATGATGATTGTCGCCAATGTCCTAGCTCCAAGGCCCCTTCAGCAAAGTACAGATGATACTATCCCATGTAAGGTAGCCCCTGAAGAGGATGTGCAAGGTGATATCCAAGCTTAGTTGGAGGCGACCAATAATAATGGTGACCATGATCTTGGTGTCTCTTCTCAGTCCCTTCATCAACAGGACAAGAAGCCCATCCCGCAGCCAATGGCACCTGCAAAGATAATAGTACAGGGGGAGAAGAAGGTCAGTATGAGTTTGATCCTACTTCTTACAGTATATATAGAATCTAAGATTGGTATATTGGTTTAGCTCCACCTCTTTGGGAGACCCTCTGGCCTTGCTGGCCCTCTACCAGCAAGGGACCAGCCCCACATCCTCTACTCGGCATCGCCGAGCCACCCCGGGTTTTGGGTGAGTGCCGTGTGAGTTGGCCGCCAATTACGGCCCGTTTCAGTTCGCTATTGTGCTTGCTAGTAGGTCCGAGGTCGTGTCACATCAAACTAGTTGGAATGGAGTTTCACCTATGGCAGCTCTTAGAGTGGTTCGGTACGACCATAGTACACTAGGCAGCTCCTCAAGCCGGTGACCCTTAGCTTTCCTGAGCCTAGTTTTGATGCCTTTGATGATGATTTTGTTAGCATTCTCAACTAGTTTGTTAGCTTGGGGGTGGGCTACTGAGGTAAAGTGATTGTGAATATGTAGGTCGGCACACTTATTCTTAAAATAAGCACGGTTAAATTACCGACTGTTATCGCTCACGATTACCCGGGAGATGCCAATGTGACAGATGATCGATTTCCACAAGAAGCTCCAAATTACGATTTTTGTTATTTTGGTAGTGGCTTCGGCCTCGATCCAAATGGATAAATAGTCGATGGCGACGATAAGAAACTTCTTCTAAGCTTGGGCCATGGAAAATGGGCTTGGGATGTCAATTCCCCACCGAGCGAAGGGGTAAGGCTTGTTTAGGGTGATGAGTTCTGAGATTGGTTGGTGGATTAAATGGTCGAACTACTGGCACTGATCGCATTCCCAAACGTATGTTAAGCAGTCTCACTGGAGAGTGAGCCACCAATAGCCTCATCGTAGTAGAATCCTTGTGATCCATCGGCCCCCTAATGTGTGCCACAAATGCCTTCATGTACTTCCTCGATCGACTGATGGGCTTCAAAGACATCGAGACACTTGAGGAGGGGGCCGACAAAGAATCCTCTATAGAGGGTTTCGTCCAGGAGGACAAAATGTTGTGCTTGATACTTTAGTCTCCTTGTTTCCTGAGGATCAGTGTGCTCTTGGGAGTCATGGAGCCAGGCTTTGTATGGAGTCATCCAATCGTCGGATGTTGTCTGTACAGCGACCACGAACTCGATTTCCACACTAGATCATTCTAACTCCTCAAGGAGGATCGACTGGGTCCCTTCTAGGCTGATTAATGAGGCCAGGCAAGAGAGGGCGTCCGCTTGGGAATTGTCTTCCTGAGCTATTTGGATCACTTGAAAACTCTCAAAAAGTTGGGCTATCTCCTTTACCAGCTGAAGGTACTTGACCATCTATGGCTCCCGAGCTTCATAGTCCCCGCTATCCTAATTGGCGACTAGCTAAGAGTCAGTGTAGATTCTGACTCGTTCTGCTCCCAAGCGTCTCGCCATCCTATCCCCTGAAATAAGGGCCTCAGACTCAGAGGCATTATTGGATGTTGGGAACTTTAACTTCAGAGTGTATTGTAGCTCCACTCCTTCTGGAGACCTGAGGAGAATGCCGGTGCCGCTACCGGTTGAGTTTGAGGATCTGTCCATGAATAGGTCCCAAGCAGGGTCAGATGTTGGTTGGGATGCTTGCTCGGGCAGGACAACATTCTCTGCGATGAAATCCGTGAGAGCCTGCGACTTGACGAATGTGTGGGGCTGATAAGAGATGTCGTAGGCCCCAAGCAATATCGCCCATTTGACGAGACGGCCAGAAGCATTATCATGGGCCAAAATCTTCTACAATGGTTCACCAATCAGCACTACAATAGTGTGTCCTTGGAAATAAGGCCGAAGGCGCTTGGCCAAGGTCACCAATGCTAGCACGAGTTTCTCAGTTGTAGGATACCTTCGTTCGGCCTTATGGAGCACCTTGCTGACGTAGTAAACAGGCCTCTGCACTCCTTGGTCATTTTGAAATAGGCTCAAGCTTACTGTATAGGGAGTTGCCGAGTGATAGAGGTATAGTGTCTCTCCAGGCACAGGCTTTAACAACACCGGGGGGATGCTAGGAATTCCATTAGCTCGGTAAATGCCCTCTGGCACTCACTGTCCCAAGCGAAGGTAGCAGATTACAACTTGGGCCCTCTCAACAATTTGAAGAAAGGGAGACCTCATTCCTCTGCACAGTACAAGAAGTGGCTGAGGGCAGCAAGCCTTCCTGTGAGGCACTGGACGTCTTTGACGCAGGTAGGTGGCCGCATATCTAGGATGACCTAGATCTTATCGGGGTTAGCCTCGCTCCCTCACTGGGTCACCAGGAAACCCAAGAATTTCCCAGACGTGACTCCAAAGGCACACTTGGCTAGATTAAGCTTCATGTTATACCTCTAGAGGGTGCTGAAGGTCTCGGTCAGGTCAGCGAAATGGTTCTCAGCCTTGTGTGACTTGACGAGCATGTCATCGATGTAGACCTTGACGTTCTGCCCAATTTAACCTTCAAAGATCTGGTTGACTAGTCTCTGATACATTGCCCCGGCATTCTTGAGCCCGAATGGCATACGGGTATAGCAATATATGCCGAAGTCAGTGATGAAGGTAGTCTTCTCAATATCTTCAAGGTTCATCTAGATCTAGTGGTATTTGGAATAGGCAACTAGAAAACTTAGGAGTTCGTTACCCGAGGTTGAATCAACTAGTTGGTTGATGCTCGATAATGGGTAGTAATCATTCGGAGTGACTTTATTGAGGTCGGTAAAGTCCATGCACATCCGTCACTTGCCTGAAGCTTTAGGGACTAAGACGACATTAGTTAGCCAAGTTGGGTAAAAGACTGGGCTAAAGAGCTCAGTTTTCCTCCCCTTATTGACCTTCTCTTTGATGATCGCCTACTTCTCTGGGCGTGATTCGTTCTTCATTATTGGACTGGTTTCACTGTCGGGTCGAGGTTAAGGTGATGCATCACTGTCTCTAAGGGAATACCGGGGAGATCCTCGTCGGACCACGCAAAAACATGGATGTACTCCAAATGAAATTCTTTATATTGATGTTGCATATCGGGTGACAAATCCACTCCAATTTTTACTTTGAGAGATGGGTCATCTCTAAGGAAGACTGACAGTAGCTCCCCACAGGGTTTGTTTATCGTTGACTTGTCCTTGATGGCCCCAAGCTCTCTGTTGTTGCCCTCGGGCCTTACGGTTTCCACCGAGATTACGTAGCACCTTCTAGCTATTGCCTGACTACCTCGAACTTTGTCTATGCCGTATTTAGTAGGAACTTCATCTTTTGGTGATATGTGGAGGGCACAACCTTTATTCAGCCAATAATACCTTGGCCAAAATTGGAGTTATGGGCCGACATCTCTTTGATCACCACGAAGTTTGCCATGAATGTGACAGTTTTTGGAGGGGTACCGAGGGTAACAGGAAGGCTTAGGGCTCCCTCGAGGTAAGTTGCCTAGCCTTTGAACCCACAGAGGGGGTTCGAATCGGGCGAATCTTGGATGGGGCTTTACCCATCTTCAAGAAACATTCATACGCCAAAACATCAGACACGCTGCCATTGTCCACTAATATCCTATCTATATTACAATGTTTTATAGTAGCTGAGATTACAAGGGCGTCATCGTGCGGGGTGACCACCCCTTCCAGGTCTTGGTCAGAAAAGACCAGTGCCTATTGGTGGCTTACTGAGGGAGCTTTAAAAGGCTCAGAATCTACGTTGGCTCACTCGATGTGACATTTTCTTCCTCGTCTACTATCTCCTCCTAAGGCCGATCCCCTTGAGATGACGTTAATGTCGATCCCTCAGGGGCGGCTGTCGATTTCCTCTAGAGGGACTCCACAATCCTCTTGTCGCTCGGCCACGTACTGGGAGAGGTGTCCTTGGCAAATGAGGCTCTCGATCACATCCTTGAGTTGCTAGGAATCCCCAGTGTGATGGCCATGGTTGTTGTGGAACTGGGAGTGATTCCGACGACTGCGGCATCTTGGGTCGGCTTTCATTGGCTCAGGTCGATGAAGTAGGCCTGAATCCTTGATTTCTTGATATATCTCATAGACAAGGGTAGTCAGAGGAGTGCAGCATTCGAACTTGTGCGGAGGCTCCTTACGGTCACCCTCTCGATTCCTCCTCTTCCCTTGACCCGAGGCTTGGTCGGAAGGCCGCTTCTTCTCCCCCTCTCATCCCGAGATTGTCGAGTCTCAGCAAGCATTAAGGACTTCATCACACTCCACATGGCGTAGAGCTAGAGTCACTAGGTCGGTGTGAGACGAGGGGGGGTGGAGCACCAGTTCTCTCCAGAGGCCTTCATCGCAGGTTTCTCCCATTATTGTGGTGATGACAGAGGTTACGTCCAGGCGGGGGATGCACAGGTCCTCGGCTTTAAAGCGGTTCATATAGGTGAGCTTTTCCCCTTGGGCTTGCTTCAGTGCCAACAATCCTACTACCGACCTTGGAGTGCAGCTGCCGGTGAAGCTTTCTTTGAATAATCACCCGAACTGTCAGAAGCTAGTGATGCTCCCGGGGGCGAGTGCTCGGAGCCATGCTTGAGTGCCATTGACCAATGTTGTCACGAACACTCGGCATTTGATGGCGTTCGACATCCCGTGTAGGGTCATCAGGGCATCGAAACTATCGTAGTGGTTGACCGGGCCGCCCTAGCCATCATAGGATTTGAAGGTTGGCAGAGAGACTTGGGGTGAGATCTTTGCCTCCAAAATGTGGTCAGAGATTAGGGATCTCTCCGCGTCCTCCTTTGTGGAGCTTTGCTGCAGGGCGCGATGGGCGTGCTCCTACTCAGTGAAACGCCGCTCAAAGTCTCACAGACGGAGGGAAAGCTCTACCTGGCGTCAGGATGGTGCCGGGGGACTTGGGGTGTTCCCTCAACTTCTTCCCTATTATTCGATGGCGGGGGCGTCCATCTTCTTCCATTGGCGGGGTAGCCCAAACTATCTTCCCCATGGATTGGAGGAGGCTTCTTGTTCCATAGGTGGGGGTTACGAGGGTCCACCTTGCTCATTCCGGATAAGGTGCCTGTCTTAAAGAATGAAACGGTCTTCAGTTGTCAACCGAGAGGCTTATACGCGGGGGGGACTTGTCCGAGGAAGCTGTGACCTCTCTTCACTAGCTACCTGGGTTCTCATCAAATCGACGAGGATATCCAGTTTGGCATTGAGGGTCTGGAGGGCATCTGGGTTCCTGAGAACAGGTTGTCCTCCGGCGGCCAGCGGGGGTAGGGCATTGGCCTAGTTGTTGGAGAGGGGGCCCGTCAAAGAGTGCAACTGTGTGCGCTCCCAATCCACGGTAGTTGGTGCCTTCCCTTTCTCACTGGGGTTTCTCCTGCTGGTACTCATCTGAAACATATTGGCTCCTTGCTCGTTTCCCACAAACGACGCCATATGAAGAGGGGTAATACATAAAGAGATGGAGAAACCTCAGTATGAGGTGCAGACGTCCCCCGCATCAGGAGGACGCAATACAGATTTGTAAATAGAATCTGAAGAAGGAGATCCTAAAAAGGATGATCGGTGCTGAGGTCAAGTCATTTGATCGCCTGAATAATATAGTGGCCGAGATCGAAGCATTCCTGGCCAGATACTCTTCTGCTCCAGCTGCATCAAGCTAGAGAGCTAGGCAGGCCGAGAAGAGACCAACGTCGCCCAAAGTTCACACGATGGACTTCAAGACTTTTGAGAAGCAGAAAGAGCAAGCCAGAGAGGCAGCCAACCCTCCTCCGCCCAGGTCTACTGAACGGCGGGAAGTTCCCTCATTGAGGGAGAAAATGAGGAACAAGTTGTATTCCTTTTCCCGAGACAAGTCTCGGGTCCTGTTCGAATGGGCGACCAAGTACAACAAGATTACATTGCCAGAACCGAAGAGGCCCGACGACCTGAAGAAGAAGGACGACCCTCGCTTCTGCCTGTACCACCAGATGGTTGGGCACACCATTGAAAAGTGTTATGTCTTCAAGGACGTTATTGAGTCCTTGATCAAGAAAGGGGAGCTGGACATGGGGGAACACAAAGTGGATCCTCTGCAGTCGCATGAGATGCCTAATTTTGCTGCCACCGTTAACATGGTGTCATTGTACCAGCAACTACCTGAAGAATAATCAGAAGCCAGTACCCGCGCCACATACGAAGTTTTCATCATGGCGCCAACCCATGACCAAGAAGCCTGGAAGGCTGCGCCGAAGAAGAACAGAAGAAGGAGATAGGCTCCCTGACCCACCTCGGGAGTTCACATAAGGGGTGTTACGCCTCGGCCAGCCCCACCATTGGTAACACCTATTTGGCATGACACAACCCCCCGGCTAGTCATGTGGTGGCCCACTTTTAACGAGAAGGAGCATATCCCGATGCGGGTGCATAAGGGGATCAGCCCTGTTGTTGAAAGACTCCAGGCCATCATTGATAGGCTCAAAGATTATGAGCAGTCTAAGATCCAGCCCATCGAGCTGAAGGAATATGTCCCCTAGGAGGAGTTCAAGTCCATCGAACTAGCTCCAGAAGTGAAAGCCGAGGTAGAAGAAGAGCCTCTTTTGTGGGGTGAGCTTCCCCAGGAACAACCACCGGCCACCAAGGAAAAGAAGAAGAAGAAGAGGAAGCCCAGAAGCAAGAAGAAGAAGGAGGTCGTCGTTGCATGCAACACCCTCTCGGCATTATTTGGCATTACCCACTCCCTGGAAGAGGAAGAGGAAGGGCTATCTCTCGAACTAACAGGTGTGAATCAGGCTGAAGCATCTACTTCCCAACATGCTACCCGGTCAGGAAGGAAGTGGGGATGCCCTCCTTAGGCCGACCACAACATCCTGCTTAGGGGAGAGCATAGTCAATAGCTAAGTATGGTTCCCCTACAAACCATTATGTACCATGTCCCCGAGCCTAAGGTTCAAGGCATGGAGGTCCCCCCTCCATCGGGTCTTTACCCTAAAGAACCAAGTGGCCGGAGCGCCCCTTCATTCACCGAGTTTCTGTCGGCCCGGAGAGAAAGGAAATCATGCACCCAATGGTCCCAGCTATCCAAAGAAGCAGGCAGCCCTTCAGCTCTGCCAGCAGCGCCCCCTCCTCGGTCGAGAGAAGAGTTTGATAACATTCCGAACCTTGCCGAATTTATGCATGAAAGAGGGGTAACCCGGCATGCCCCGCGAGCTCAAGCAGCCGCACCAGATACAGTGGAGGAGGCACCCTCCGATCCAGCTCCCCAGATCCATGGTGGGGGCAGACGTGGCAAAGTCGAGGAGATGAAGCTGCTCAAGATCCGAGCCAGTGATCGAATAGTTAGACAGTTGAAAAGGCTCCAGGCCCGGTTCACCGTCTAGGAGATCTTATCCCTGGATGAAGAGACACGACAAGCAGTTATTGTTGCACTCCAGACGCCGGCATATTTTGAAGCCTATTTGGCAAAAGGGCCACCTGAGACAACTATAGCCTTTACCGAGGAAGACATGCTTCTACAAACCTGTAGCCACAACAAGCCGCTCTACATGAAGGGGCAACTGAATGGGCAGCCTATCAACAGAGTTCTGATCGACCCAGGGGCAGTAGTGAACATACTCCCCTACCGGGTGTACTAAAAGTATTACTTTAACGTACACCTGGTCGAGGTCAGAAATGTCAAGATCGCTAGCTTTAACCAGAAGTGCGAGGTCCCCATGGGGGTCATAGAGTTTGACCTTTCCCTCGGTGATTTCACAACCAAGTTCCAGTTCCATGTAATCAACTCCAACACCTCCTACAAGGCATTACTTGGCCGGCCATGGCTGCACCAAAACAGGGTGGTGCCATCCACCCTACACCAATGCATCAAGTACCCCTGTGATAGGAAAGAAGCCAGAATCTTCACTGACCTTCACCCTTTTGAGGTGTTAGAATTCCTTAATGACCCTCAGAGAGAGATAACTTGCGCTCTACATTTCTATTGACTCTAGATGACCTTCTACACACAGTACTATTCTAGGATCATATCCCATTTAATGACAGCAGTAAGTGGTCCTGACAGGAGTCCAGTCCCAGATATGGATTCTGACAAAACTGCCACCAAAAAATGTGTTTTGGTAGGTTAATGATGACTAGAACAAACATCAAACATGGGAGCATCTTCTAGACCTCGAATTCCATGATTTTAGTGATTTACAGTACCTATTTTATCTCTCTGGAACACCCAAATAATTTGACAGAAAACTAGCTTGAAGGCTTCTGGGAGAGCATATAGGTCATGCCAAGAAATTAGGCTACATGCTCCCCTTTCACCAAGGATACTCTTCTGGGGCCCTAAATGCTCTCCTGAGGCTGCAAGTGCTATCCTGAGGCCACAGATGCTCTCCTGAGGTTGCAGGTGCTCTCCTAAGGCCACGAATGCTCTCCTGAAGTCTTGAGTGCTCTCCTAAGGTTGTAGATGCTCTCCTAAGGCCACGAATGCTCTCTTGAGGTCTTGAGTGCTCTCCTGAGGTTGCAGATGCTCTCCTAAGGCCACGGATTCTCTCCTGAGTTTGCATGTGCTCTGCCAGAGGGTTGATATCAAGTGCCTTGAACCCTTGCCTACATGCTCCCCTAGCACTAAGAATCCTCTCCTGAGGCTGTGGATGCTCTCCTGAGATTACATATGCTTGGACCTTATTCCATCTTGAAAGCTCATAATGCATCAACCTTTCTTATAAATGTGCATTGACCCTTATGAGAATGTGCATCGACCTTGCTGGGTGCAAAAGTAAATGTGCATCGACCTTTGTTGAGCATGGAGTCTTCATGTGCATCGACCTTGGACATGTGCATCGACCTTTGTTGAGCATGAGCCTTCATGTGCATCGACCTTGGACATGTGCATCGACCTTTGTTGAGCATCAAATCTTCATCAGCATCGACCTTGGACATGTGCACCGACCTTAGTCTTGTGCTGACTCGATGTCCATCGACTTTTGTTCTATTTTAACTGAGGTAGCATCAACATGTGCTCTGTGCTAGTGAGAGGTGCATGGACCTTGGCTTGTGCTAGCAAAATGTGCACTGACCTTCTTTCTACATTGGCTTGATGTGCATCGACCTTCATTCTGCATTAGACTAAAATGTGCGTCGACCTTATATGCAATGGTCAGAAATGTGCATCGACCTGTTAGACTATGTGAGTGCACATGCATCGACCTTGATATGCATCAAATAGAAATGCGCATCGACCTTATATGTGAAGGAACAGGAATGTGCACAGACCTTCTATGACTTAGACTAAAAAAAGTGCACTGACTTTCTATGAAGGAACAAGAATGTGCATCGACCTTCTAAGACTTAGACCAAAATGTGCACCGGCCTTCTATGAAGGAACAGGAATGTGCGCAGACCTTCTAAGACTTAGACAAAAAATGTGCACTGACTTTCTATGAAGGAACCAGAATGTGCACAGACCTTCTATGAAGGTACAGGAATGTGCACAGACCTTCTAAGACTTAGACAAAAATGTGCACCGACCTTCTATGAAAGAACAAGAATGTGCACAGAGCTTCTAAGACTTAGATGTCCATTGATCTTACCTGTCAAGGAGCTGACTCACAATTTTAAACAGTTGACCTTTGATCTTACCTGTCAAGGAGTTGACTCACACTTTTGAATAGTTGACCTATTGTCAATTCTTGAATAGTGGTGTTGACCTATGTTGACTTGTGTTGACTTATGTTGACCTTTTATTTTTCATGCTTCTGTATATGTGATGAGATCATTAATTCATACATCAAGGTTGTATCATCAAGGCAAAATATAATGAGACATAATAATTGACATCATCAAAATCACAGAGGCATAAAAAGCCTCTCCATGCTATGGGCTGTGCATAGCTCGGCCCTAGGGGACCTCTGGTGGGTCAAACCATCTTCCACAAGATGTGGTCGAGTGCCTTCTTACTGATGTAGTTGATATGGTGTCGACTCTACTCCCAGTTGGATTCGTGATAGGATCTTGCCAAGCTTATCATCCAAGGTTGTCACACATAGAGCGCGGAAGGAACTCAGGAGTGTGCGATGAGTTTATATCATTCATGTCAATCAGAGCACGAGATAAAGCAACACAAAGATAGAGTGCGCTAAAAGAATAACCATAACTCTTTTATTCCATAATATAATAATCCAAACTTACATTAATATCCCAACCAATCTTCATAAACACTTGCCTCAGGAAAAGACAAAATTACAATTATTGCTATGGACATGGCATAGGACTTAAGACTCAAAGACTCAATGACTTCCAGGGTCGGCTCTACTCTCTTTGCTCTTCACCCTCCCCGATGGATTGGGTCTCCTCATCGGAACTACCTGAAAAAAATAGGAGAAAAACACTAGATGAGTGAACGCTCAGTAATGACATAGCAAATATGCACCAACTGTATAGCTGGGCATGATTTATTCAAACCCAATTCAAGGACTCCCCAATCCACTCTCTCTTTGAGGCCCAAAAGCCCAAGTATAATAGAAAATCTCAGGGGCCTGTCATTAAGAGAGTCCAAATGAATGAACAGGTGCAAGCCGTTGCATTCCCTTTCCCAAACCAATCCACCCAAATCTGCTTCCCGCAAAACCCTCGCAACCCTCAGTTCACCGCTCCACAAAATCCTCCACCCGTTTCCTCCGCTCCCTAAAACCCTCCGCCTAGCTTCCCCGCTCCACCGTCTACCTTCTCCGCTCCATAGCAACCTCAACAACCCTCGCAATACCACAACATCCCTCCACCCAATGGCTACAACAATAGACGTCGGGCTCCGAAGATAGCACAATACCCTCCTTTGCCAAAGTCCCTCAATGACATATTCTCCGCTCTCATGTCAGTTAGTGCAATCCAACTTCCTCCAGAATGGCCCACCTGGAACTTGGCTGTTGATCAGTCAAAGTATTGTATGATCCACAGGCAGCCTGGGCATATGATTGAAGGATGTTTTTAGTTTAGAGACTTGGTTTATGACCTACATGAAGGACACTGGATAGATTGGGCCGAGATGGATAAGGCCATCTGGGAAATTAAAGAGAAGAGAAGGCAAGCACCGAGGCAGCAAGTGCAGCAGCAACAAGCACTGCCGCCACAGCAGCAACCACCGTAGCAATAGCAGCCAGTTCAAGATTTGGGGATTCATCAAAACCCCATGCCCAACCATCCTCCTGCTCCACAGCCTCAGCCGTCGGCACCGACTCAGGTTAATGTTGTTCAGCCCATGGCTCCCGACGCCGGGTGGTCCTATGATGATGACGGTTCCATCCAACAACTCATGGCCCTCCACCATAACCACCACAACCCTTTGTCACCCCCTACTTCTATCATTCTCACATCTGGCCATCAAACCCTTCTGCCACTCACCAGACCACTCGTCTTGCCACCAACTACCACCGTTACCCCACCTACCTCTACTCCACCACCAGCGCCCGCACCCGTCTTGCCATCTCGCCCTCCGCTCATCACCCCCGCCGTCTTCGCCATGCCTTCATCAACCGCTCGCTCGTCATCTTTCCTCCATCTACCTTTACGCCTCCACCAGCACCAACGCCCATCATCACTACACCTCCCCCCAACCCTTCGCCCGTCATCCTCCCTTCGCAACCCATTACCTCCACTGCCACTCCTATCATCTCCACCGCACCCTCTACCACGTCATTCATCCATCCTGCTGAGCCCATTAAGCCGTCATCTGACATCGTGCCGGCACAAAACCTTGCCCTACAGAGCGGGCGCTTGTTTCATAGAAATTATACTTCCATTGGTGCACCTGCACCCAATCCCTAGTCTTCCCAACCGGTTGCTGATCAGGAAGAGGCCGAACCATTACCGGGTACCCAATATGATCTTCTTCATCACTTGGATAGGGTGCTCGCCAAAATATCTGTGCTGGAATTAATCAAGAGTTCCACACTTCACTAGGATGCACTGCGTAATTTTCTTCAAAAGGTGATGGTTAGTGAAGACATGGCAGTAGACAGTCTACCAACAGCCTTGGCAGCTATTTCAAAAGGACCAGTAATTACTTTCTCCGATGCCGAGCTAGCACCTCCAGAAGCTCGACAGATGTCGCTTTGCATTTCCATTGTTTTGAACAAAGTAAGCATAGATGCGGCTTTAGTTGATACATGGGCATCTATTAATGTTTGCCCGCTCAGCACTCTTAGGGCTTGCAATTTATCAGAAGAACTATTATGGCCGGCCCCGACTACTATAGCAGCATATGATAATTCAAGAAGAGCATGCCATGGGGTAGTAACCATTCAGGCTGAGCTCGGGCCTCTCACCGTGCCCGTGGAATTCTATGTACTGGACATTGACCCTATGTTCAAAGCTATGTTGGGTCGTCCGTGGATTGATAATCTCAGCGCCGTACCATCCATTGTTCATCAGTGCCTCAAATTCCCTTTTCAAGGGAGGGTGGTTAAGGTGAAAAGTATATCCATGGTCCAGTCAATCAAAGTCGTCTCGGAGAAGATTCTGCCAACTCTGTGGCCCAGCAATCGGCCAGTTATCTCAGTGTTAGATTTGGACTTTCCTTGGGCTTATGCACCACGCAAGCCCGCCACTGCACCAATCAATATCAAGGAAAAGCCCAAGATCAGATATTCTAAAGGATGGTCTATTATATTGAAACTGGGCTACCAACTGGGGAGAGGCCTCGGTGCACAACTCTAGGGGTGGACCAAACCGGTCCCCAAAGGAAAGAAGATGAGTAGAAGGGGATGATGGGGACATCATTTACCCCTCCACACTTTTTGAAGCTCAGATGGATCGTCATCATGTACCATCATGTCCTTGAGTCATAGCATGTATTTTCATATTTTATTTGAGTCTTACAAAGCCCCTGACCACGTGTGCACACACTGGCTATCGCCTAAGCCAGGCCTCTAGCTAGTATTCCCCCTCCGAAGGATGCTACGGGTGACGAGGGGCCCACGAAACTAGCCTAAGAATGGTAAACCGGGAAAGTGGCCCGCTACAAGAGCCGTCACACCGAAGCGTGCCGTAAGGCTACGACTAGTGGAGGCAGCCAAGACACAGAGACTCAAAACACAAGTGTGGAAGTATAGACAGGCAGGAGAGCACTATCGCACGTACTCCGAATCACCAATGGTAGCACAGCCACTGTCGACAACTCAGGACAAGGCAACTAGACCTACTCACGTAACAATCCTCTGAGTCAGACGACTCGGAGGTAAGATCGTCACAGATAGTGGAACAAGCCGTCAATCGGTCTAAACCTAAGCCAGAGGAAACAACACTCCGTAGGAAATGACTCACGGAGACCTGAGGGAACATCGAGAACCCTCAGTACACCTAGACATGCAAATCGAGGTAGAACAGAACCCCAAGACATCCAAAACACTATCTTGAGCTGGATGGAACCACCGAGACACAGACAAGGCCACATGTCAACCCCTGGTCTCACCGAGTTGATCGAAACCCGACACGACACAAACACACAGAGACACACACAACATGCACAAGCACTCCTGACCGTCCCATCATGGTCACTGCCCTCATAGGATGTCAACAGACACCCATGGGTCATAGGCAAACCACGAGATCAAGCCAAGACAAGCAGAAACTGAAGCGGTGGACAATGACTACACTCTGGGCAGAGTGAACCATCACTCAACCGCTAGGTGAACCCGACAGTCAAGGAAAGCCGATGCAAGACTAGAGACAAAGACACTGGCGGGTCTAGATCAAGTCATTAGGGAACTGTCGCAGTCAAGGAAAAGACCACACCTTGTCACCTGAACCGACCGATCCAGAAACCACCGACACATAGACACCGCCCTAAAACACAAACTTAAGACAGACAGGCACACAAATAGACCAACGGCCATCACGGCCAACAACAGGACTATAACGCACCTCTATAGGAGCGTTACACTGCTATAACGCACCAACACAGGGGCGTTAGGGCAAGTAGACCTAATATCCAAAGCGGACCATGTAACGCCTTAAGACAGGCGCACCACATCAGCATAACGCACCAGGACAGGGGCGTTATGGCCAACGGACCAGAACTCAAATGAAAGGGCATGTAATGGACCTATATAGGTGCGTTACACCAGCCTAACGCACTAGGACAAGTGCATTACGGCCAATGGACCCAAAAACACTAACACGGACAAGAGGCATATAACAGACCAGACTGAGTCCGCCACAGCCACATGGCGCATGGGGGTAGGCACATTACAGCAACCACCATAGCCAGACAAACGTCAGTCAAACACAATGTAATGGACCCATACAGGTGCGTTACCTACCATAACGCATGGGGAGAGATTCGTTACAGTGAACCGACTGACACGGTCTTCTAGGTAGACACGATCGTCGAGGGTCTGACACAACAGTAGACCTCAAAAATCACAACACGTAACGCACCAAGCCAGGCGTGCTACAGCCATGTGATGGTCCCACTATGGTCCGTCACACCCAGAACGTAATGCACCAATACTACGTTACAGTCATGTGACGGTCTAGTACTGGTCTGTCAGACGACCCCAACCTCGAAGAACATGAAATGACCACAGTTGTGGTAGTCTATCGGGGGACCATCACACAGTGTGATGGTCACTGGAGTGACTGTTGCACGAATCCGACGAGTAAAATAGGGGAACGGCCGAATCGGCCTGGTCCACGCCCCATTCACGCCGAAGCGTAGGGGAAACAATGCCATGTGACGAAAAATAACCCCTAGAGGCTAAAAACACCACATGCATGCACTAAAACGCGAAATCAGGGCGATTCCAATGAATCGAACCAAATCGAGTCACCGGGGTTCCCGGACTCCTACCGGCCCCAAATGACAACTGATCGACATGAAAATGGTGGGGTTGGGATCCTGACATCCCAGCGGTCAGTTTGACACTAACTACGTCGAGAATGGTTGCCATTCTCCGGTGAACCCTACAAACCCTAAAAACTATGATTTTCACTAAATTGGCCCGATCTCCCCCGATCGAGCACCATTCTACGCAAGATTGCAGGGAAAACGTAGAGGACGAAGTGGCGATCCATCTCCCTACCTCCACCGATAAAATCGAGCACCGAGGTGACTAAACCACGTCGAAAATCACCACTCGAACTGAACCATCAGCTTAGAATCCACCGTTCGGGATCGCGCCAAAACCACACCGTTTCTCGCTCCATTACGCGTCTCAGCAACCTCCCGACGTCGTCACCTTGCCCACGATCCCCTCCGTCTGCAGCCGGAGGCGAAGAGGCGTGAGAACGAGAGAGAACGGGAGTGAAAGAGAGAGAGAGCACAAGTGAGAATGAGAGAGGGGTTTGCCGAAAAATGGCAACCATTCTCGATGTAGTTAGTGTCAAATTGACCGCTGAGATGTCAGGATCCTAACCCTACCAGTTTCATGTCGATCGGTTGTCATTTGGGGCCGGTAGGAGTCTGGGAACCCCGGTGACTCGTTTAGGGCTGATTCATCGAAATCACCCCGATCTCACGTTTTAGTGGATGCATGTGCCATTTTTTAACTCCAGATATGTTGTATGATCGTTTGGCGTTGTTTCCCCTGCGCTTCGGCATGAATGGGGTGTGGAATGGGCCGATTCAGCCATTCCACAGTTTTAGTCGCAGGATTTGTGTAACGGTCCTTCCAGAGACTGTCACAAGCATAACGATCCCTCGATAGACCATCATATCTCATTCATCATTTTTTCATCTTTTTGAGGTCATGGAGTGTGACGGACCAGACTTGGTCCATTACAGGAGTATAACGCACTGGTCTAGGTACATTATGGTTGGGTTGTTTTCGAGGCCTATTAATGTATCAGACCCTCGACGGTCGTGCTTCCTTGAAGACCGGGTCAGTCGGTTCATTTAACGGATCTATCCCTATGCGTTATAGTTTAGGTAACGCACCAGTGTGAGACCATTATATCGTGCGTGACTGGCATTTATCTGGCTATGGCGGTTGGTGTAACGTGCCTACCCCCATACGCCATGTGGCTGTGGCGGACTCAGCCTGGTCCGTTACATGCCTTTTGTCCATGTTAGTGTTTTGGGTCTGTTGGATATAACGCCCCTGTCTTGGTGCGTTATGCTGATGTGACACACCGGTTCTAGTGCGTTACATGGTCTGCATTGGATTTCAGGTCTGCTTGCCCTGACGCCCCTTCTATGGTGTGTTATAGTAGGTAACGCCCCTATGCTGGTGCGTTATAGTCTTATTGTTGGCCATGCTGGTCTGTCTTAGGTCGTGCTCTAGGGCGATGTCTGTGTGCCAGTGGTTTCTGGATCGATCGATTTAGGTGACTGGGTGTGGTCTTTTCCTTGACTATGACAGTACCCTAACGACTCAGTCTAGAACTACCAGTGTCGTTGTCCCTGGTTGCGCAGCGACTGCCTCTTGATTGTCGGGTTCGCCTAGCGTTTGAGTGATGGTTCACTTTGCCCAGAGTGCTGTTGTCCTCCACCGCTTCAGTTTCTACTTGTCTTGGCTCGATCTCGTGGTTTGCCCGTGACCCGTGGGTGTCTGTTGACATCCTATGAGGATGGTGACCATGATAGGATGGCCAGGAGTGCTTGTGCATGCTATGTGTATCTCTGTGTGTTTGTGTCGTGTCGGGTTTTGGTCAACTCGGTGAGTCCAGGGGTTGACATGTGACCTTGTGTGTGTCTCAGTGACTTTGTCCAATTCGAGACCATGTTTCTAGATGCCTCAAGGTATCGTTCTACCTTGATTTACGTATCCAGATGTGTTGAGGGTCCTCGGTGTTCCCTCGGGTCTCCGTGAGTCATTTCCTACAGAGCGTCATTTCCTCTGGCTTAGGAGTAGATTGATTGGCGGCTTATTCCGCTATCTGTGACGATCTTGTCTCCGAGTCGTCTGACTCAAGGATCATTATGTGAGTAGGTCTAGTTGTCTTGTCCTGGGTTGTCGGCAGTGACTGTGCTGTCATTGGTGCTTCAGAGTACGTGCGATAGTGCTCTCTTGCCTGCATGTACTTTCGCACTTGTATTTTGAGTCTCTGTGTCTTGTGAGCCTCCACTAGTCATAGCCTTATGGCACGCTTCGGCGTGACGGCTCTTGTAGTGGGGCACTTTCCCAGTTTACGGTACTTAGGCTAGTTCCGTGGGCCCTTGGTCCAACCGTAGCGTCCTTCGGAGGGGGAACACTAGCTAAAGGCCTGGCTTAGGCAGTGGGCCAGTGCGTGCACACGTGGTCAGGGGTTTTAGACTTGCGTCGTTAGACGTGACCCTGACTAGTCACTCTTGTTATGGTACTGTTCTGGTTCTGTCAGTGTCTTGATCTCGGCCTAGTCCTTACTGTATGTTATGTGGACAAGACACTAGCAGGCGCAGCATAAGGCGTCAGTGGACGTAGCTGGATGTTCTTCTGGTGGTGAGGCACTCTAGTCACATGGCACGTGGCTTTTCGCGATTCTCTTCGCGTTTCTTGTGCGTCGTGACCTCTTGGGTCAACCCTCTTGTGGCCGTACTCGAGGTCAATGTCTTGTCGTATGCATGACATTCTGGTCATGTGTGGGACAGTGCACATGACATTCTAGTCGTGTCGTCTGGGTCTGCGTCTGTCTAGGTTTTTCCTAAGTTTCTTTGTCTGTTTTGCAGGTCCCTTGCAGTGTCGACAGATCGGCAACTCCTAACTTTGTCAGCTCAGAGTCACCTTCCTGTTGCTGCTTGGAGTAGTTTGGGGTGCCGAGGTTAGTTCGGTAGCCGCTCATTGGTACGGGTTCTCCCCCTCTTCCTAGACTGTTCCCTACTCCTACTGTCTTGCTGGTCGCGTCTCACTTAGAGTCCGAGGTCCGTAGTCCCTAGAGTCGGTCTCCCGTGTCCGTCCCGCATCAAGTGGGTTGGAAATTTGCACCGAAGAGAAATAGAAGAGGATCGGCTCCTTGGCCTGCCCCGACAATTCATGTTAGGGGTGTCACTCCTCGGCCAGCACCGTCGCCGGTGAACCCTGTTTGGCACGATACGGCCCCTCGACTGGTCATGAGGCGGCCTACCTCCAACAGGAAAGAGTGGGTCTCGGTGCGGATCCATAAAGAGGTCAGCCCGGTGGTTGAAAGACTCCAAGCCATTATTGACGGGCTCGAAGAATATGAACAGCCCGAGATTCGACCTGTTAAGCTGAAGGAATATGTCCCTTGGGAGGAGTTCGAGGGACTTGAGCTGGCCCCCGAGGTAGAGACTCGAGCAGAGGAAGAGCCTCCCCTGTGGGGTGAATTCCCCCACGAGCGGTCTCCGACCGTCGGGGAAAAGAAGAAGAAGAAAAGAAGGCCCAAAAATAACAAGAAGAAGGAGGTCATCGTCGCCTGCAACACCCACGTGGCGCTGTTCGACACCGCGCTCTCTCTAGACGAGGAAGAAGAAGAAGCGCCTTACAAACTACTGGAAGCAAATCAGGCTGAGACATCCACCTCTCAACATGCTACCCGGTCGGGGAAGAAATGGGGCTATCATCCTCAGGACAGCCACAACATCATGCTCAGAGGCGAGCAACCATACCTGATCCCCGAACCCGAGACCCGAGGCGCCGAAATCCCTCCACCGACAGATCTCTACCCCGAGAAGCTGAAGAGCCAGGGAATCCCCTCATTCGCGGAGTTTCTGCGGTCTCGTGCAGAGAGGCAAGAACATCCGCAGGGGCCCCGGCCTGCTAAGGGAGTCAACGCCCCTCCAGCTCCACCAGTTAACAAACTCCCGGCTCTACCCACGGTGGCCTCGTCCCAGCCAATAGAAGGGTTTGACGGCATCCCTAACCTCGCCGAATTCATGCAAGAGAAGGATGAGGCCCGTCATGGCACACCGTCCCAGGTAGTTGCACCCGACCCGACAGGAGAGCCATCCTCTGACCCAGCACCTCAGGTCCAGGCCGGGGGCAAACGCGGCAGGGCCAAAGAGATGAAGCTGCTCAAGGTCCGGGCGACCGACTGAATATTTAGACATCTCAAGAAGATCCCAGCCCACTTCACTGTCTGGGAAATTCTATCTTTGGACGAAGAGACGCGGCAAGCGATCATCACCGCACTCCAGATGTCGGTGCACCTTGAAGCCTGCTTAGCGGAGATGCCACCTGAAGTAGCCGTGACCTTTGCTGAGGATGACATGCTCCTACCCACCTGCAGTCACAATAGGCCGCTCTACATGAAGGGGCAGCTGAATGGACTGCCCATCAACAGGGTCATGATCGACCCAGGAGCGGCAGTCAACATACTCCCTTACCGGGTGTACCAGAAGCACTACTTCGACGTGCACTTAGTTGAAGTCAAGAATGTTAAAATCGCGGGCTTCAACTAGAAGTGCGAAGTGCCCATGGGGGTGGCGAAATTCAACCTGGCCCTCGGCGACTTCGTCACCAAGGTCCAGTTTCATGTAATCAACTTCAACACTTCCAACAAAGCACTGCTCAGCCGGCCCTGGCTGCATCAGAACAGAGTGGTGCCGTCCACTCTGCACCAATGCATAAACTACCCTTGCGAGGGAAAAGAAGTCATGATCTTTGCTAACCTCCACCCATTTGAGGTGTTCGAGTGTCACCTGTCAGATGCCAATCTGTATCTGGAAGAGGCGAAACAGGCCTCGCCGGTCGCCCGCGACAAAGGGAAGAAGAAGATGAAATCGAAACGCTGGTTTCCTTCACCACCACCAGGCTATGTGGCTCCCCCACATGTGCCATTCGTCGCAGAGGAAGGGACATTTAAGGCACTCCCCCTCGCTGTCTACCCTACATCGGGGGCACCCCGCCTCGAAGATTTGTTGGAAGATATCGAAGTACCATCAGGAATTACTAAACTGATAGCAGAACTTGACTGCCAAGTAGCCGAACAGTTGCAGACCTTTGAAGTTCCGAACACCGATGGGCCACCTACTATTTTCTATGTGGCCGATGAACAGCCCATCAGAGGAGACGATGATTGTCAATTCCCTGATGACCCGCACGTCCCAATCTTGGGACTCCCTTATATGGCCAAGCGTGCGGTCGAAGTGGTTAGAAAGCAGAGGATTTCCCTCTACCAGCCCTCCAGTCAGAAGAGAATGTTCGAGCAGATGTGGAACCCGCCGAACCTGGATCGGAGGCTCCTGTAAATCACTAGGCACCTGGGTTTGGATTTCTCAGCGGAGGATTACTACGAGGTCGACATGATAACGGCCTCGACTCCATTCGGCAGGGATTCCGTCGAAGCTGCCACCTTACAGGAAGCCCGCCGCAAGAAACAACCCATACTGTCACAAACTATCACAGAGGATAATGGTGGCGTGATTACCTGGGGTGGTGGGAAGGGAGGATGGTTGAGACTTTTGACCACCTACCTTCCCGTTTGTTGGGGAAAAACCTCTAAAGAGAGGGTACTAGGAAGATCATACTATGATGAATGCATATGCAAAAGGAGCCATGATGTAATAGAGTAGGGAATCAGAGTTTAAAAGTTCAAACCATAAGATGACCAAGAGTAAAAGAGAGGAAGATCCCCCTCCGTGTTCTCCACCTGCTCTGCCTTCTCCAACTCTACCCGCACTCTCCAATCTCTCCTCCCTGTCCCCAATGAACTCCCCTCTCTTCCACCAAATCCCCCCCTTTCCGAAGTGGGAAGTTCTATCCTTTGAGAGGGAGCTCTGGGAGCTTCAGAAAATGTGGGAGGGATCGTGCTGAACAAGGGAGAGATCGTGTTGAGGAACAAACCACGTTCTCTGACCGGTAAAACCTGGAGGACAGCCAGCTTGTTGGCCTTCTGCAAGGGGTGGGCGGCCAAACATGTGGCCACACAGCTGGGTAAGGGCGACCATCACCCTAGTCACCTAGAAATGAGGGCGGCCACTACTCTGGCCACCCAACCCATGGAACTTGGGCCCCTTGAATGAGTGTGGCCCAATAACAATTGTGTTACGGGCTGTACTTTAAAACCTAAGAACATCGAGAAGTCGAGTGTAACGACTGTGTGTCACTCACATGAAGGTCTACCTGGGATCCACGGGATGGCCAAAATTAGGCATCTACAAATGTCCCTCCGGAATGCCCATTTTGCAAGGGAGCCCAGTGGACTGATAAATGGGTGTTTCAGAAAAGAAACAAGCCTACTAAGGGCAGCACGCTCAAGGAGATTCTTGAGAGGAGAACAAGCTTCATGTAGGGCCGCATGAGCATTAAGCGATAAGACAAGCCATTGCCAAGGGGAAGAGGGATAATTAAACTAAGAGGGCTTGTATTTGTGGTCGCATGGGACTCCCTAGCATAACGTTGCAGGACTTGAGGGGATGAACACAATCCAGGGTCAAGGAGATACAAGACCTAAAATAAAGGTAAGAAAAAATCAAGATATAGGAATCAATGACTCGTTGAATCACAGAATACTCAAAATGGTCTACATAAAACACATTCTCTGCTGGTCGAATCGGAGTGGAAACACGTAGACTCATTCGTGTGAAGTT
Organism: Amorphophallus titanum; assembly: GCA_024336825.1. Classification (NCBI taxonomy): domain Eukaryota; kingdom Viridiplantae; phylum Streptophyta; class Magnoliopsida; order Alismatales; family Araceae; genus Amorphophallus; species Amorphophallus titanum. The sequence continues at coordinate 77,720,802 of JANBPO010009603.1, read as the reverse complement.
AGTGAAATTGAGGAACTCGAAAAATTGATGCGGGGACCAAAGGCCCACGGGTTGGTCAAAGCAACGTGGTTCCCCTTGCTTTCCATCGTGGCTCCTAGGATGAGATGCATGCATATTATTTTTTTGACTTTTTTCATTAATGGATAGTGGGACTAAAAAAAGGGGGCCTATAGGTTTAAAAGGAAAAACCTATCTAATGTAAGGCCAGAGGGTTTATTTGCCTGCCTCTGAGTTGATCAGTCAAGAGTTCAAGAAGTCTGTCATTCTATGCTTGATGACAGACGTGGTCCAAAACCTCGTGGGGGATCCATCGTTCCACATTGTACCTAAGCATAGTCAAGAATTTGGGAAGTCCGTCATCCCGCATTAGGCGGCAAGCGGCCATCCAAAAGCTTAAGGAGTATAAACTCTTCACGATTTTTGTTATAGAGGAACTTGGAGTTTATACGCATGAAGCTATTAGCCTCCGATAATCTACATATAATGCAATAGTCATGGGGGGAGCATCGCCCTCTCTGTGGAGATCTTTAGCTGCATTAACAACCATTAGTCGAGTTCATAAATGGTAATAGTAAAGGACAATGAGTATTCCATTTAACAAACTATGAAAATGACAAAAAGGGCACATCATTCATAAACGAGAGAGGAGGGCGGCCACGTCGATGGCCTTCTCCATGAGGTGGACCGCCATACATGTGGCCTCCCTTGAGGGCTGGGCGGCCGAATAGGTGGCCGCACAGGGCGTGATTGACAGCCAGGGACTTTGCCACCCAGCTGCTCTTATTCTGACCCAAATGGAAGTCCAAGCCAGATGGGACTCTAGTCCTCCAAAGCCCATGGTATTCCTCCTCCGCTGTCAAACCAAGGGTTTGGAGTTGAGAGAGAAGCCCTTAAGGAAGAGATTAAGCATGTCATCCTCTTCCACTCCATCGGGAAACCACGAGCTAGGTGTCCTCTCTGACGTGCCTGGCCATCTAAGTGGCCTTGTGAAGTGGGGCGAGGTATGGTTTGTGTGTGACATTTTTTTTCCTAAAGATTTGATTTATTCATTTCTATTTTTTTGTGTTTTCTTTTTCTTCCTACATTGTGTAGCCTGTACTTATTTTCCCTAGGGCAAGGCATGCCCGCCGCTATGACTGGCTTCAAGATCTATTGGCAGCGATCACGCCCACCATGAGAGTGTTTATGCACCAGTGGCATCTAACTCGTCTGGTCATCATGGCGAAGCCTTTTAACAGCATGAGGTGGAATTGGGAATCCTTGGGAGCAGTAAGAGGCCTCCTCTAACTCGCGAGGGAGAAAGTCCGGGCCACTTCAACGGCACACAAAAGTAGACACCCTCGCCATGGAGCAGCAGGGCAATAGTCGGGGAAACACCCATAGCCCCCCAGCGCCGTCCCGACGTCAGCCAGAACTGTCCCTTCGTCTGCGGGATTTTGAGCGGCATTTCGTCAAGCAGGAGCGCACCCTTCGGGCCCTATAGAAGAGCTCCACAAAGGAGGACGAGGAGCAATCTCCGTTCTCCGATCACATTTTAGAGGCAGAGATCTCACCGAGAGTTTCCCTGCCAACCTTCAAATCTTACAACGGCCAGGGCGACCCGGTCGACCACTACGACAGCTTCGACGCCCTGATGACCCTGCACGGGGCGTCCGACGCGATCAAATGTCGAGCGTTCGTGACAACTTTCGTCCAGGGCACTCAAGCATGGTTCCGAGCCCTCACCCCAGGAAGCATCATTAGCTTCCGACAGTTTGGGCAACTCTTCAAGGAAAGCTTCACCAGGAACAACCCCCCAAGGTCAATCGCGGGGCTGTTAGCGCTCAAGCAAGCCCCGGGGGAAAAGCTGCGGGCCTACATCAACCGCTTCTTAGTGGAGGCCCTGCGCATCCCTCGTCTAGGCGTTGCTTCCGCCATTACCGCACTGACCGAGGGCACCCGTGACGAGGGACTCTGGCGAGAACTGGTGCTCCATCCTCCCTCCACCCTCGTTGACTTGGTAGCCTTGACTTTGCGTTATGCAGAGTATGAGGAAGTCCTCACCGTTGGTCGAGGCCCTCCCGGCCAAGGGAAGGAGGGGGAGAGGAAGCATTCCTTCGAGCAAGCCTCTTGACCTCCAGTGGCGGTAGGAAAGCTGGCCCCTACTGAGTGGTCAAGGCACTCGGGGAAGAAGCCTACCAAGTAGCAACCATGGATGGAACCCCGACCCCGTAGAGTTGGAATGCTGCGGCACTACGCAGACTTTATTTTTAAGGTTATGATTGATCTTGTTTTCTCGATACCATTTATGCGCAATATGCAAGAAGAATGAATGTCATTCTATTTTTCATGCAAAATTATACGTTGGGGGCAGTAGCCCTTACAACAAGAAAGTGATAGCTCCGCAGAAGGCCAGCAGCATCAGACCGAGCCACTGACTCCGCCGAGTGTGAAAACTGGCTCAATGAGGCTACGGGTCCGACCATGCCTAGATGCGTCACTATTGACCGAGAGCCCGACAAAGAAGAAAAGGGCTCGCATCCCCGGTTCCCTCGAAAGTCACTGGCTCGGACACTAACCCCGCCTGTGTGGGAACTGCCTCGACTAGGTGTTCTCCTGAGATGTCAGGGTTTGCGGCCCTTCCTTTGCGAGGCCGAGGAGATCTTCACTTGCCTCATCGAAAGCATCAGGTTTGGGCATAGGCGGGAGAGTCGGGCTGGCTTCTTGGGAATCACATCACTGCCCGGGGCTGAAGATGAGCTCATCAAAGACCTAGTCTTGAGCCATGCACACTGCTTTTTTGAACCCCGACGCAAGGCCCTTCCCCAGTCCGCGCCTGTAAACCGGCTCATTGTAGGTGAAGGTGGCCTTCTTCGAAGCCCTCTTGGTAATCCTCCGAGCTAAGTTATCGCTCGACTGCCCTTGCCTCGAAGTCCGCCTCCCTTGCCTCGAGCTCCGTTATTTTCGCCTCAGCTTTTGCTAAGCATCACCTCAGCCTCCTCCTCTCTGCATTCCGCTATCAGAAGCGGCCCCCAAGCTCTTCCCGCTCAGTCTCTCATTACCTCGAGCTCACCACATGAGCCTGGCGCTCTTTCTCCAAAAGCCTACTCTTAAGCTCGGCCGAGCACCGAGCCTGGGATGGTTGCTCGGATAATGACTGTTCGCCTTCGTGATCAGCCCGAGCCTGAGAGCGGAGTGACGTCAACTCTTGGGGGAACCCCAAGATCGGAATTGAGTTGTCCGAACTTTTGGTCCACCTCGGCACGCGCCTTGGCCTGTGCCACCTCACCATCTCCGCCCGTGCCAGGCTGTCTACAAGCTCGACTCCCTAGCTAAGCCAAGAACAAGTCTCCCTCCATGACCCGTCTGCTTTGCTCGACAGCCATAACCTTCAGAGAGGCCGACATCAGCCGTTGCTTGGGATCCTTCCGCTTGGATCTGAGTGACAATCGTCGTGCCTTCCTCAACTCCCTCCCCCAAGTTGCTCTCGACCGGGTGATCTTAGTCAGCACCGTGAAAAGGCTCGGTCGACTATATATGCACCCACTCGCCAAAGGACAACGGAGACTACGAAGCTCAAGAACCACAAATGATCAAGTACCTTCAGCTGGTGAAGGAGATAGCCTGACTTTTCGAGAGTTTTCAGGTGATCCAAATAGCTCGGGAAGAAAATTCCCGAGCGGACACCCTCTTGTTGTGCTTCCTATTGTTTTGATGATGATGTCACTGCATAAATCACTGTGTCTTTCAAGTGGGCTGACCCATGGCCATCCCAGGGAATAATTCCCAGGGGTCCATAGTTGGCCGACAGGGCAGCATTGGTATTCCCTTTACGGGGTCCCGGGGGAGAGGAAGTCTCCGAATGTGTATGCCATGAGGCTGCATTATTTTTATCCTATTAGTTTAGTTCCACTTTTGTGTGAATTTTATCACGTTTAATGCTTCTTCATCATTTCTTTGCTTGGGCAGCAATGCGGGGATATCTGGGGTCGACGCCATGAGGCTGGGGGTGAAGAGAGGTCGACACAGGCAGCAGTCTAAGGTCGACGTAGGTGGGTTCTGGCTATGAAGAAAGGTCGAGGTAGGGAGACCTAGAGTCAACGCGGAGAGCGACTGACACAGAAGGCAACTGACTAAAGAGAGGTCGATGCGGGAAGGGTTCTGGGGAAGGTGAGGTCGATGCAGGGTGGCTCTGGGGTCGATGCAGGCATGGTCGAGGAAAGGCGAGGTTTGTGCAGGGAGGACCCTGGGGTCGACGTAGAAGGCTTGGGGTGGAGAGGGGTCGACGCAGGCAGTGGTCTAAGGTCAACGCAGATGGGTTCTGGCTATGAAGAAAGGTTGACGCAAGGAGGCCTAGGGTCGACGCAGAGGGCAACTGACTAGAGAGAGGTCGACACAGGAAGTGTTTTGGGGAAGGTGAGGTCGATGCAAGCTTGGTTCGAGCCTAGCCAAGTGCAGCAACCACATGGGTTCAACTATACACAGAATGGAACTAAACCTGAGACTTGGCCCTCGGTACGAGGTGGAGGTATGTCCTTACGCATAGGGACGATTTTCGACTGGATGTAATCCAATCTTTCACACATCGCCATTTCATATACCGCGGAATCATGACATGCAAGCACACATGGGAGGCGATGATGCGGTCATATGCCAAGGAACATGGTCTCTTTTATTCACGATATGCATGTGTGTGGCATTCTAGTTAGTTCCCTTCTTTATTCATGTGATGAATGCTCATGTTCGTGTTTGTCAATGTAATGTGGCAGTACTACGCCCAGTTCTCTTCGTGTATTCCACAGTTCTTACAACCTGACCGGAGTGGCTTATTGTTATTTTTTCCATTTGTTTATTGCTTCCTTTTGTATTTTAATATGCGTGTAGTTCTGGTAAAAATTCAGCAACATCTCCCCCGGACCCGGATATGTAAGGGGTAAAATGGGTACACATCCACAAGGAGTGACGCTACCCAAAGTAAAAGGTATCCACCGGAGTGGCAATAGCTCGAGAAAGACCCATAAAATGTCGAACGGAAGGCATTGGTTTGCTGTTAAGACACTGAGCGGGGAGGTAAACTCCACCGGATCGAGAGGCAAAGAATGGCAAGCTGTCAGATCGAGAGTGCCCAGAGGGCCATGCGAGACTGGGCGAGGAGGAGGCTACCGGACCGGGTAGATATCAGAGGCACAGGATGAGGGCTAGGGTGGCTAGGCCACTGGATTGACGGAGGTGGCAGGTCACCGGATGAGGGGCTAGGGGTTGCAAGGGCCGTCAGACCCAAGAGCGCGGCAGGGCCACTAGATGAAAGGGCTGAAATGGCCGGGCCACCGAATCAATCTGCAAATGAAGAGGTAGACTTAGCTACCGGATGGGCTATGATGGCAAGCCACCGGATTGAACGACGGTTGCTCCACCGGATCATAGGGTGAAGGGAACCACCGGATGGAAAGGGGAAGGAATGCCACTAGGTGGCATATGAAGATGGCAAAGCCTCTGGTTCAAGAGTCTGAAGAGGCCACCGGATCCAGGGCGGATGATCCACCCGATCAAGTGAGGGACGAGGCCACCAGACCGCAATGGCGGGTGAGCCGCCAAACCGCATAGTGGATAAGGCCATCGGATCATGATGATGGGCGAGCCACTGGATGGGAGAAATGCCACTGGACAGAGAACCCGCCAGAACGCCACCGGATTAAAGAGGCTTAGACGCCACTAGATCGAATAGGTAGGTGGGCAAGGTTGAGGCGGCAAGGGCCATCGGACCCAAACGGTGGCGAAGGCCATCGAATCAAGGGAGGTGGCAAGCCACCAGATCAAAGAAGGTAGTGGGTCACCGGATAAGGAAGGTGACCGGCCACCGGACTGAGGGTATAACGATGCCACCGGATCACACCCATGGTGGAGGATGCCACCGGACCTAGGGGGCCAAGCATGTCACCGGATGGGGGCTAGCCCAAACCACCGATTCAGCAGTCATGCAAGCGCACCGGACCAAGGGCAGACCCACCCGATCAGGAAGGCGGGATGCCACCCGGTCAGGAGAAAAAAGGCCACCGGGTGGGGACCTTGGGAGGCCGCTGGGTGAGGAGGTGAACTGAGTCACCGGATCAACGATGGCAAAGAACCCTTTGATTCTGCTAAGCAGAGTATGAGCAGGGAAAGGGGAAGTCACCATGTTATCCTACGAGGAGAGGGGTGACTGGGGAGTGAAAGATGAGGCGGGCCTCCTCCCCTCTGCCTAGTGCCCGTAGGTACACATAGGCCCAAACCTGCATCACAGTAGTGTGTCAGCATTTAAGGAAGCATATAGAAATCATGTGGTCAAAAATAGGCTAAGAGTCGTACCTAGAGTAAGGGGGAGAATCCCCCGAGCATGGCCCGATGAGCCGTCAAACTCAACGTGTCGAAGAGGAAGGCTAGGACTGCCGCTCCCCAGGCATAGTCACCTATGTGGTCGAGCTCCTCGAGGAAGGGGAGGAAGCGGCAGCTCATCGCGTCCGCCCGCGTGGAGAAAAGGAGTCGTCCGAACATCAGCATGAGGAAGCATCGCAGCACTCGGTCGGCCTCTGCTCCTAGCTACGCAGCTACTCTCGGTTTGGCCATGTCCACCAGGCACTGCAGGTGCTGCTCCGACTCCTCGCCAACTGCTATGCCCGCCTGTCTCAGCCCTAGGCTGTCCTACAGACTCGCCCGTGGGAGGAGGGTCGACTGCCTCTCGGGGCGCCGAAGCTCTAGGCCCAGTAACTCCCGAGCCATCCCCAGTAGTCGGGAAAGGTAGTCCCGCTAACCGGCAGCCTGTGCACTCGCAGGCCAGTGAGCCTGGCCACATCCTCCAATGTGGGGACCATATGCCCCCACGAGAAGAGGAAGGTCCGACTCGCTAGATCCCAACGGTCGTGCAGAGAATAGAGTAGAGGCGTGTCAAACTGACACACCTCAATACTCAAGAGTGGGGCGAACTCCATGGCAGTCAGCCACTCTCGCTGGAAGTCCGGCAGTGCCAAGAACACTGCACGGACCTGTAGCCATGAGATGCGGGTCCTGCGCTTCCCCTGCATTATTCACCCATTATTCAAGCATTTAATAAATCAATTCAAGGAAGAGGAGGAGAAGAATAATGATAATAATGATGATAATAATAATAATAGAAAAAAGAGGGAAAATAAAATAAAAAGAAAAGATCAAAGCTTCTTTCCTGTGAGATGGGCGGTCCTCATAGGACCACACATCACTATATACGGTCAAGGCTAGACCGTTTATGTCTCGGGGTTGGGCGGCCTGTCCTGGGCCACAGAGAATTTGTACGGTCTAGGACGAACCGCATGACCTTTGTGCGGCACCTCAATGGCCGCTCTTTGTGTGCTGTTTTCTAAGTTTTGTACGGCCGTTCCTGGGCCGCACGGGGTTTGAACGGCCCGATGGGGACTGCATGATCTATGGACGGCACCCTATGGACCGCCTTTTCTATGTCAGTTCGTTGGTTCTGTGCGGTCGCCCATGGACCGCACGTGTGTTGTGCGATCTGATATAGACCGCATGAGTTTGTGCGGCCATCTATGGTCCGCCCTTCCTACGGTGGTCGCCAGGGTTTGAACGGCTGTGCCTAGGCCGCATGAGGGTTGTGCGGTCCTATGTGGACCGCATGTTTTTGGTTATACGGTCAGTTTGAGACTGCATATCTGACGTCTTCCCCGACGATGGCAATGGTCTTTCCCCCACCGACGGGAGCCCCCGTAGGCCCCCAAACTGGTCCTTAGGCATGCATCTAACCCTCCCCACGCATGCATGGCTCTAGTAAACAACGGGGAGGGGTTTTTCGTGGCCTACCTCGGGGTCCCGTGCTATTCTCCCCGACGTCACCGGCTCGACGGTGAGCTCCTCTGGCGGCGGTGCCTCTTCGGTTCCCTCCTCCGCCATGGGCCCTTCCGCGGTGGCCTCTTCAACGATGGACGGCGCGTTGGGCTCCTCCTCCATGGCGGCGGGGTGGCAGTCGGCGTCTCCTCCTCCATTGGCGATGGCGACATCTCCTCCTCCCCGGACGATCGTGGGGGACGGTGGGCTTGGGTCTTCATTCTTATCAGTGGAGGGAGAGGGAGAGTGGGGGGGTTTGAGAGAAAGAGAGAAGGGAGAGTGGGGGCATTTGCACGTTCGTTTGGGCGTGGCCCTTCTTCTCCCCTCCCTCTACCGATTACGGTGGAGGAGGGGGGAGGTGAAGGGTCATTTTCATTTGAAACCTCCCAGGGTTGTGCGATCATACGATAGACCGTACTACATTAAGCGGTCTATCAAGGGCCGCATAACATCTCAAGTCATCCTGGTGTAGTGCGGTTGTTTAGTAACCGCTCTTACATTTAAGCGGCTCATTGAGGACCGCTTATCTTTGGAATGCATCTTTGAAAGCTCTTCCCATGCACATCATGCTTGCTTGATACTGTGGTTATTTTAATGATGATTCTCTATGAATTTCATTGACATTTGCCTTGCAGCATTATCACCCACTCACCTGGTGGCCCGCTAACAGGTAAGTCAGGTAATGTATTTCATTCCCTATGTCCCTTAATGCATTATTATATGATATTAAGCTACATTATCTCGAGAACCAATTGGATACTTGCGTGTTCCAGGATTTGATGTTCCCCTTTAACAAAAACAGGTGATGATCTAGGGGGACGCGGTTAACCATATGATACTGAGTGTTGGGTAGTACGAAAAGAAAATATTCATAAAATGTGTGTAGCAGAGATAATGATGTTTAGATGGATGTGTGGTAAGACTAAGAAAGATAAGATTAGAAATGAGCGCATCCGTAAGGACTTAGTGATAGTCTCAATTGATAGTAAAATGAGATAAAATAGACTTAGGTGATTTGGACATGTGTTTCGTTGTCCTAACTCAATGCCAGTTAAAAGATGTGACCGAATCTTAGTGGATACTAGTAAAAGAGCTCGAGTAAGACCTAAATGAGATGGTGCGCTGTTATTAGGAATGACATTAATTTCTTGGGTTTAAATATGAATATATCACTTGATAGAAACATTTGACGGAACAGAATTCATGTAGTCGACCCCAAATAATTGGGATAATGTTCTGATGAATAAGATTATATAATATTTGATAAAATTAATTGTTAACTATTTTATTTAAATAATTATCTAATCAAATTAATATGAATTTAATTTAAATTTTAAATAAATAATTGATAAGTTTATAGTATACCGCGAGACTAGTGAGTCTTGACAACTCGCATACACAAGTCAATATGTCAGCTAGTGGCCAACTACAACATTTAGAGTTTGTTTACAACACATCTGGGCCAATTACATACCATATCCGTACACAATTTTTTTTAAATTTACTTTTTAATGTGGGATCCATGTCTCCTTCAATTATCCTGAGATCCTCGCAGTTGGCATGTTTTTGTGTTAGGGCGAGGAGCTCTATGATAGTAGAGAGGACTTGAACCCCTAAGGAGCATCGAAGAATATGGTCTTGCGTCTCCTGAGCCAGGGCAGTGGTGGCGATGCTAATGTCCAGGCGAGGGATGAGGAGGGCTTCATTCTGGAAACGAGCAACAAACTCTCACAGGGGCTAGTCATGCCCTTGCTTGATGGCAAGCAGAGTGATGATAGGTTGGGCCTCCTTCTTACAGTGGTGGAAGTTTTCCTTAAACATTCGTTTGGAAAGAGGTGATAGAGCCCGCTGAGAGAGATTCGAACAACGTCTGAGCATCCTCTAAGATCGTGGTGGTCAAAGCCAAACACGTCACAGCGTCCGAAAGTTAGTGGAACACCAGGTTGAACTCAAAGTTGTGAAGGTGGTCAGCAGGGTAAAGAGTGAATGGCGACAGTTGGAACTTTGGAGGGATATAGGAGCCTCCAAAATTTCTTGGGAGAAGGGGGCTTGGAAGTCAATGTCGTCGTCGACCAGACCCTTCGTCTTGGCTGTGTGGATAATGTCGTCTAGATAGGATACCTTTCCCTTGAGCTCGTGGTCGACATCATCATAGCGTCGATGTCGTTAAGCCATACCCGGGTTAGAGTGGAGAGGGCTTGGTGAGCGATGTTAGGAGTGCACCAAGCAATTTTTTTAATTTTTTTTTGTAACTTGGGGTTTATGTCCTCTTAACTTATCATACACGAGGCACATCTCTACCTGACGACTTAAAAATTTTAAAATAAAAAAGGTTGACCGATTCAAGAATAATTAGACCTAACAATATTTAATGAATCTGATTTTTTTATTTTTATTTTTTTGCATCATCGAATAATAATGTGACTTGTACGATAAATAAATTAGAGAGACGTGGATCCCATGTCAATAATTATTTGTAAAAAAGTAATTTCGTCGATGCACATAGTAAGTACGTAACTATCTAAGGAGGTGCACTAAATATTTTTTCAACCTTTAACACGTGGCTTCGAAGAGAGTATCTACAACGAGATGCAGTTTCCAAATCAGAAAATTCATCGTGTTCAGATCCTGCTGCGCTCGCACATTAATGTCGTTGATGTACGACAGTGTTAGGTCTAATTGAACAGGTTGGCCAAAGGAAGGTATAGAACCATGATAATAAGAAACAAAGAATGACAAACACCAAACTCTGCCTAAAATATTTGACATCTTCTAGCTTGTGGAGTCAAAAAGGAAAAATATTGAGTGTACAACTTATTAACAATCACTCAGTAACAGTTTATAAGCACGTGGTCGAGGGACCTCGATCGATCGATCGATCGATATGGATCCGCCGCCCAGAATCCCCGGCCTCAGCCTATAAATTTGAGAGCATATGTGGAGCAGCCAACACCCCATCGATCTCACTGCATCTCCCAACATCTTCCTCTGCAACTGTGCTAAAAGAAAATATATAGCACCATGAAGACCTGCCTCGGAGGAGGATATAATGCGGCGCCTCTTGTGTTGTTCTTCCTGGCACTTGCAGTGGAGATGAGAAGCGTCGTCTCAGGATACGGGCCGAACTTCGTGGTGTGCCCCAAACAGAGCCTCTGCCGGGGAAGAAGAATCCGATGCCCGGCAGAGTGCCCATACTTCCGACCATCGGACCCCCGCGGCAAGCTTTGCGAGATCGACTGCAACTCCCCCAAGTGTGAGGCCGTCTGCGAAGGTAAGAGCATATGCGTGTTACACGGCACCAGCTCAAGGGGTTCCGAGCGATGGACGCATAGCTCAGACGAGATTTATTGGACTCCCAAAGGTCCTTTCTGATCGATCTGATGCTCAGACTTCCCAACCCGAGGGCAGCCTAGGATGTGCTTGATCTGAGAGAGTTATTAGGCTTAAGTTGAGTGGGCCCCGGGGGGGCTATCAATCTAAGGAGTTGAGCCTCGTTTGGTCAGGTGGGACCTCATTCGGTCACTATCTTCGGGGGGTAGGAATTCCTCCTCTCCACTTGACCCCCTCCTACTCCCGAACAAAAATTAGGCTGGGTCGAGTAGCATCTAGGAAGACGTTGGTGGGTTGAGTCGGATGGGGATTTTCCTTGGCAGGGGCCACTTAATGTGACTGTCCTGGGGTTTTGCCCGTAATGATGATAATTCTTGCAAATTGATATGTGGAGCCCCCATTTCGAAGACTAGAGCATCACACCGCTTCCCACTAGGGGTTTATAAGCATAGTGCACATTGGCGTTCCAAACTTCCATTGCTTAGGGTTTTTCATTCCACCATCGTTGCACTTGTAGGGGGCTCATGCGCCACGAGGACAATCCAGAAGAGCGAAGTGTCGCAGCGGCCTTTGTAGAGTTTGCAGAGGTTACGGTGGCGGTGATCTGCCAACTTTCGCTTCCTTCTGAGTCATCTAGCTCAGTGCCTTCTTCTTCTTCTTCCTCTGGCTCTCCTGGTTGTCTCAAGGTTGGGGGAAGGGAGGTTGAGCGGCCCCTGAGGGTGTATACGGTGCCGTCGGAGCCTCTTTGCAGCGAGTTGATTGCGGGCGAGGTGAAGCGGCTGGAGGGTCGGTACGGGTTGCCGTGGTGGTACCACTTCTCTCCGCCGGAGCCTCACGAGTCCAGTCTGGACACTCGCTCTGGTTTCTTTTGTTCCTTCCTTTTGGCCTAGAAGTGTGGGTTCCACCTGCCCCTCCATCTTTTCGTTGCCGAATTGCTTCGGTTCCACCAACTGGCTCCAGTCCAGTTGGTCTCTAACTTCTATACCTTTATCTTCTCCTTCATCTTTCTTTGTCGTTCGTGCGGGGTTGACACTTCGCTGGACCTCTTCCATGCCTTTTTTGAGTTGAAGGAGCATACCCATGCGGGCAAGGGCTTCTTCTACCTTCAGGCGAAGAGGGGGAGGAGTTGCGTGACTCTCTCTGCTAGGGATTCTTCCCACAAGGGTTGGAAGACCTAGCACTTTTGGGTGGGCTCGGCCATGGGTGGTGAGACCTGGGCCTTCCCGATGGTGCCCAACTTCCATCCGAACATCCCTCCGAAGCAGGCGGTGATTTCCCTGGAGGTGGAGAAGAAAGCTGCCCTTCTTCAGAAGAATTGTCGATCAACCGCCGAGTTGATGACCATGGCAAACATTGAAGAGTATCCCTCCCAGATGGTGGTGCCTCTGGGTAAGGACCTCAGGGTCTTGCATCGTTTCTAGGTCGGATAAGTAAGCTTCCTTCTTATGATCTACTTTTCTTTGTCCAGACGCAAGGTTAACGACTGATGAGGGGGTGGTGCCGCTTGAGCCAAAGGTCATCATCTTGGAAGAGGAGTCTACTCCTGGCGGACCTCAAACGTCTGGGAGCTCTTCTCGTGCCCGAGATAAGGGCAAGCAGATCGCCCAGGAGGGTGATTCTGAGCGCCGTGGGGCCAAGCACAAGGACTCCATGGAACAAATAATGTGGTCCTTGATAAAGGCAACAGCCGTCGAGCGGAAGCGGGCGAAGAGGGCAGATCCTGCCCATTCGGTGGAGGGCGGTGCTCAGCTGGCCCTCCTGGCCGTTGAGTCAGAGGGGGCCGTCGCCACCAAAGAAGCAGTGGCCGAGGTGGCTGGGTCCCAAGCAGAGGTGACTAGTGCTAGGGCACCGGATGAGGCAGAGGGGGCGCAAGGCAAAGGGATCCGATCCAAGCCGGTCGAGGCCAAGGGCGCACGGGCCAGAGCCGAGGAGAGACTATCTGAGGTGGAGCGAAGGGCAGTCGAGCTTGAGAGAAAGGCAGAGCTAGTCAGGGTGGAGGCACTCGAGCAATACAAGTGCTCGAAGGGTTACCAGACGGTTCTCCAGAAGGCCGCCTTCTCTTACTATGAGTCGGGCTACTATCGGGGTCTGCGGAAGGGTTTCTCGCAAGGCTTCCGTCGAGCTGTCTTGGAGGCTCAAGGCCAGGTGCTTGAGGACCTCATGTTCCCTTCTGGGTAGCGTTATGACTCAGACTGGGATACTACTGACTCTTCCTCCTCGACGTCAAGCAAGGGGGGAGGCCAGGACACCTCCATTTTGTCCAAGCGATCGCTAACACTGGCGGCCTCGAGAGGGCACGCAGTCGAGACAGTTCCCACGCAAGTGGGGTCAGTGCCTAGACTGGCTATCACTGAGGGTGTTGGGGGCAGGTCACCTGGTTCTGAGGATCTTTCGCCTTCTGGGCTTCACGATGGACCGGAGGCCTGATGGTTGAAATAGGTAAAAGGGGAAGACTGCATCAAGCCATACCAAGCCAAGTACACTGAAGAAAGCACATTTCATTTCCATTAATTTCCATAGCTACAGCATTCTAAGGGCATACCCCCAGTGTACAAAAGTAGCTACTATCCAACTCTCTCTCTCTCTCTCTCTCTCTCTCCCTAATCTCCATCAGTGCGGGGTCGGCTACGCTGACTATCAACCTCATCACCATCCCTACTCCCCATGTCTCGCAATCTCAATGGCCGCGAAGCCCACGACCCCGATGCTGCCAGCTGGATCACTCCCTACCCTGCAGGAGACTGCATCATACCCATGAGTTTCTCCATTGTGAAGTGCATTTCTCCGCTGATCCACAATGACTCTGAAGGGGTCACTGGTCTGGCTCCCTCTCCTGGGGCACCTCTGCTCTGATACCTCCGCAACACTCACCGTCTTCGAGTCTCTAGCTGATCCAGAGCTCATTGTTCCCATACCACCATCGCCATCTCTCGAGCACGTGCCTCGGTCTCTCTCTCCTTCGCCTCGGCAAGGCGACCCCCGAGCCTCTCCACAGTACTCATCTCCCCCAGGCGGCGTGTTAGTTCCTCAATACGTGCATCTTGCTCTTGTCAAGAGGCCAAGGTAGCCTCTAACTCCTTCTTCTGCAGAAAAGAACCATCATGCAAGTCATACAAAGATTAATAAGAGAGAATTGCTCTCAATCTAGGTGCTTGGCTCTCACCATCACGGCTAACTCAACTTCCTGCTCCTCAGCCCGTTCGAGGGCTCCCGCCAGGCGATCCTCCAACTCCTCTCTAGCATCTGCTCAGGAGGAAGGTCCAGCTTCCCCGACCGTTCCTGCCCTTATTCAGACATACACCAACTCCCCACGCTGGTGAGACAAGGGCAAATGGTCAGTCACGATTCGGGAGTTCCCAAAACCTCAAATCAATTAAGTCAAGTTTGGCTCACCATCTCTCAGAGCGCGTGCCTCAGGTTCACGATTGTCTGATTAAGGACAGCCAGTCGGTCTTGAAGAATCCTCAGGGCCTCGGTCTCGGGCATCTGTACATCAAATCCACAAACTCATACAGCTGCAATGCTTAAATGAAAACTTCACATCTTGAAAGCTAAAAGGGTAACTCACCGCTCGGGTGTCGAGGCGGAGTTGCCCGGCGTACTGATCCTGATAGTCTGCCAGATAGGTCTTACTGCTAGTCACGGTCCTATCCTTCTCCAGAGAAGGTCCCCTCCGCAATGCCTTTGCTTCCGCATGATAGCGGGAAGCCCAATCCTAGTCACTTGCTGAGGTCTGTTGGCACCCCCTGTCTGACTCATGCTGAGTGGGTACTGCCACTGGCGGTGGATGCCATCCTAGCGTCCTCTGCACTAGACGTAAATAGAGTGGCTCCCTCAAGTTCACGCAAAATAGCACAGTATCCCTGTGGAACCAAGCCTACCCCCCCTTCACCCATGGCTGAGGAGTGCTGTCTTATGTCACGTAAGGCGTCCAAATCACCTGCCACAATAAGTTGAAAGTTTTGCTAAAATTGAGTTCACATACTAAATGCTGAAAACATCACATAACTACCTTTTGGGCAAACACTCACGTGGTGGGGAGGAAACTCGTCCAGGGCTATCTGAAGGTCGGAGAGCCTAGTGGCTAGCAAGCGTCGATCTCAAACCATCTCCCATCTCGCCATGAGTGGGACCGCCTGCATCCGAGCTCGCGAGATCGTGCCGTGACCTAGAGGGAATCAGGTGTACCCCCAAATCCGAAAACTCACAGAACAATAGTCAATCAATCAAATCAAGAGTCAACAAGTTTAAAGGATAGACTCGTACCTGTAGAAAAGGTGTAAAGCCACCCAGGTTCCTCGAACCTGGGCGTATAGGATCCATGTGGGCGAAGAGGTGTGCTAGCATCGCTCTCCCCCATGCAAGTTGGGGTCTCTACTTGAGATCCCATATCAGTAGCAAGTACTTCAGATTCACTTTGTTCGAAGTAGTTGCGAACAATAGCCTCCCGAAGAAGTAAAGAAGGAAAAGCCGCAACTCCTGCTGATCGCTCCTCTCTCAGGCTCGAAGCTTCCGAGTTACCCATCCCAGATACACATCTAGATCCTCTAGTGGTCCCCAGACCACTCTAGCTAACCCCATTGCGGCACTGATCCTCCCAAGAGGGAGGGTGGTCACTGGCCTCCTGGTATGGGCCAGCTGCGGCCCGTGCAAACTCTCAACCACTTGCTGATAATTCTTGAGCTCCTCGCCCAACACCGGGATCCCGGCTACTGATAGTCCAGTCAGATAGGCCACGTCCTCGAGCGTGGGAATCATGTGTCCCCATGGCATCACAAAAGCCCTGCATCCGTCCACCCACCTCTCGCGTAGCGCCACTAGGAAGGTCACATCAATGGGGAAGGGTCGAATACTGAAGAATGGACCAAATCCCATTCGGTCCACTCTCCGTCGGTAGCCTTTTCAAGCAGGAGATGTGCTCGAGGAGGGTTCCTTAGAAGAGTGCACGCAGTAGACAAATTAGTGCAGGTAGTGTGATAGGGGAGAAGACTGCACGAAGGTCTATCAGAGAAAGCGGCACGAAGGTTGCTGACCTCAGGAAAGTGCACGAGGTGTGACAGAAGTTTTGTGCATGAGGTACAACAGTGCCAGAATGACTCGAGGTATGATACTGAGAAAGAAAAATAGCACGAGGTATGGGAATAACAGCATGAAACAACACGCGGTAAGCTTTCTAACAAAACTGCACAAGGTTTAAGCACAAAGCAACACGAGGTATGGCTTTAGAAGACTGCTCGAGGTATGAAACTTGAAAAATTTCTCGAGGTATGGCCTTGAGTGCAAAAGCTGCACGGAGTATCTCCTCATCAGTGCAAAAAATTGCACGAGGTATGAACTTGGAAAAGTAACACGGGGTAGGCTTTTCGAAAGTAACTACTCAAGATATGAGTACCGTTCAGAGCTACTCGAGGTATGTAGTTAAGAAACTACATGGGGTATGAAGATTTTCCATGCTCTAGGTTCTAAGACAGAAATACATGCACGAAGTATAACCCAAAAGGTTCCACGAGGTATGAAAGTGAAGAATCAGCACGAAGCATGACCTCATCAACAAAGAAACCTGGACAAGTTATGAACACTATTCATACTCGAGGTTAACATGGACAGGCACAGACTTTATAAACTGAAACCTGCACAAGGTTGGAACGATAGGAAGTATGGACTTGGTGAAATAACACAAGGTATGAGGAAGCTGCACGAGCTATTCAAGACGATACGAAGTCAGGTTTTGACAAAAACTGCACGTAGTATGAATAATGAAATGCAAAAATGTGCATGCGTGCAGTAAATCTGCACAAGGTTCGATTGAGCTCGAACAAAAACGGCACGAAGTATAACTTCGTCAGGCAAAAGCTACACGAAGTAAAGAAACCTAAAGTGCACGAAGTGAAGGCTTTGAGTCTAGAATTTTTGTGCACGAAGTATGGTGATGTTCAAACATGCAGTAAGCTTTACAACACAATGACTTAATCAGCACGGTTAATAGTTTGACAAATCAAATGCATAGAGATTGATATTGTGTTAGCATCATCAAAACAATAGGGAAAACACAACAAGGTCGACACGCACACTACAGGAGGTCAACACGTCTGATAAACAGAAATCGTTATGAGTGGTCGGAACATGGGACCGGTCGACACTTCACTTCCTACAGGTCGACACCTTCCTATGCCTGGGGTAGTTATGAGCCGTACTTTCATAGGTTTAACCAACCTCAATACCCTAGAAACTATAACACCTTCGACCACTCTAGACCAACCAATTGGAACAGATGGAGTAAGAATTAATCCTCCTTCAACACACATAAAACCTCAAAAGTTCAAGAGGTTAAAAGACTGAAATGGAATATAAAGAAGGAAAAGAAAATTCTGAACACTTCACCAAGCAAGGAAGGCAAGAATGCTAAGAAAGTCTAGATTCCAAAATCCATGTTGTCTTGTTTTACTGAGATGAAAAGCTTACTGGGACCCAATTGTCCTTGGGTTCCAAACATTGTCACGTGATCTCTCATGCAGGAGTGTCTTATAGCTGTGCATAACCGGTGGTACCTTGATAGTGGCTACTCAAGACACATGACTAGTGAAAGAACCAAATTCTGTCTCTTAGTAGAAAAAGAAGCTGGTCATGTTACGTTCGGAGGGAACAACAAAGGAAAGATCATTGGGTCAGGTAAAGTTGGTAAGAATCCCTCCAACTCAATTGAGAATGTTTTACTTGTTGAAGGTTTAGAATATAACTTACTGAGCATAAGTCAGCTATGTGACAAAGGTCATACTGTTCTGTTTGACTCAAATGAATGTAGGATCTTGCACCCCAATTCAAATGAAATTAAATTTTTTTACAAAAGAGTCAACAATGTATACATGATTGACCTAGATGACCTTGCTCACATAAACCTTTGTCTTGCCGCACCTAAGTCTGATTTAGCATGTTTGTGGCTCACAGATTAGGTCATGCTAGCTACAATGCACTTCATAAATTAGTGAAACACTCAATTGTCAAAGGATTATCTGAACTTAAATTCAAATGGAACACTAAAATTTGTGATGCATGTGCACAAGGAAAACAGACTAGAAAGTCATTTAAAAGTAGAACTGAAAGCTTAGCATCCAAAACACTTGACCTAATCCACATGGATTTATTTGGTCCAACCAAAACTGCTAGCTTAAGTGGTAAAAGGTATGTCTATATCACGCCCCAAGTGCGGAAGGAACCCTGTATGCGTGACGAGTTTATAGTAATCATGTCAATCAGAGCGTAAGGGTATTCGACACAAAGACTGAGTGCGCACAAGTAGAGATAACCAAATCCTTTATTCATAACATCCATTAAAATACTCATATTACATAATTTTTTATGGGTGAATAATGCAGGGAAAGTGCAGGACCCGCATCTCATGGCTGCAGGTCCGTGCGGTGTACTTGGCACTGTCAAACTTTCAGCGAGAGCGGCTGACTGCCATGGGGTTTGCCCAGTTCTTGAGTATCAAGGTGTGTCGATTTGACACACCTCTACTCTATGCTCTGCATGATCGATGGGATCCAGCAAGCCGGACCTTCCTCTTCCCGTGGGGGCATATGGTCCCTACGCTGGAGGATGTGGCCAGGCTCACTAGCCTTCGAGTGCACGGGCTACCGGTTAGCGGGACTACCTTTCCTGACTACCGGGAGATGGCTCGGGAGCTGCTGGGCTTAGAGCTGCGGCGCCCCGAGAGGCAGTCAACCCTTCTTCCTCGGGCGAGTCTACAGGACAGCCTGGGGCTGCAGCGTGTGGGAATAGCAGTCGGGGAGCAGCCAGAGCAGCACTTGCAGTGCTTGGTGGACCTAGCCAGACCGAGGGTAGCGCGCAGTCGGGAGCAGAGGCTGATCGAGTGCTACGGCATTTTCTGATGTTGATGTTCGGACGGCTCCTTTTCTCCACCCGGGCAGACGCGATGAGTTGTCACTTCCTCCCCTTCCACGAGGAGCTCGACCATGTGGGCGACTATGCCTGGGGAGCGGCAGTCCTTGCCTTCTTGTTTGACTCACTGAGTTCGACGGCCCGTCGGACCATGCTCGAGGGCTTCTCCCCCTTACTCCAGGTACGACTCTTATCCTAACTTTGACCATATGACTTCTATATGCTTCCTAAATGTTGACGCACTATTGTGATGCAGGTTTGGGCCTATGTGTACTTACGGGCAATAGGCAGAGGGGAGGAGGCCCGTCTTGAGCTTCTCCCGATAGCCCGGAGGTAGGTAGCACCTCGAGAGACCTGCTCCCTGAGGCGACAGGTCAGGGAGTTGCAGGATGATATAGACGCTCTGCCGTACGCCTCGGTATGATTCTAAACTCAGACTCTCTAATTAAATGCATTCCTATATGATGCTGATGCAGTTTCTTAGTTTTGCAGGTGTGGTGGACGCCTTATAGAGAGGAGGGCCAGGCGGACCAGCCGTGGGTGATTGGGCCCCTCGCCTTCGCAGGCCGAGATGTGTGGCTCCATTGCATGAATGTGGTGGAGCCACTGCATTTCAGATTGGTGATGACGGGATTCACCAGCCCGCGGTGGAGTTCCCGGCGCTAGAGAGGGCGGGGGAGCCCGTTTTGAGGACAGTGAGGGGCCTGACCGCGGCATTTGACTGGACATCGAGGAACGCCATGTAGGTCACTGACTGGACAGCCCTCGGGTGGGTGGTGACCACCCGGGCTGAGAGCGACGTAGCATACTACACTGCGTACGCACGACACTACCGGGACCAGGTGTTCCGGGGCGCCCACCGACCGGTACTACTTCTAGACTCGGACCCCTTTATTATGCTTATGATTTCTACCCAATGATGTGCTAACATCTGGACTTCTAAATGTAGATTGATCCCGAGGGACGTCTTGCGGAGCTGATAGGGCTCCTTACGATGACGATCAGGGAGCGAGACGAGGCCCGACAGGCCTTAGCCCTTTTGGTGACTTTTTCTTGACTGATGCATTACCATCATTCTGAGACACGACTAACCTGGAGTCTCGATTTCAGCGGGGGGAGGAGGCCCAGAGACAGGGGGCCGACGCTCCGTCTGCCTCCACAACCCAGACTCCTGTCGATCGAGTAGAGCGGGAGGCAAAGTTCTAGCGGATGGTTGATCGGGCCAAGGCGGTCGAGGCAGTGCTTGCCGAGCGGGTACGTCCTACACTTTCCCTTGTGAATCATGTTTTTATACAAAAATGTAGTTGACTAATGGTGAATGCATGTGTGCAGGTGACGGAGCTGACCACCGCCATAGGCGAGGGTGACCAGTTGCGAGAGGAGCTCGTACTGGCACAGGACAAGGCCGCCCGTCTGTGGGAGGAGCTGGCGTAGAGTTATGGCCTGAGAGAGGAGGCGACCCACCTGCGTGGAGAGCTGGGGTAGAGCCTTCATTCGCAGCAGGAGATGGTGCGCCTACGGGCCGAGCTAGAGCAGAGCATCCGCTCGAGGGAGTCGGCGGAGCGAGGCCAGGCTGAGGCGCAGAAGGAGGCAGCCTGCCTGCAGGAGTAGTTAGCACAGGCTGGACCGTCAGACTCGGTGGAGACAGTGGTCCTTCGGGCAGAGGTGGAGTGACTCTTGACTGCGACATCGGAGCTGGAGCTATACCGACAGGAGGCGTTCGAGCTACGCGGTGAGGTATGGGCATATAGAGAGATGAGCCGTTCCCGCAGCGGGATGAGTGGTAGCCGTGCGGCCCCAAGCGGGAGTCAAGCTACTCACAGCTCCGTTGGGCGTTTCCTTGTGACTTCCTCTCAGCGGCAGAGGAATGAGGAGGAGGACCGGCGCCGGCGACGAGAGAGGGAGGAGGGTGCGACCTCTGGACGAGTTTTGCGAAACCCATTAAAATCCATTGAAAATCTTTCTAAATATTACCAAAATACCCCCAAATGGTTCCTAAACATGTTAGGGTGTTTTTAACACACTTTGGGAAGGTTTTATGTGTCTTTTGCCCATCCTTTCATGTGCATATAAATGAGTTACGAATTTGGGTGTTTTAACCTAATGAGCTAACATTTCTATTTCTTGTAGGAGAAGAAAATGGGGAAAAGGAAGAGGAGCTCTTGCAAGGAGGTTATCATCTACATCAAGGCATCATTGGAGCTAGTGGTAGAAGGAAAAGAGGAGCAGCTCAAGGAGAGGAACAAGATGATGCCGAAATTGTCACCATTTGACAACGAGCCAAGAAGAGCCAGATATTTCCTAGAAGGGGGTGCTTTACACTTGTTGAATCTTTCTGGTTTCAGTCTTTAGAGTTTGATTGGAGTTTATTGTACTCATCCATGGTCATTTCATCTATTTCTGAATGATTGTCTTTTGTGGGGGTTCGGAGAGTGTTTCTATGAGTGCTTGTGTTGATGCTTGTGCATCGGTGTTTGCGGAGGGCATCCGCATGTGTGTTGGGGCATGTCCCCATGTGTGTGCTGCTTTTGCAGCGTGTGTGTTGGGATTTTTAACCCGTGTATGTGGGGAGAAATTTCCGTGTTTGCTGCATTCACAACGTGTGCAGAAAGTCTTACCGGTTTGGTAAGTGGTGGACGTAGGGAGCCCGTCGTGGTCTTGAACCACCTTAAAATTTTTCGTGTCTTATGGTTTGAATTGTGTGATTTTGTGCCTCGCCGTCTAATCCGTTACACGATCGAGTGAGCTCGGTGAGATTGAGAGAATCAATTTATCCTATTTATTTTAAATTCCACAATCTCATTAATCTTGCTAATTCCACTGTGAGTAGGTCTGTGTTTTTAATTGGACATATTTTTAGTAGAGGGATCTATTCACCTGCCCTCTAGATCCTTGTTCCTGCACTACAGGACCCAACATAGGCGAAGTCGATGTAGTGAGTGTGGGGTGTGTAAAGGTGATAGCAGGGAGAGAGGGCGAGGGGGACGTGGCGCATCGGGGTGGTCTGGTGGATGCCACGGCCGGTATAGTGTGAGGGGAGAGGGATAGTGAGAAGAGGAGACAGGGAAGACGTGTGTATGCTCAGGTTAGAGAGAGATGGAGGGAGGGAACGACAGCAGTGATGGGGGAGAGGCTCATCGTGCGTGGGCCATGTGGTGGCGGATGGTGCAATGGTGGTGGCAATGGAGTGCGTAAAGAGGAGAGGGAGTGAGGGAGAGGTAGAGAGAGAGAGATGTAGGAAGAGAGAGGGAGAGCCTATGGGGGGCTCCACAATGGTGTGTGTGGATTAAAGAGAGACTCGTAACGTGGGCGAAGCGGTAGGAGGATGACAACATGAGGGAGGAGGGGAGCAGGAGAAGGGAGGCACCGATGGAAGACAGCGCTGGCAGTGGGGAGGTCAGAGAGGATGAGAGGGAGAAGGTTAGCAGGTGATGTTAGAAAGAGAAAGAGAGAGGGGGAGGGAGAGGGAGAGGACATAGGTGCTGGTACTGTGTGGGGAGGTGGTCCATGCTGCCTGTGTACTATGTGTTAAAGAGAGAGAGCGGGAGAGATGGCGCGAGTGTGAGAGAAGAGAAAGGGCTAGCCAGTGTAGAGGGGGGAACTAGGCAATGGTGCGGCTGTGTGCGAGAGAGGGAGAGTGAGAGAGTGTAACGGAGGGGCGAGGGAGAACAGCCAGGGGTGAGAGGTGGAGATGAGGGTGTAACGGTGAAGTGCTTAGAAAGGAGGGAGGACAAGTGAGGGCTGAGAAGAAGAGGGGGAGTAGGGAGAAAGGCTGGCATAGAGAAGGGGACAGTAGGGAGAATAGGAAGAGCTACGAAGAATGGGTGCAAAGGAGAAGAGAAGAGAAAATGGGAAGAGAAAGAATGGGGGAAGGGAGATGCGACCGTTGCCCCTATTCTGAATAGGGGCTCCGGGCCGGGGAACAATGCAGGAAAAAAAAGAAAACAGAGAGGGGAGGAGGAGGAGAAAGAAGGGGAATATGAAGAAGCAGTAGGGAGGGACAGTCAGAGGAGAAGGAGGAGAAGTGGAGAAGGAGAAAGGAGAAGAAGGAGGAGGGGAAAGGGGGGAGAGAGAGAGCTACCACATGGAGGAGTGGGGCGACGATTTTGTTGGGGCTGGCGAGGCCACAAGATCCGGCACACCCACTGGGCTTTCCGCTCTTTCCTATGCTCTTGCCTTGAATGCCCGTTGCGTGCCACCCATGTGATATGATGCTGGTGCCATGAGGGCGCCCACGCCATCCCTGTGAGTGTCTGCCACGATAGGGGAAAAAGAGTTGTTCATAAGGTTCTTGAACATGAAAAAATTATACCCAAGCCCTGATCATGTATAATCAAGTTTATGCCAAGTCCCTTCTTCACTCAATAAATTTGTGCAATGAATACATAAGGACCCACAACAACCAGCCTCTCCTCTGTCACATTGCAATTGTCTTCCCCCCCCCCCCGCGGCAATTGAGGAGAACCTGAGGTTAAGAGGTCTTCCTCCTCAATAAAAATATATTTTTTCTCTTTTTGTTGTTATGATGGTTGTTCTTATAGAAGCATGATCTCCCCCCACTGATAAAAGTATAATACATTGACATGATGTCAGAAAGTCCTTTTAAATGTATGATGTCAAAATGTTCAGATTTCAACATGCACAATTAGCAAATTTCAGTTTTACATTGCAAAAAAGCCTTCTAAAGATAGTTTACCATTTCCTTCCAAAAAATATATGTATTGCCTCATGCAAAAAGTTAGAAGACCATCTCCACCTTTAAACAATGTAGCGCACACCATTCTGTGCTGATTTTTTTGTCCCTTAGTTAGCCTAGTAATATATACTACTATTACCCCTCAACCAACATGGTTCCAAAATATCTGCTACTATTCGGTGCCCCTCAACTGATATGATTTCATCTCTACCCTTCACTGACCTGATTAACTAGCACCAAAGGTCTTTGTCGCAATGAAGACAAGTTTGACAGTACTCCACATTAGTTCTTCATTGCCTCCACTCCAATGATAATCTGCTTCTTGTTGGTCTTCTTAATGTTACCTCATATTCATCTTTACTTTTCCCTTTGTACGCATAGAATAGTCTCATAATCTAAGTAATAGGGCATTAAGTTGATAAGCCTATTAATATAATTCGCCATTTATGTTGTTCTTTAGATGTCCATATAATTAACCTCTCCTGTATTTGCACTGATGGGATGTTCCAAAGTTGTGTCAGAGAACAAAATGCACAAATGGAAAACTAAGGTTGAGTCCACGGCCTCATTGTGAAAGCATGATCTGCTTCATCATGCCCAACAACTATCAACATGCTTATTAGGCTATGTCCCAGAATCAACAGCCATCCCCACTCAAGTATCAAAAGGACAACCCCCTTTAACGAACTGGTAAATCTAGAAAGTGAGAATAGACATTTACCCCAAGCCTCATAACAAAGGGCCAACCAAACTAAGTTCACAGTGTACACAGCAGTCAGATGACAAATCAAACCCATGCTCATTTCAGGGCTTTACACAATCTGATAAAGGGAAATAAGCAAGAAGGTTGCTTTGCAACCAGATGAAACAAGAAGCTTGAGACTAAGGGGAGGCAACGGAGTTCAATGCTTTGCTTACTGGGCAAAGACGGCCAGGAGGTCTCCCCCGGTGAGGTCGAAGGGGATCCATCCGACGAAGACGTAAGCCGAATCCTTGTACTTGCTGTGCCAGGAAGCGTCCTCAGAGATGCCCAGCGACGCCTCTACAGAATTAAGCTTCTGAATTCGCTTCACCTGTGTAAGGGGATTCATATCGTCCCCTTTCCCTCTCTCCCCAGTACCTAAACGAGAGGAGGTGATGCAGGACAAATTGAGACGACCAGGTGTATGCAAGCAGCCGTCATTACACATAAATTTGACTCACATGCATCATGTCTCATAATTAAATACCGCCATAATAACAGGGTACCAACCTTCAAGGATATAATCTCACAATAATGGGTGGCTCAATAGCTCATAATGCGGGACTATTTCTCTTCCGTCACACATGTAAGTCAACTCAGCCAGAAGCATGGGATGTGGACTTAACGATATAGATTAATATTTGAAAGGGCCCACGGCAAATCAGATTAACAACCAATTAGGGTCTGATGATAATTACCGTGGACAGTGATTGCCTTATTTTGGTTGTCAATCCGAGTGGAGATGAAGGCTGCTGCTCACCCTGCTCCGATGAGCGTGAGAGTGCTCATCCTTCTGCAACTGCTGTTGAGTCAGCCGGTAGATTCGTGGACGACGGTTGCAGTTCAGAACATGGGAATCCCGGGGAAAGGAACGGCGGCCAACGGTGGTAGCGTGGGCCGCAGGGCGGTCGGGCCAAGGCGGCCACGGCGGTGCTGGACGGCAGCCGGTGAGCGGCGACAGGGGCAGGGCGGCTTCCGACTGTGGCCTGCAAGCACTGCTGCGGACGGAGGGAAAGGCCGTTGCAGGCGGCGGCGGGTCGGGTGTGGCCGGCGAAGCCGGTTGCTCTGCTCGCAGGGCGGCTACAGCGGGAGCAGGGGGGGAACCCAGGAGGAACCCAACGACGGCGGCGGCCGCGCGGTGCTGGACGGCCGAGCCTGCTGTGGCGTCGGGCTGCTGTGGCCGTGCGCGCGGGTGGGGCCAGCCACGGGCGTGCGACGGACGGCAGCCGGTGGTCGGTCAGGTCCCGCTCGCGGTGGTCTGCCGCGGATGTGGCCGGCGGTGTGGGCTGTGGCAGCGGCGTTGGCTCGCGGTGGGTGGCGGACGGCGAACGGCAGCCGTGGGAGGTGGAGCAAGGGGAGGTGGTCGAGTGCGGCTGGTGTAGGGGAGGAAGGCCGGAGGGGTGGAGCGGACCAGATCCCTATTGCAACTGTTCATTGAGATATTCAATTTGGAATTCAAGAGTTCAAGCCTATATGAAAACCATTCTAAAATTAGGGCCATAGATTTTAACTTTTCTATAATCAACAATATCTGACTCACATAAGTTGTGCCATGTCAAGTTGTTTTGACCCCATTTATTTTTTCAAGAGCGCTTAGATATCTATTGCATTTACCTTCACATATCAGTAATCTAGATGGTCGCTGACGAAAGTAGAACTTCAATAGTATGAAGAGGCACAGTTACCGGTAACAGAAGAGTGCATAAGCACGAGAACTAATTCACATAACGAATCTTTCTTAAGCTCAAAGAGAGGGGGAAATTTTTGAACAAATTTTGCATGAAGCAATTAAACTTGAATACTGTCAAGAGAAGCAAATATAAAAACGTGAATTCAAAGCCAATTTACAACACAAGTCCTTGTATTCACAGATCAGATGTTTCTGCTAACCTTGAGTGATGGATATCTATGCAGTATCTGAGACTGTCTTCTTAGGGAAGCACTACCAACAACACTTCCAGGTGGAAGCTCAGATAAGGAGCTTTTGGTAAAGCAGACAAAAGCATCTCTCACATCCTCTCGAGGAAGATAACATGATAGAGTTATCTCTTTTGGAGGATATCTAAGAACATCCTTCATTGAATGGACGGCAATGTCAATTTTGCCATCCAAGAGAGCATCATCTATCTCCTTTGTGAACAGACGTTTGCCTCCTATACCTGCCAGTGATCGGTGTAGGATCATATCTCCTGATGTTTCAATGATTATAATTTCAATAGCTCCATCTTCAGATAGCTCTGAATGTGTTGCCATGAGCTTATCACGTGCCGCGTAGGCTTGTGCAAGTGCTAGAGGACTGTCCTACATCAACAACAGAAGGAATGTCATACAATGTAGGGGGGGGGGAACCAATTACCTTGCACAGAAAGAAAAGGTGATGCATATGTTAGTTAGGGAAAAAGGGAACTGGTGAACCGATAAATAAGTGCTTTCCAAAGGAGCTGAACCAATGAATAAGTGTTTTCCATAAATTGCAGATTCCTTTAACAAAGAAACATAAGGAATCAACATGCTAGAGCATCATGAGACTTCAGGAAACACATTTCAGAGGTCTCACAGTCAGATTGGCTTTTGCTCAATATGCAGGTCATGTTATTTCTTGCTTGGTAACACATTAACCTAGTTTATATAAATCTAGCATAGAAGAGCATGTTGAATGGACGGGTAGAAAGTTTAAGAAAAGTTTAAGAAACGTTTGAGTGTCTTCCGAAGAAAACAAGCCAAAACAGAGAGATTAAACGCAGAATTCGATTCACGCCGGTTGTGTACTGTTTGTTCTAAAACCTACCGAACTTCGACTAAAAAACACTCATCATCTTAACACAAAACCCAAGAAACAGCATCACGCGAAGGAACAGCATACATCACCCAACATTTCAACCCCAGACACACTCAACAGTTATAAACTTCCACCAAGAAAAAGTGAATGGTATGTTTTGAATGCATACCTCCCTCTCGTGCCGATTCTCACGATCGGCTTCGTTTCCTCCCGATAACCGGCCGTCGACATTGCAACCACCGGAGCCCGCCGGTGCAATGTGACGGTGAATAGCTTGGACAACCAGGGGAGCCGACCGTGGTGGAGGCCGGCTGGTGCCCTGCAGAGGGTGCGGTGGCGGGCTGTGAAGTTGGCCATGGCGGGGGAGTTGCAAACAAAAACAAGGTTGAGTTTCGAGAAAGACGAGCTCCGGAGAGAGTGGGAGATGATATATCAACCGGGGTTACTACCCCCCTATTTTGCTATTTATAGATAAAGTTGCTGTGCATGGCCTCATGCTAGGGGCACGCCCCAGTTGGTACAGGTAATATTCTAAAACCTCAACGGCCTGTGCGAATGGCATTCTGTTGTATAGAGGTTTCTAGAAATATTACCTGAAGAAATTAACCCCCAACACCCCCGGCGCACAGAGTCCTCATCTCCGTTGCCTCCTCGGACGCCGCTTCCGCCTTGCTTGCGCCACGAACGCCGGCTTCTTCAACGTCCTCCCCGTCCGCATCTTTCTTCCCCACTCGCAATGAACTCGGCCTCGAGTCCCGCTGGTTTGTCCGTCGGGCACGTCCGGTGATGGTACTCGAAAAGGTCTGAAACGTCAGTCGAAGTGTGACTTGGCATGCGTCGGTGTCCCCACATCGCCGAGTGCCCCGTCCTTACCGCCCCCGACGGTTATTTCTTTTGCATTAATTTCTCTCATTTTAATTTCATTGATTTTGATAAATAATAAATTATCTAGAGTAGATATATAAGCTATAGTTTTCAGTAGATTAGGTAGTCACGATAGATTAGCGGGTACGATCAAATTTCGAGATTGAGTATCAGGTCTTGTTCGACGTACAGATTTTTATCCGGGTCTAAAATTTAGTCCAATTAAGTTCACTGGCACTATGACTTGTGCTTCTGGCTTGGTCTGACTCGTGCTCGGAGCTTCCTTGTGGGATGTTAAGACATCCAGAACAATTTTGCCTTGACTAGCGATCATTCGGCCCCTGACAGACCCACTATCGCAAGAAGCTGAACCCATGCCGGGTGATCGGGGCCTTCTGCTGACAGAGCCTCCGGCTTCCCGTTATGAAGGACGAGGACGTTCTTCTTCCTCAGGAGAGTTCTCATTTAGGCGGCGAGCCACCAGGTAGACTGTCATCCTTGGTCGGGCGATGGGTGTAGGGTAGCGGCACGACGGAGTCGATGCTAGATCGTTGGGCAGGCTTGGTCGCACTACCGGTTGGTTGTGGAATCATCTCGACCTTCCTGAGGTGAAGTCTCTGACACTCATTACAGGTGACTCAGGGCTCTGGCAGCTTGAGAAGTCTTCAGCAAGTTACTCTTCACCAGTTTCTGTGCTTCAGTGGGCCGTATCATTGGTCTTTGTGACTTGATTGCCGGTCGTCATTTTTTGAGTGCCAACAAATGCCCCCCAGACGTGGGTGCTGCAAGCGAGGCACGAGTGTAGCAGGACCGACGGATGAGCTTCATTCGGATTGATCTCCTCTGATAGCGGAAGCTCAAAACGGCACTTGATTCTGGCGTCAGATGCTTGAATGGCGCGATCGGAAGCTTTAAAATGGCGCCGTTTAAAACGGCGCAGGGTTGCTTTGGATGTTGAAACGGTGTGGGGTTAACCAGCGCGCCCCTCGTTTGAATGGTTAAAAATGGTGCCGCCCTAGTCGGCGCACCAAATGGTTGAAACGTCGTGCTCCCGGGGCACGCCGTTGTAAAGCATTCAAGGCCCCATTATAAAAAGGCTTCCACCGTTGGTTTTAACTTTCACTGTTCATTTCCTCAAACTTTTTCTCTCTCCTCAGCTTCTTCTGCACCGCGGCGCCGAGTGAGTGAGGGCGAGTTTGAGAGGGTGAGTGTTGGTCGTTCTTTTCGGGTTTTTAAACCTAATCTTGGGGCCCCGGGAGGCTCCTAGTAGGACTTGTCCTCGGAGCTAGATCCCTCGGGTGTCCCATTTGGCCTTGGCTTCAAGCCTATGGCTACTTTTAGGGGCCGCTCCCTTGGTGGACGGTTCCCGCTTCTCTTCTGGCAAACCCCGGACTGGGGAGACTCTGCCGAAATTTCGTCAAAAATTCTTTTTCAATTCACTGATCTCTGACTCTGTTTATTATTTTTTTTCTAGATGTCATTTTATAGATAACATGGCATCTGGTTCTTCTTCGTCTGCGTCTCGCGTTGCTGTAACGTGGGAGAACATTCATTCCTTGAACCGAGGGTTCAAGAAAGTAGTCGTAGTTGCAGAATCATCCGACTCAGAGACTGATACAATCGATACTAGCCGACTGATGATCCTCCCCGGGGACCATTTCAAGTACCCGAGTTGGCCCGGTAGTCGTACCACCGGCGCTCCGCCACCCAGGCGCCCACCGCCTGCGCCGGCGTCCACCCCCGCCCGCTCCCCCAGAAGATGTTCTCCCCGTAGGGTCCCCCCGAGTGCACCAGCGCGCAGTCCCGCCGCCTCTGGTTCGCGTAGGACTGCGCGTACTGCGCCACCCGCTTGTCCCAGGCCAGCCGCGGCACCCCCAGCGCCGCGCGCGCCACGTTGTGCGCCGCTAGGAACTTCCCCGCCAAGCCGGGGCGCCGCCCTTCGACGCCGAAGCGGTGGCTGCACAAGAGGACGGCCACCACGACGACGGCAGCAGCCAAGCCGGAGCTTCTTCTATCTGATGGGTTGCATGCGGCCATTGACGCAGCAGCTGCTGCAGCCACTGCCACTGCCACTAACCACCGCTACCTATGTACGTCTGCAGGCCTTCTGCACCACCAATGTGTGGATATATACATATATATAGACATTACAACTCGGTGGTTAGGGTCGTTAAGAGTACGCCTCCAAAGCTTCTCTCTCTGCGACTGCGTTGGTGGAACCCATGTTCGATGATGATGCCCACTTTACAGTGCACAGGGCCACATAATATCATCACCCACTTTTACTTTAAGAACAGCTGGATGCAGTCACGGGTACTGTTATCAAAAACTCTTAGCCTTCCTGCAGCCGGCCCCAGTAACACCTGTGATTGCGGCTTCAAACGTGCCTGTGTGGGGTCGATCGATGCACCCATCGAGGCCTCGTTTATTTCTTTTTAAGTGCTTGTGCAGACCCAGCCTGTGCTGTATGTATGTTTATTCTGCTGCTCTCTCTGGCAGTCCTCCCTTTCCATCTCATGGACACAGCAGCTGCCTGCAACAGTGCAACGGAGACATAAGAACGCACACAAGGAATTACAGGGGTCCTCATGGTCATGGGTGGGTCTCACGAGGGCACGGTTGACCGGCTTGTACCTGATCAGTGTAAGTCGATTGATATAGTTCGAATCACCCGACTTGTAAAGTATTTTAGAGAAATTGGATTGATCTAGATGCTGATATAGGATTAACTGAGTCAAATCTTAGGGACTCTTTGATTTAAGAATAGGATCAAGTGGAATAACTAACAGATAAGAGAGAAAAATGAGGTCCAAACTCTTCTCCCTCGCACACAAATGTTTAACTGGGGTGGGATGATTTATTCGCGACCCTGGACACGAACAAGTCATCCCACCTCGTTCTCAAAGAGATTCTTAAAAGTTTCACTAGATGATTCAACTCAGTCAGTAGAAGTTGGGTCGACTCATACCATACCCAAATGAAACCAAGTCGATCCGTTCCCAACCCAGCCAACCGTGCATGAGGGTGCAGTACACGGAGGTGGCTCCACGAAGTGGGTCAAGGGCTGCTGCGGCATGCCGTCATGGAACGGGCTCCGGCCACATGAGATGGTGCAGCGCCCTGCCACAAAGTATGTATGATTAGGTGGGTGGTATATACCTGAAGCCGAAGATGGAAGCTACATTATTCAAGTATTTGGTTGAGGAAGATCTATGGAGCATAGATAATGATGCTGATAATAATTTAATCCTCAACTGTGAGAAGTGTTCAGAAACAAATCTGAATGTGGTGGACTTTGCAGCGTTGGATTCTGGCGGGGAGGAGAAGGGTTGTTTTCCTTCGATACAGAGAATCATTGGGAGTGGTTGAGGTTTGGGTTGGATTGGAAGGAACGCCCATGTGAGTGTTTCAGAACTCCGGATTAAAAAAAGGACTGGGGACTGTAAAGGCGATGGAGTCAGTCATCCGTCCTGTCATCAACCCGAGAAATATTAGTATATTAATGGAGTGGGAATGAGAGAGAGAGAGAGGAGAAGTACGAGAGGAGAGATTAGTCTACATTTGAGAATGGGTTAAGCATTGGAATCCATATGTCAATGCCTGGAAGCCATTACCCATGTCTAGTAGTTCTCAGCATGAAATAAATGCTCTTGAAAAAGATCGAGATACGGCTTGTCCGAATTTGCAAATAAAAAGAACGTTAGCTGAGGGTTGTTTGGTTTTGCCATAAAGTAGTGAAAGCTTTACATTTTAAAATGACCGGAAGAAAAAAGAAGAAGGGCAATTTTGATAGGCGAGCTGGGTAGCTTACTCGACCCAACAGGGTCGATTAAGCTCGATTAGGGAGATATGTGTGAGGGGGGAGTCGGGCCCGCCCCACAAAGAGTCGACACTCTCCCGACCAACCCGCTATCAAAGCGGGCCGAAGAGAAGAACTCGACCTCTAGTTAACGGTCATTTCTTACATTGGAACACACAGTGTGAACGAGCTTGTAGAACATCAATTCAAGACTTCAGATTTCTATGTTATGTATCAATTAATCCAAACAGAACAAATTCAAAGTTCTTGGTGTCTTACACTAATCCAAATAACCCGCAATTATGTATTGTTTTCTGTTGGACAGCTGTCTAAAATTTTGAAAGAGAGCCTCCTGTGCCAAACCTCTTTTTTCAACAAGAGCATTCTAAACAGTCTGTTGCCGAACAGCTTCAAAACTATTAATTTATTCATCATTTTAAGGGGAGAATGGCTCCTCCAGATGAGTATCAATCGCCATCGGTGGCAGAGTTTGTGGGGGATCAATTACTTCCAGTAAAAGATTAGTATATTTTTTTTAAAAAAATCATAGTATGTATGTCTCAATGTTATAATGTGGGCGCCTGATCGATGCAGTTTGACAACCATCTGTACCACAATGAGTGATGATCAAATGACCATGATCTATGCATTGCATCTATGCGGGTAGGGAGTTGATTGACAAAAAGAAGACAGACAACATGTACAATGACCATTAAATCAGTTAACGCCATCTCCTTATACACGATGTACAAAGCTTTTTCCGTTTTACATATATTGGATTCTCAAAGAATTTATAAGCAGAATTCCAAGGTTTTCTCACTTCAGTGGGTGCCTTTTAAGACTCCAAAGATTAATTAAAGAGAAATTTTAAGACCTCTTCCTTAGCGACATATGACCCTTTAAGATTATAAGGTACTTAGACAGGACGTTCAAAATTCGGAGTGGGCAAAGCTGTTCTTCGACTGGAAAACCATGAAAAAGAGAGGCTCGAATGAACTGTGAAATGAAAGGGAGGGGTGCATGGTTTCCCCTCTTTGTTGCCCCTGGCTCCCTTGGTCAACCTACGTGCGTACACTCCCTGAATATAAGGTGTTCCTTCTGGAGCTCAGAAAGCTATGTTGTTTTAGTAATTACATTTTTTTTCAACAGCCCCAAGGGGGAAACGTGGTGAGACTAATTAACATCCACGTCCGTTTTCCATGTGTTTGAGTTTTTAACTCCCTTGCACTTGGGAGAAGTTGACATTGGCGACAGGGAGAGCTACAGAAGAATAGAAGGTGATGATTGTTTGAAAGGCCACTTCTGGAACACGTCCTAGAATTTTCAATAGCAAACGGAAGTAGTTCTTTCTATATGTATATGCCGTCGGACGATAGATATTGGGCCCAAAAAGCCGCCGGTTGTGCACTAACTACCGGACCAAACCATCCCTTGACGATGCAACTCTGCTAATTAATGCCGTCCCTTTCCCAGTTGAAAGAGGAATAAAGAGTTGTGTAGGGCTGTCCAAGCAGCTGGTCTGGGCCCTCGGACCAAATGATATTTTATTGTGTAACTTGTGGTTGTGTGTTAGGCGAGAATATCATTCTTTTTTTTTCTGTTCTTGTGATTCTGGGTTAAAAAATTAAGCTCATTAAACCATATATGTTGAACTCTGACACCGATGACTTATTTTTAGGTTCCCTTGAGTTAATTAGTCCCGAATTTTGACCAGCTTAGTCGTCTACCCTAAGCGCCACTGTGACGATGAATCTAACTGGTTGACAGTCAGGTAATATTACCATCCAGTGATTCATGTTGGATCAGTTCAGCAAACTCATTCATCAATGAGCACCTATAGGTTTACCTTAGTGTCTCCACACCAGAGTCTATGAGACCATCCACCCTCATCATATGAACAAGAGCAACCTGTACTAGTCTCACTGGATCTCCGATGTTCTTCTCAGATATCCCCGACTAGGAACAATTAAGAGTATACGTTTAAATGATACTAATCTCATAGTTTTGATCTCATCATAATTAATATTCATTACGCATATTCATGGACTTCAGCATGAAACTTTAAACGAATCACACATAATGAATGTTAAAAATCCTTTATTATTATTAACGAACAAGATTGTACATGTCATGATTGGCTTGAGGACATACATAACCAATAAGTTCCTCACGGATTTCCATGAGGATTTGCTCGGGCGGGGCCGTCAAGGGCGTGTAGCGTCGATACCGACCCCTTTTTCTGGAGCGGTCACGGTGCTCCCGATCTGATCGCTCCCGCTTGTTCTGCCCCTCCCGAGGAGAATCGACGGATCTTTTCCAGTCGGGTCGCCCAGTCCCGGTAGTGAGACCAAGGGCCGCGATGTTTTCCTCACAGCTGGCATGCTTCTGGGCCAGGGCGAGGAGGTCCATCAAGGTTGCTGGGGCCTCTACTCCGAGCGATCGTCGGAGGATGGAGTCTCGGGTTCCTTGCATCAGGGTAGTGGTGGCAATGTTGACGTCCAAGTGGGGGATACGGAGTGCCTCTGCCCAGAAGCGAGACACGTAGTCCCAGAGGGTCTCCTCCCGACCTTGTCTAATGGCGAGTAGGCTCACCACAGATTTCGCTTCCTTTCGGCAGCTCCTAAAGTTTTCTTTGAACAACTTCTTCAACTGTTGGAAGGAAGTAATGGTCCCAGCTGTAGTGTAACATCCCAGAGTTCAGGGTGCCGATAGCTCGATACAAGTACCGAATTATCGCCACCAAGGACTGGGGACGCCACCCAAGAGGCTGATGAGGCCCCTGAAGGGTTGGAGGTGGTTGCCGAGGAAATGCCTAATGAATTGAATTGCATAGGGTGCAGGTTGAATACAACAGTTAAAATAAACTGAAATGCGGAAGCAGTTGAAATATATACAAATATCAGAGTGACAATCAAATATATACACTAGTCTAGAACTGCCAGAAAGACAAGTCCACAATACAACAAATCCCAATGTACAACTACACGGGGCATACCCCGGTCAAAAGTACAAAAAGGACACCACTGACACAGCTGGCTGCTAGACGCGGTCTGGAAAAGTACGCAGAGCTGCGGTCGGCGGCTGTGGCGGCTCACCTGAAAAGTAGAAGGGTGAGTCACAGCCAGACTCAGTAGGGGTCACGCGGATCCCTACCTCGCAACTAACAAGCAGGCATGCAAATATAAAGTAATTAGAGCATGCATTTATGCAATTAAACAAGCATTGACATCAATTAAATCACATGAGCTAATAAAGCTATAAATCTAGCTAAGCAGTTCATATATCAATTTAAAAGCTGAAACTACATGATTGAATGGCGACAAAGGCTAACTCTACTAGTAGAATGAATTTCAGCTTATCCAGGTGAAATGAGAGATAGAGCTCATACTAGAAGGTAGAAACCAGATGCGTCTATTGACGACTTACACTGCGTCTCAGGCAACTCACGCGACAGAGAGACACAACATGTGGGATGCATAAACAGAACTCAGTCAAGAACCAGTCGATTGACACTCGTTAGCGTCAGTCCTAAGCCTCTGACCCTGTATGCACACACCAACCCCTACCTAGGGTCGGGTCTCTAGCTAGTTCCCCCCCCGTAGGATGCTACGGTAATCGCAGGGGCCCACGGAAACTAGCTTACAAACCGTTAGTTGGGAAGTACCCCTCCACCTCTCCCAAGTGGGCCGACACTAAGGTTGCTAGGCTACGACTAGTGGCTCCATCACGAGGAAAGAGAAAGTAATTTCACTGGGAATAAAAGATGTATTTTCATTCATAAAATAGCTTAAGCCAGGCGGAAATACCAATTCATTACCTTTGGGGATAGCAGAGAGCATAACGGACTGGGACTGCCCCGTTATGGAGCATAACAGATCAGTCCTAGGCCGTTAAGGGCATAACGGATCTCCTGGCACGCGTTATACAATGCATAGCACGCCTCCACTAAGCCGTTAAGACCTCTTGCACAATCCCACGCTTAAGGGATATGACGAATAAGTAGGGGTGTGTCATGCATTACATGGCGCATCCCCACTGGACCGTTATATTCACCCGAACGTGTGTTTTTCATAAAATAATTTCTCAGAAACTATGGCAGCCAACCTCAGCTGCGTTAAAGTCACCCGAACATGGAAATTTCTCAGAAAACCCAGACCATAGCGGTCAATCGCGGGTGAGTTATGCTACCGGCGGTTCCCACTCTGGGTTGAGTGTGGGGTGGACGTAGGTCTGGAGGACCGAACCACCTAAAACTCCTGTCTCCCGTGGTGTGCTCTCTGTGGTTTGATTGTCTTTATTTCTGTCAACAATTAGATGCTTGCTTAGGCCCGTGTTTAGATCAGTTCGATCTATTTCTCCATAGGTCTAGAGTTGATTCCATTCCGCTGCGTTTAATTTCTAAATTGGGGAAATAGATCAATCTGCTGGGACTGGCGTAATCTGCAGTCGATTGGTTTCGAGGTAAAATTTTTAAAGGGTGATTCATTCACCCCCCCTTTGAATCCGTTGCACCGTGACCCAACATTCCAAAGGTAATCCGGGTATGTGTGGAGGTGGGGGTTGTGTCCGAGACTCTGCTGGAAACATGTTGATTAGTTTTGCTTTTCATTATGGTAACGGAAGCAGTCTCCTGGCAGAAGCTAGGGCGCTGCATGATGGTTTGTCCATTGCAATGCATGGAAGTCTTCATCTGGCGGCAATTTTCTCTGATTGTGCGTTGCTAGTTGAGTCCATCCGGAAGGGAGTGGCTCGCAGTTGGAATATCCTTCCATGGTGGAAGGAAATTTTGGATCTTATTCTGAAATGCAGGTGTTCGATGCAGGATGTATATAGGGAGGGAAATCAAGTTATTGATGCTTTGGTGTCTTATGCCTGTGCCACTCGCAATAATTTTGTCTTTACTCGAGTGAGAGATCTTCCGCGGATGGCAAAGGGGGCGCTGAAGATGGATAAAGTTGGCCTGCCAACTCTTTGTAATTGTAAAAGTTCAGTTTGGATTAGTAGTTTTTCTTTCTTCAGAATGGATCATGTCTGTATAGGGGAAGGGCAATGGGGCTCTAAGCCTCCCAGGCCTTGGTCTTACATTGTCCTTTCAGGGGTATGCCCCGAAGTCATTGTATTCTTTTTCAAAAATTAATAAAATATTAGGGTCACAACGTCAGTCTGGGGGAGTGAGAACATGTTCCCCCCTGGGGAGGATGCACTTGACCAGCCGCTGATTCTGTCTGTCGGTGCTTATTTAAAAAAAAT
This sequence comes from Amorphophallus titanum, assembly GCA_024336825.1. Classification (NCBI taxonomy): domain Eukaryota; kingdom Viridiplantae; phylum Streptophyta; class Magnoliopsida; order Alismatales; family Araceae; genus Amorphophallus; species Amorphophallus titanum. The sequence goes on along the minus strand of JANBPO010009603.1, from coordinate 77,683,613 downwards.
AGACAATATTTACTAAGTTAACAAGGAGTTCTTTACTTAGTGGGCTGAAAAACTAAATAGACTATTAGGCCTAGAGGGCCACACACAATAGATTATTGGACAGACCAGGATTGGTGGAGTTTATAGACTATTACTAGGTTTTTGTGAAAAATACTAGGGGTCTATAAATATACGCTAAAGGGAGAAACCCTGGCCAAGCTACAAGGTAGAACCCTGGCCACCCTCTCTCCTCTCTCTCTCTCCAAGGGGTGCCCCCTTCCTTCTCTCTCCTTCCTCCCAGGTGCATGGTGGTGCTGAGATCGGGTCAGCATGTGGAGATCATGGAGGAGATCCCATCTGCTTCCTCTACTCGCGTGGATACATCTAGAGGCCAGACGCTTGGATGGCTTACAACCTCAGGATCTTCCTCTTGTTCATCTTCGAGCTTTTGGGAGATTCTCAACCCTGCAAAGGTAAAGAAGTGTTCTTCACATGGCCAGATTTACCGATCTTGTTCGATTTTGAAAAACCAACAACGATATGCAATCTAGGATTTCGATGTTTTCTGTTACACTTTTGGTTGAAACCTATAGAGTATGGTGATGAGAAGACTCGAGAGAATTTAGAACTTGGTGCATCTTGTGGTGTCACTGTCCGGATTGCAGTGTTATCTTGGCTTGGAAGGAGCTATGCGAAAGGACTCTATGGGTGGGCACTGGGAGTTGCTCGTTGTTGGTCAGTAGTTTAAGTCTAACTGTGGAGTTGATGAGTACTGATTGGACAGTTGCAATCCTCTCGACAAAAGAATCCCCCGAAGCGTGAGTGTGAGATGGGATCCCCGCCATTAGGAAAGGAGTTTGAGGTGACATTCCTAGGATCAACGTGATTGAGGAGTTCAAGTTTCGCATGAGTGACCTCGTTGTTCTTTCTCCTCTCGAGAAGTTGGAATTGGCCGGATGGCGAGGGAAAACCAAGATGGTGCCAAGTGATGTGTGGTCAGTGTTTGGAGGAACTGGTTGGTGGCCCTGGAAGAAAAGTAGGAGAGGAATGTGGTTAGAGGACCTCTGGTTGATGTGTGACTGGCGGCTAGTAGAGGATTTTCTGTAGTCGATGTGGGATCAATGAGTTGGTTGTTGTATGTTGCAAATTTTAGACGGTGAAGTCCTAGGCGGTTGGTTGTAATGTGTTCAACAGGTGTTGTTGGTGACCACTGAGACATTGATTTTGGGACCTGTGTGGACCGACGAGCATTTGAGGTACTCGGCTCAAGAGCATGTGTCACTGGCTATGAGTCGACGGAAGAGTTGTAGCTAGGACTATAACGCCCCAGATTTTTAGATCATATTTTTGCGAGTTGCGGATCATGTCCAAGTGACTTTTGGACTTTTATATTGGATTTTTCGACACTTTGGCAGTGCTTGGGTGAATTATTCGTGTGGAGGAAGGCATGAGCCGGGTCGGCGTGGAGATGAAGATCACCGGCCTGGACGCCACGCTGGCCACGCTGCGCCAGTTGCCGGCCGAGGTGGTCTCCAAGAAGGGCGGACCGGTGAAGCTGGCGTTGGCCAAGGGCGCGCGGAAGCTGCGCGACTACGCCAAGCAGAACCTGCGGGCGGCGATCGCCCAGGGTCCGACGACCCGGTCCACCGGCGAGCTTGAGAAGCGCGTCATCGCCAGCCGCGGCAAGTCGCCGACCGGCATCCGGGGCGAGCGCTACCTGGTCCGGGTGAAGAAGCGCGACTACCTGAACGCCGAGGGCGTGCGGACGAACCCGCTGATGACCGCGAACCTCCTCGAGTACGGATCCAGCCACCAGCCGGCGACGCCTTGGCTCCGGCCGGCGGTGCAGCAGCACGGCGGCGAGATCATCACCACGGTCACGACCGACCTCGACCAGCGCGTGCAGAAGACCGTGGCGAAGCTGGCGATGCAGAACAAAGGGCGCGGGTGATGTTCCCGAACGTCTACGCAACGTTGCGCGCGAACGCGACGGTGGCTTCGCTGGTGGGCGAGAACATCGGCCGGCACGGTTCGATGGAACAGGAGACCGCGCCGCCCTATATCACCTGGTTCACGGTGGCGGACGACCCGCACAACACGCTGAGCGAGATCCCCCAGTCCGACTTCACCAGCGTGCAGATCGACTGCTGGTCGAAGACGGATGCGCAGGTGGCGCAGCTGGCCAAGGCGGTGCGCGATGCGCTCGATGCCGCCGCCGTCCTGAACCGCGTCGTGATCGACAACCGCGAGCCCGATACCAAGCTCTACCGCGTCGGCATCCAAGCCGACTTCATCACCCAGCGCTGAGGCGCACCCACCGTTTCCACCCCGCCCGCTAGGGCTCTTCAGCATGCCCAGAGGAGGGCAAACCATGTCCGTGAAAACCCAGAAGTCCGAACTGTTCTTCGTCGACGCGCTCAGCTCGAGCGTGGCGGCGGTGATGAAGATGACGTGCCCGACCGGCATCACTGGCCTGGGCGGCGCGGCCGACCAGATCGAGACGACCTGCCTCGACAACTCCGAGGACAAGTCCTACGTCCGCGGTCTCGGCAACCCGGGCCAGGTCTCGGTGCCGTTCGTGCTGAAGCCGTGGGAGGCGTCCCACCAGGTGCTGTTCGACCTGAAGGCGTCCGGCGACACGGTCGGATGGATGATCTGCCTGTCGGACGGCACGGCGCTCCCGACGCTCGACAGCGTGGATGCGCTGGTTGCGCCCACCGGCCGCACGTCGCTGGCGTTCCAGGCATACGTCGCCGACCTGAACATCGACATCGCGACCAACGAGGTCGTGCGCGGCACGCTGACCCTGCAGCGCAGCGGCACCGTGACCCCGTACTGGAACGGTCCCACTCCCTAACGGCTCAACCCACGATCAATGGGGTGTCCGGCTCTGCGTGCCTAGCCGTCGCGCATCCGGCCCCCACCTAGAGGACAACGGCTATGGATTTCGATTTCGACGACCTGGGCGCGTTCGCAACAGACGAGCTGGTGGAGAAGTCCGTCTCGCTGCAGGACAAGGGCGAGCCCGTGACTGGCATCGTCCACATCAAGCGCCTGCCTTCGGTGGACATCGACCGCTTCACCCGAGAGGCGGGCCACAGCGACGTCGACGTGGCGGTGCAGGCCATTCCGCGCCTGCTGGCCAAGGCGGTGCGCAAGCCTGACGGCAAGCCGCAGTTCACCGCGGAGAAGGCCGGCAAGCTGACCAACTTCAACCGAACGGCCCTGCTGAACGCCGTGATGGAAGTGAACAAGCGCGTCACCACGGCCGACCTGGGAAACGAATAGCGCGCAAGGGGCTGGCGTGGTTCCGCTGTGTCCTCGCCGGCTACCTTGGCAAGACGCTTGCGGAGATCGGGCAGATGACGCACGCCGAGCTTGAGGCTTGGCGTGAGTTCCATCTGGTGAACCCGATCGACGACCACCACCGCATCTACCGCCCGGCCGCCTTGCAAGCGGCCGCGTTCGTTTCTGGCGACCACAAGAACGAAGCCGTGCAGGGCTATCTCGACTGGCTTGAGCCGCAGCCGCTGATCTTCAGCGACATCGACAAGCGCACGTTGGCGGCGCTCGGCGTGAAACCTCCCCGGAGCATCTGATGGCAACTGCTGGTTCCATCGTCATCGACCTGGTCATGCGAACGGGCCTGTTCGAGACCGACACGGGCCGGGCCGAGAAGCGCCTGAAGGAACTGCAGAAGACCGCGAAGGCGGCCGGCGTGGCGCTGGGGACCGCATTCGTCGCCGCCGGCACTGCGCTGACCCTGCTGACCAAGCAGGCGATCGACAACGCCGACGCCATGCGCGACATGTCGATCCGACTTGGCACGTCAACCGAGACCCTGAGCGCCTTCGGCTACGCGGCCAGCCAGACCGGCACGGACATCGACACGCTCGGCGCGGGCCCTAAGCCAGTTGCCGACTGTACAGGACATTCATGGACCTTCTAGACCACTGTAATTATTTCAGATTCTTATACACCTTCACAACCTCGCTCTGATATCACCTGTAGCGACCCGGGATCCGAGTACCGGAAAGGAACCGGCGCGACTCGAATCTCGGCCCGCCTCCCACGAGTCCAAAGACTCGGAAGGGAAAAAGGGATGGTGTGAGGGTGTGTAAGAAGCTAAAGTAACTACAGGAGTAGCACAATATCACAAAATAATAATGTAAAAATTAAATAAATAAACTACTACAAGGTCCAGTACATCTCATGTCCAAAGCAAAGTACAGTCAACTGAAAGAAAAGTACAAGTACAAAGGAAAAGTGCAAGTACATGGGACATACCCCGGCTCTGGCAACTGGCACTAACCTCGGCTACTAGAATCGCGCTAGACGCCTGTCGCACCACTCGAAGCGCCGGCCTCGACTGAAACACATTGAAAACATGTAGGGGATGAGCCTCCAAAACGAAGGCTCAGTAGGGATCCCTCGAACCCTACCTCGCACGGAAAAATCCAGTGCAATAGTAGGAAATCTACCCCTACAAAGTAGTAAAACTACGCTAGCTAACAGGAGTACGGTGGAATCCACAAGCTAAAATAAATAAACGGAAAATCGTCTAATCTACCAGTACCGTACTACTGAATCTCGGTTCGACGAAACTCAAGTGTGCACCTGCCGGCAGATGGAAGCACCTCGAGTCTGAAACTACCAGGAGACAGGAGCTCCACTGCTAGAAGAACAACCAGTTGCGTCCACTGACATCTTACACCGCGTCACAAGTGTCTAGCTACGGTGCCCCGGGCGCGAGACTCAGACATGCACCAGTACCACAACAAGGACTAACTGGGGTCACGCTCGTCAACGCGTGTCTTAAGCCCCTAGTTACGTGTGCACACATAGACCATCTGCTCTAGGTCGGGTCCTCCAGCTAGTTTTCCCCCCCACCGGACTCTGGTGGCAAAGGCAAAGAGCCCTACGGTGACCAGCCTAAAAACCATCTCACTCGGGTCACGCTCTCCACCACTCCCAGGTGGGTCCACACCCGCGTGCGCAGGAAGCTACGACTAGTGGGGGTTCACTAAACGTGAACACAGAAACCACACACGCACCCAGCGTGAGTAACACGAAGTAACCGGTGACTCGAGGCCACTGACTCTGGACAGTCCACTAAACCTATTAACTCAACGGTCCCTGAGTCACAGGACTCGAGGTCAAGACCGTTGCACATGACAGCTCTCAGCCGCCAATCGGGCCTAATCCCTAGGTCCAATACCACGATAACGAGGAAATCCACGGTTATCTCAAAACACGGCCACGGAACCCCCCCCAGGGTGTCCGGGACATTCACAAGACCGAAGGTCGACCGCTGGGTCACGACCGGGTCGACCGTGGTCCACACAACACTTAAACGGTCACCGGGAGATAAACTCACCAGTCGACGGGAAACAACGCCAAACACAGACCGAGTACAGGGGATCGCCCCTCGTACCAACACCGACTCTCGGTGACAAGCCAAAGCCGACACACCGGCACGTCCCGGGACCCCGCACGGCATCCCACCCTGGTCCCCCCTCATGATGCCCGGCATCAATCGGACCACAGGTCAGCACGTGGGCCGAGGTCCACTCACCCGGGACTCGAAACGACACGAAAGCCTCGCCGGCTAAACCACAGAAACAGGGCGGTCCACAAGGCCGCTCAATGGACGGAACGGTCCACAGAGGACCATCACCTGGCCACTGCCAAGGGACTGGACGGTCGGGCCTAGACCGTTCCAAGAACTGGACGGTCTCTCCCAGGCCGTTCAATGCCCCAAATCACAACCACAGGGCGGTCAGCTCAAGGCCGCCCAAGGACACGCGGTCACCACACGGGCCGCGCCACCACCCACGCTGAAAACCGGTCGAACACCTTCGACACAGGGCGGTCGGCACCGAGCCGCCCAACACAAGGACGCGGTCAGGCCCAGACCGCCCCAAACCACAGGGCGGTCCCTACTGGGCCGCTCAACACAGACCACACGGGAATAGGGCGGTCGAACAATGGCCGCCCAATGGACTAGGCGGTCTCAACACGACCGCGCCGTCCGCCACACAAAACCGGTCGAAGAAACCTACAGAACATGGGGCGGTCTACATGGAACCGCCCAAAGCCTAGGCGGTCGGTCGACAGACCGTCCAGGCTCCACCACTCGGCGCGCAGCACGCGGGCTCGGCGCGCAGAGCAGGGCGGCCTCCAGCCAGACCGCCCAATCACTGGGCGGTCTCTGTGAGGACCGCGCCAACGTGCACGGCTCCTGTTAGGACCGCGCAACCAAACCAGAACCGAAAACGGCGAACCTCCGCCGGAAAAGCCCATTCCGGCCCCGAATCGGGCCCAATCAAGGGGGAAACGGAGGGAAACTCCTCCCCAACACGAATGTAAAACTCTACTTGGGAGTTGCAAAAGTGAACCGAAACTCTCCCAAAAGGATTCAAAAAACCTGATAAAGATCTGCCAAGATCCAATAAAGATCCGGTAAAGATCCGGGGTGTTATAAAGGGTCTCATCCACCAAGGTCACCTTTCCCAGTACATGGTCGAGTGGCAGGAAGATCATGGAGCCCCTCCAAAAGAGATCAACAATCGCCCCCGCGGGGTCCACATCAACGTCATTTCGGGAGGATTTACCTCAGGAGGGGATAGCAGCCGAGGAAGGAAGCATCACAATGAATGATCATCTTGGGCTTTTGAGCGCCCTAAAGCTCCATCGGCGAATGACCAGTAGGTCTTGGTATTCTCTGACCAAGATCTGGAAGGGATAGCCACCCCGCATCATGATGCCCTTGTAATCTCGGCTATTATGAACCATTATAATGTAGATAGGATACTAGTGGACAATGGGAGCACTCCAGATATTTTGGCGTATGAATGTTTCTTAAAAATGGGTGAAAGTCCATCCAAACTCCGCGCGATTCGAACCCCCCTCTGCGGGTTCAATGACCTAGCAACTTATCCTAAGGGAGCCCTGAGCCTGCCGGTTACTCTTGGTACCCTTCCCAAAATCGTCACATTTCTGGCAAGCTTCCTGGTGATAAAAGGGATGTCAGCCTAGAATACTATCTTCGGTCAAGGCATCATTGGCTTGATAAAGGTAGTACCCTCAACCTATCACCAAAAAATAAAATTTCCCACTAAATATGGTATTGAGGAAGTCCGAGGTAACCAGGCAACAGCCAGTAGGTGCTTCGTAATCTCAGTTGAAGCCGTAAGGTCAGAAGGGAAAAAGAAAGAGGTCGAGGAAGTCGAGGATAAATTGATGATAGGAAAGCCTGGTGGAGAACTACTTTCAGTCTTCCTCAGAGACGACCCGACTCTTGAAGTAAAAATTGGAGCAGATTTACCGCCCGATGTATAAGAGCAATACAAGAATTTCCTTTCTGAATACATTCAAGTCTTCGCATGGTCTGATGAGGATCTCCCCAGCATTCCTGAAGAGGTGGTGATGCATAAACTCAACCTCAATCCATCGGTGAAACCCGTCCAGTAGTGGAGAAGGAAGCATGCCCCAGAAAAATAGGCGATCATCAAAGAGCAAATTAATAAGGGAAAGAAACTGGTCTATTTCGTCCGGTCCTTTACCCGATGTGGCACGCAAATGTCGTCCTGGTAACAAAGGCTTCGGGTAAGTGGCAGATGTGCGTGGACTTCACCGACCTCAACAAAGCCACTCCGAATGACTATTATCCGTTATCGAGCATCGACCAATTGGTTGATTCAACCTCAGGCAATGAACTTCTCAGCTTCTTGAACTCGTACTCTGGCTACCACCAGATCCGAATAGACCCCGAAGACACCAAGAAGACAGCCTTTGTTATCGAGTTCGGCATCTATTGCTACACCCAAATGCCTTTCGGGTTGAAGAATGTTGGAGCCCCATATCAGAGGCTGGTCAGCCACATCTTCAAAGACCAGATCGGGCGAAACGTCGAGGCCTACATTGACGATATGCCTGTCAAGACACCCAAGGCCCGAAGACCATTTCGCCGACCTAGTCGAGACCTTCAACACTCTCCAGAGGTACAACATGAAACTCAACCCCACTAAATGTGCCTTTGGAGTCAGGTCTGAGAAGTTTCTGGGATTCCAAGTGACTCAGCAATGGATCGAAGCCAACCCCGACAAGGTCCAGGCCATCCTAGACATGCGGCCACCCACTTGTGTCAAGGACATTCAGCGCTTGACTGGGAGAATCGCTACGCTCAACCGCTTCCTGTCCCTGGTGGCAGAACGATGCCCGCCCTTCTTTAAACTACTAAGGAGGCCTAAGCTGGCATCTGCCACCTTCGCCTAGGATAGTAAGTGCCAGAAGGTGTTCACCGAGCGGAAAGAGTTTCTAGCTTCACCTCCAGTGCTGTCGAAGCCAGTTCCTGGGGAGCCACTGTACCTATACCTCTCGGTGACTCCTTTCATAGTAAGTTCAATCTTAGTCAGAGATCACCGAGGTGCCCAGAAGTCGGTATATTATGTTAGCAAGGTGCTCCTCAAGGTCGAAAGAAGGCACCCGTGTCACGTCCCGGGCGCGGAAGCCTGCCCGCGGCGCGACGGCGCTTTATATAGAACCAAAGCAAGCTAGATTTCTAAGGAATTCTACCTTAGACGAGTGCGATATTTGAATAATTAATAAGATAACTCCTAACAAAATAACGCAAATCTGATTACAATAGGTCCAAAGTATAGGCCACAAGCCTTTATTACAACACTAGACAATGACAATTAACTAAACAACACGGCTCGTCCATTTAGGACATAAATCTACATCACCCCCTCTCATTCCCTTCCGAGTCCTGATCACTTTCCACATATCCTGAAAATGTTAGAAGGCAACAGTATGAGCGAAAACCGGTGCAGTACATACACAACCTGGCCGCGGCAGAACGTGCCCTGCGCACCGGTGCGCCGGAGCAGCGCTTTGAGGCGCTGATGAACCTGGCCGACCAGTACGGTCTGCCCCTGCGCCAGTACCTGAACCTGCCGGCCGGGCAGCAGCCGGCCGCGCAGCAGCCGGCCATACCCCCGCAGATTCAGCAGGAGCTGGAGGCCAGTCGGCAGTTCCGCCAGCAGTACGAGCAGACCACGCTACAGCGCCAGGTCGAAGAGTTCGCGACCAAAAACGAGTTCTTTGAAGACGTGCGCGGCATCATGGCAGACCTGATGGACGCCGGCGTAGCCAAGGACTTGCAGGACGCATACGACCGTGCCGTCTGGGCCCACCCAGAGGTTCGCGAGGTGCTATTGCAGCGCCAGGGCCAGCAGGCCGCCAGCCAGCAGCAGAAGCAGCGCCGGGCAGCCGCCGCAGGCGCCGCAGTGAAGACCGGGAATTCCGACGTGGCCGCGCCCCCGCCGGAAGATGACAGCATTGAGGGCGCGATTCGCGCCGCCCTCATACAGGGTACTGGGAGGGTGTAAATGGAAGCCGAGGTTTACCGCCGTCTTGAGACGAACCAGAGCGATATTCGCCTGGCAACCCATCGCCTGAGCGCACTGGAAAAGGAGGAGCTGCCCAAGCGTATGGCGCAGATCGAGCCGGTGGTAACCCGTGTTGAGGACAAGGTAGACGAGATTGTGTCCAAGATGGACAACATGGGCACCAGCATCGGCGAGGTGAAGAGTGCCCAGAAAGGCATGGTCTGGGTGGTCGGCGCCATCGTCGGCTTCATCCAGCTTGTGCCGCTGGTGAAAGACTTGATTACCGGTGGTGGGTCATGAACTTCGACAAGGCATTCGACATGCTCATGCTCCACGAGGGCGGGTATGTCAACCACCCGGACGATCCAGGTGGCGAGACGAACTATGGCATCACCAAGGCCACGGCCAGGCGCAACGGGTATGACGGCCCGATGAAGAGCTTACCGCTTGACGTGGCGCGGCGTATCGCCAAGGCCGAATACTGGGATGCGGTTCGCGCCGACGCGCTCCCTGACCAGATTCGCTTCGACGTGTTCGACACCTGCTACCACTCCGGCCCTGATCGCGCCATCCGTCTACTGCAACAGGCGCTTGGATTTATTGGCCGGGACGTGGATGGTATATTCGGCCGCGATACGCTGGCTCGCGTCAGGGCGGCATACCCCGAAGAACTCGACAAGAAGTTCAACGGCTATCGGCTTCGTTTTCTCGCCAGCTTGGGCACGTGGCCCAGTTTCGGTCGGGGCTGGGTGCGGAGGATTGCAACCAATCTGATCGAGGACTAAAGGAATGGGACTTTCAATCTTTGTCTCCAACTACCCTGGCTCGCTGAACGACCAAGTAACCAACTTCCTGCTGGACAATACCACCGGGACAGACTCCTCCTGGAGCTGTAACGACTTGTGGATGAAGTTCTTCGAGGAAAACGGGGCTACTGGCGGGACCCTCAACGACAGGACAGTGCAGTTTCTCGCCACCTACCTGTCCCAGCCTGTAGGCGCCATTGACGACATGTGGGGGCTGGTGACCGAGCCGTATTCCGGCAACGAACCGCAGGTAAACGTCTTCGAGAATTATGACCTCACCAATTGGGGGGTGTCAAGCCTAATCACCAGCCGCACAAAGACGTCGTTTACAGTGTCCGGCAACGGCGGGGTGTACAGCGTGGGTTCCCTGACTGTAGGGAAAAACTACACTCTTACCGCAGAGGTGAACACCACCGCCCCCGGTGGCCTGAGCATCCGTAATGCCGCCACGGCCAACGCGGATGCCCCGCAAATTGGCAATGCCCCCACCACTGCCGGCGCACACACCATCACCGGAACCTTCACCGCCGTTGACACCGGCATCTACATCCGTCAGGTGGGGGCTGGCACCACCACGGTAAACTCCCTGACAGCCTACGAACAGCCTCCCAATCCCCTGACAACGGTGAATACCATTTGGCTGTACGGGGCCAGTATTGAGGATGGCGTTTCCAAGGTCGGAGACCTCACTGATTACACCCCGGCGCTATCTAACTATATTTCAAATCTGGTTGGCCGCGCCATCACTGTAGTGGACAAGGGCGTCCCCAGCCAGACCATGGACATGATCCTTGCCCGCTTCAATGCCGATGACTTGGCAGCAGCGACCGCTCTGGGCAACCAGCTGCTCATCATGTCCATGCCAATGGGCAACGACATCTCGATTTCACGCCCATATCCGGGGGGCGCGGTGGGCATCAGTTCTGACTACGAGGCACTGATGGCAGCCTTCCTGGGCAGTGGTGCCTATGTCCTGCCCTCCACCGCCACCTTCCGCAATTACGGCGGGACCTCGGTAATGAACGAGGCCAATGGCTCCCTGCCATACAACACCGACATTTTCGAGCCCTACATTGAGGCCATGGGCCAATTAGTAAAGGTATGTGATGGCGTATAAATGAAAGGATGTTTTTGAACTTATATTTATACAGGAAGGTTATTTTTACATTCATGTTTAAACAATAAGATTAACTTTACACTAATGAGTCAAGATTTTAAAAATATTTTTTAACTCTAGTTAGGTCTTAACTTGAGGTAGTCACATCTGTCTTATGACAGGTTATGATGCATAATAATAACAGGGGTATGTTTATACATATATTTATGTAGCGAGATTGTATTAATAAATTTGTATTTAAGTGACATTTCTAGGATGGCTGTTTGTGCACAATCCCCCAAAAAATGAGTCTATAAGTGATTCAACGTGTCCTCCCATGGACCTCATTGTGCATCGCCTACATGCGCAACTGTGACACAGTGAACTCACACACAGAATTGACCGTTGACAGTTTCTGCTTGTCTTGGCCAATAGGAGGGAGCGGATGCACGTGCCAGCACCCCCTAATCGTACCGCTGACGCGCATCACACAACTGGGACATGGTTCTGACCCAAGATTCCACCAGAAACCGTGACGCGATTCACACGTGCTGGCAGCCACTCTTGCTATTTGCTCCACTGTCGAGAGGAAAGAGACGGGAGAGACAGAGATGAGTTTGGGGGGGCGGGGTAGAGGAAGAAAGAAGAAGTAGTGCGGCGACCTCCGCCGGGACCGAGACCCGAAAAATAACACTCCGTGCATATTATAAGATATGAAAATTAATAATAATAATCATACATGTTCTCCAATTTAAATACCTCCTAAATTTGGTGGATTTAGGGATGAGTACATTTATGATGCATCAAATCAAATAAATCATTATCTTTTAATGATGAAATAACGGTAACTAATTACTTGAAGGACAGGGAAGCACAGCTTGCCCGATTTCATAATCTTCAGCGATCTCTTACGGCGAAGAACAAGGGAGGAAGAAGCATAGAAATAGTCATCTCTGTACCGGGGCACGGTACATCTTACTAAGAGAGTGGCTTATTTAGTTGCATGGCGAGTTCTCATTGGATAGGTGCACGGGCCACGGTGCAGAATGTTCGCAGGCCGACTTTGAGAGAGAACATCCTTAGAAATGGGAATATTATCCTGCCATTACTCCAACCGAGCCTAACCGAGTCCAGCCGCCGCCCTCCCGCCGCCGTGCCCCTCCCTATCGCGCTCGTGCCCGTGCTCGTGCTCAAAAAAGGGAAAGGGTAAGTGGGCACGTGTGATGTGAGGAGGGGGACGGCCCGTGTGGGGCCCACCGCGCGCCCACAACTCCTTTCCGACCTCCGCCCGCGCTCGCCCCCACTCGCTCGCTCGCTCTACACCACCACGCCCTTGCTGCCGGTTCTACCCATTTCCCTGCTTTCCCTTTTTCTTCACAAATAATTGCCCGCCGGCCGCCTATAAATATTTCCCAACCCCCCCAGAAACAGTGCTTATTCACGCACCCTCGTCGTCGTCGTCTTCTTCTTCTTTCCCCCCTCCAACTCCTCGACGGATTTTTTCTCTCTCTCTCTCTTTCTCCATACCTTGTCTCTTTCCCCCTCTCTCTCTCTCTCTCGCTCGCTCGCTCGCTCGCGTGCTCACACACTCGGGATCTATGTGATATGCGGATCGAAGTTACTCCCAGGTTTTTTATATTATAGGCGGCGGATCCGGCGGAGGCCGAACTGGGAGGGGCGCCAGAGGCGGCTCCCGTGGTGTTCCCGGGTGCCATGATTTCCTGCTGCCCGCGGGGATCTGGTTCTGCGGATCTGGTCCGATTTCGATAGGTCGTGGGGATGGTTTAGGCGGCCGATCCGGAGCAATTGGGGTATGGAGTGGCGAGGATGAGATCCGGTGGAGCGAACTTATCGGAGTGGCCGTGAGGGGGAGGCGGAGAGTAGTGTTTGTAATTGGCGGCGGATCTTGGTGATGGCGTCACTGCAGAAGCTGGGGGTGGCGGGCCTGAACCCGGGGGGCGGCTTCGGGGCGTGCAAGGTGGAGGGGGCCGTGTCGGACAAGTTCCCCGCCGGATTGAGGGTCCTGGTTGTGGACGACGACACGACGTGTTTGAAGATACTGGAGCAGATGCTTCGCAAGTGCGACTACAACGGTAAGTTCTTCTCTGACTTTCCCTAGTGGTTCCTTGATTCTTGGATTACTGTGCAAATGCACGTCTTTCGGTATCAGAAGGCAAAGGTGACTGCTTTGCGGCCTCTTTTCTTTCTACTGTTTGTGGAACCGTTCATCACCATCATCGTCTTCATCTTGAACTCTGATAACCCCTAGAACTTTTCGTCAGTGGGTAGGGGACGGCTAATTCAGTTGACATGACAACGGCTAGGTGCTTTTTTGTTTGGCTGATTTTCCTGTATATCATGACCTGAGGCGGCTATGGACCTGGTCAGTCATTATCATCTGGGGTTTTGAATAAATCACAAATACTGAATATTAGGGAAATTGAAAAGACTCCAATTTTTCGTCATCCTTAAAAACTGGATTATGCAAAAAACTGCTGATAACCTTTTCGGGGCAAGACACAGGCATTTCTGATGAAGTTGGTTTTAAAGCCTGAGATCCATGAGTGTAGTCTACAATGGGACTTCTGTCACTTTCCTCTCCCGAAGCAGTGATCTCAACAGGTTTAGTTGTGACTTGCAAGACATTTCCAACGGATGTCCCTGCATATCTACTGTAACCCCTGTTTAGTGTATCTGGACCGCCGTCAACAGAGCCACTGATGGGAGATTGGAGACCAGATACACCGGACATTGTTCCAAAGTTTGTCATGAGTTTTGACACTGCTTGCTGCAATCATGACATATGTGGGTTATTAACTGGGGTGAAGAGAGAGAGAGAGAGAGAGAGAGAGAGAGAGAGAGAGAAATGAACATAAATTGCAAGACGAAATTGACAGTACCCAAAGACATGTCTGAACTTTGTGAATCACTCCAGGCTTCAAAGCAATTCCTGCCACAAAAAAGATTTATACCTATTGTTGCCTTCATTAACTACCTTGTATAAAGATGGTACAGAGATATGGATAGCATGTAACACCACAAACATATGGTCCAGAGGTTGAATGTAAATGTGGGAAGTGAGAAATTGTCATTTGAACTAATCAGCCAAAACACCTTATTCTGGAATTTGATGTAGGAGCTCAAGGTGCCAGGGATGTTGACAATTGTGGTGTCCGCAATGGAAGATAGCATGGAGGTTTAACAAATTTATTTTTGACCATTTTATTATATACATTAGTCATCATGCGTTAGGGCATTATTGTCATCTTATAAGTTAAGGACATAACAGTCGTGTCATTTGTTAGGATGTTTGAGCCATGAGACCCATGTTTGGTATCAAAGTAGGATGGGGATAAGACCAAATTGTCCCCATTTTGGTTTCAATCTCATTTGTTTAATTTCAAAGATGGGAACAGTACAAGTTTTCACTAACCCCATTTGCAAATTATTTTTGAAACATTTCCCTATGTCAAACCTTTAATATAGAACCGAAGAGATCCAAGATAATTCATTCACACCTTTTCTTGGAATAAGCTCATTTGCATTTCCTTTCAAACTTCATTAACAGAAAAAGAGATGATGCTCACTTTCTCAACACATACTCTCCTCCATCAGTTTGGATTAAACCAAATCATTTTGAATTCACCCTTAAAATGGCCCCAAAGACTCATTAATTCACAATCTGCCCTTATGTAAGCGCTTATCCACATCCCAACTAATATTAGAATTGTCACAACGTACAAATATTCCTAGTACCATTTCTGTTGTACTGACACCAAACATGGGCCATCTGACGAGATTTAAGGCATGGCTTGAGAACTAGCCAGTTCTGTCTCGATCAGCCAAAACAGAAGGTGATTCCCAACCCTTTTTTGAGGAAAAAGTGGATTGCACCACCAATTGTAAGGTGATTCCCAACCATTTGCTCAATTTCACAATTGAAATCAGCCAGAACTTAAAGAAAGGGAAAACAATGGATAGAACCAGGTTAATCAGGGGGAACCAGGCAGCTAAAAAGGAGTGGAAACTGAAGGGATACTCTAATATACACAAAGGCAACAGCCCATTTCCGAGAAACTTACAGATTACACCACCAATTTCAGTTCCAACAAATAGAGGTAGTATGATCCTGTGAGGATTTACACTCCAAACTGCATGATAAAACTACACTCCAAAACCCTCCAAACTACATGTTAAAACTACATTCCAAAATTACAAAGTTCTAAGAACTAAGGAAAGATCAAGCGACAAAGAAGAAAATAAAGTGGCTCACTCTTCCTGCTCAAACTACGTTAAAAACAACAACAATGATTAAGCTCACCCCAAAATCTAAAGCCAAGGTCTCCTCCATAATCAATGTTGTAATGTTGAAAGAACCCACAGGCCACAAATCATGTTTTTTGCCACTCAATAGAAAAAATTGATCTGTTCTTGATCTTGTATATCTACTTGTAGCCTATAGGATTAACTAGGAGCAAACAAGACCTCAAGCACATGTCACTACCCGTGTTGGAGCCCAAAAATTTTGAAAGAAAAAACAAAATAAATGGGGGAATCTGCCCTCATATGGGTCACCCGGCACGGTTAAGCTCCCGCGGGAGCCAACCCGGACCGGGTAAGGCTCCGTGGGAGCCAACCTGGCCCGGACAAGCCTGTCCATTTCTAGCCAAATAAACCAGCCACTTGGGGATGTCCATCTCTGGGATTCTCGACTTGGCCATGTTTCGTTTAGGTCCCTTAGAGTCATTTTTCCTTAGTTGTTTACTTCTATCTCAGTTGAGTTGTTACAATGTCAAGTGTGTCGATTTGCCAAACACTATACAACAATCTTTCCAAAATCAATAAAAAGTTCTTCACCTTCTGAGCTTCCTCACTTGTTCCTTCCATAGTTCCATGGATGGTCACCAATGTTTTCTCTCCTTTATTGTGGGAAACTTCAGTTTTTGGTGATAGGTGGAGGGCACGGCCTTCGTTCGGCTGATGATACCTCAGCCAAAGATGGCATTATAGGCCGACATCGCCTTGATCACTATGAAGTTAACCATAATCGTGACGGTCTTGGGAGGGGTATCGAGAGTGATCGGCAGGCTTAGGGCTCCCTCGGGATATGTTGCCTGGCCGTTGAAGCTGTAGAGGGGGGTTCGAATTGGGTGGAGCTTGGATGGGTTTTCACCCATCTTAAGAAAACACTTGTATGAGAGTACATCAGGGGTGCTACCATTGTCAACTCCTATCTATGTTACAATGGTTTATCGTAGCCGATATTACAAGAGCGTCATCGTGTAGGGTAATTACCCCTTCCAGGTCTTGGTCAGAGAACACCAAGGCCTGATGCTTGCTCGTCGATGGGGCTTTGGGGGGCTCAGAGGCCCTGCTCGCCCGTTCAGCGTGATGCTTCCTTCCTCGGCTACTATCTCCGCCTGTTGCTGGGCTGCCAGAGATGACGTTGATGTGGACTCCACGGGGTTGATTGTCAATCTCTTATGGAGGGATGCCGCGATCCTCCCGCTACTCGGACATGTATCAGGATTAGTGTTCCTGGCAGACGAGACGCTAGAGCTTATCCTTGAGCTAATGACAATCTCCAGCATGGTGTCCATGGTCGTTGTGGAACTGGCAGTGCTTGCATCGGCTACGGTGCTTTGGGTCAGACTTCATAGGCTCGGGTTGGTAGAGGAGGCCCGAGCCCTTGATGTCTTCATATACCTCGTAGACGGGGGTGGATTGGGGCATGTACCGCTCGTATTTCTGAGGGGGCTCCCTGTGGTCTCCGTCTTGATTCCACCTTTTCGCTTGGCCCGAGCCTTGCTCAGATGATTGCTTCCTATTCTCCCACTCGACCCGATCTCGGCACGCTGTGACAGGCACTGAGGACTTCTTCGCACTCTGCTTGGCGTAAGGCTAGGGTCACCAGATCGGCCAGAGAGGTGGGCAGATGGAGGACTAGCTCTCGCTAGAGGTTCTCATCATGGGTGCCTCCGGTCAATGTGCTGATGGCCGAGGCAACATCCAGGCGAGGGATACATAGGGATTCCAATTTAAATCGATTGATATAGGCCCATAGCGTCTCCCCCTGTGCCTGTTATAGTGCCAGTAGCCCCGTAACTAACTTGGGAGGGCCGCTATCGGTGAAGCCCTCCTTGAAGATCCACCCGAACTATCAAAAGTCATGGATGCTACTACGGGCGAGTGCTCAGAATCAGGCTTGAGCTCCTTCAACCAAGGTGGTCACAAACGCTCGGCATTTGCTCGCACCGTGGAGAGTCATCAGGGCGTCGAAGCTGTCATAGTGGTCGGCTAGGTCTCCCTGGCCGTCGTCTGATCTGATGGTCGGTAGCGAGACTCTGGGGGAAATCTTGGCCTTCAAGACTTGGTCGGAGAATGGGGATTGCTCCTCAACCTCCTTGATAGACGTCTTTTGCAAGGCGCGGAGGGTGCGCTCCTACTCTGTGAAACGTCGCTCGAAGTCCCTCAGTTGGAGGGACAACTCTGGTTGACGCTGAGCCGAGGGGCTGTGAGGGCGCCCTTGTGGGCTACCTTATTGTCCTTCAGGGGCATCGGTCTCCAGGGGTTGTTGGCGCACCCCGGACTTTTCTCTCGTCAGAGTGGAGGAGGCTTCTTGCTCTGGAGGAGGGGCTTGCGAAGGTCCTCCTGACCTGTTGCGCACGAGTCGTTGTCCCTAGAGGGTGAAGTGGCCTCCGGCGGTTTGTATAGAAGCTGCTCCATGGGGGGGGCTTTCCGGGGGAAGTCGGGAGTTCTCCTCCCTTGCTGCCTGGGTCCTCATCAAGTCCACGAGGATATCCAGTTTAGCATTAAGGGTTTGGAGAGCGTCAGGATCTCTATTGGGAGGTTGCCTCCCCGCAGCTGGTGGAGGTAGCTCGTCGGCTTGGTGGTTGTTATTTTCAGAGGGGAGGCTTCCCATGGGGCGGGAAGGCACAGGATCTCCTTCCCCTCTCCCCACGGTGTTTCCCTCGCCAATGGTGGTCCTCCTACCGGAATTTCTTCGCACCATTATGGCTCTTCGCTTGTTTCCCACAGATGGCGCCAGATGAGGAGGCGTGATCTCATATCGGTCCTGAGCCATGTGATCTTCGGAAGAATCTTGTTCAAGATCACCACGTCTGTGTGAATTGCAAGGCAGGAAACGGATCACGGGTGCCGAGGGACGGATCCCTGGGGAAATTCCTCCGATGCTTAAGTTAGCGAATAAGGTAGAGCATAGATGCATGGGGAGATGGCAGGAGGAAAAGAGGGGCACGAGATCACTATCCACCAAGAAGTGTGGTGGCTCTTACTAAGGACTGTTGCCTCCCTCACCGGAGGATCTTCTAGGGTTTATATAGCTATCCGTTTAACGAAAGAATCCAGGGTGTCCCGAGAGCAGAGGGGATTTAGGGGAGGTTACGTCCTTCTTATAGGCTCATTATAGCACAAGGACCTTTGCTCTCCTTCATCCTTTGGAGTTCCCCGCTCCTTAAAACTGCATAATAGATACTTAGGTGAGCTTCCGACGGTCGGTCCGAGCCTGAGACGCCAACTGGGGGTCTTCCCGAGCGGAGGGCGTGTAGCTCAGATGGGGTGCTTTGGGCTCCCATAGGGGCCTTCCTGATCGACCTATCACTCAGACTTTCGGACCCGAGGGTCGTCTAGGAAGTGCTGGTCTGAGTTGATTTTGGGCTTGACATAAGTGGGCCTAGAATGGGGCTGTCACTTTGGAAAGCTAGGCCTGGTTCGGTCATATTGGACTTGGTTGGGCCGTTCTCTTGGGCGGTTGATTTTCCCCCTCTCCAGGAAGAATGAAACATGTTTGAGTATGCAAGAAAATTCTCAATCTGATACTAATTTCATAAGTAAGAAATAACTAATTTTCAAATTCTTCCATTATCAATGGCTTATGATTTGTTCTTTATTTAGCTGCATGGTTCACATCTAATGACTTTGGAGTTTATCAGTGAAATTTCTTTGAAAAAATTTTTGTATTCAGGTTTAATAGAAATGAACCATGTTTTCATATTAAAACCCTGCTTAACATTCTTTTATCTTACTCATCCAACTTCAATGACTCCTTTAGGAGTTAGCAAGATCAGTATTGAGGTTAAACATTCAAGAATTTCTGGTTTTATTCTTGAATTTCAATAATTTTTCTTTTCATTTTTGATACTATATTTTTTGATTTTTCTTTATCAGTAATCTTCTTTAAGAGCAATTAAGTCTAGTACACACTTTTTGACTAGAGGATACACATTGTTTAGATGCCAGTATCCCTAAGTACACAGTATGGCTGACTGTATGCCTCCATTTGAGCAGAGGTAGTTGTGTCACTTCATGTCATATCTCAACCCATTTTATTGAATGAGACATATTTCTCAATAAGCTAGCCATTGCTCTGCCTTGATCTTCATTGATTTTTTCGTAGAGTTAATAATGGCACTTGATGACACAGTCCACTAGACTTCAAGGTCAAGAGACATGGTTTCTCAGTGGACCATTGTCATTGCTCTGACAAATTTGACCCTTAGGAATTTTCAGATTGACCCGTTTAAGAACAATCCTCAATCTAAATATCTCAACCAAAGTTGCTATGAAATTAAAGTTTTCAGATTTCAGAAAAGTTGTCCAGGGCACAACATGTAAAAGTTGGTTAAAGTCTATTAAAGTTGAATACAAAAAATATTTTCAAGACATTCATCTTTAAACTCAATGAAACCATTAAAGTCAAACCAGCAAACTATTGTGGACAATCATAAGACATCATAATAGAAGATTCCTCATTTAAAGTGTATTCAGATTTATGATCATGGTACACATATTGAAATCTTTCTAGATTTTAGCTCAGTTAAGGAAGTAAATAATTTGTTGTCAGCAAGGATTTTTAAGAATGCACACAGACATTGAGCAGACAACAGATATATGAATATTTTAGGGGAATCAAATCTCATGAAAAATGAGAGACAAGAAATACAGCATACTCTCCCCCTGAGACAATCTAAACCAAGATTTTTTCAGATAAGACTCTCCCTCAGCAAGAGCTAGGGTGAAGAAATAGAAATGTAGACATATGACAATTTGAGCTCAAGGAAGTTTCAGGCATACCAAATCATGGAATGAGAATAATAAGCTGACAATTAGACATTCCAAATTGGTTTGAGGAGATGAGAACATGATCCGATCATAGAGATAGCATAGGCAGCTGAAGATAATTTAGGCTCTAAATGTCTAGTAGATGAGTCGACCTGGGTTCATTAATGAGTCGACTCAGGGACTCTTCACAGGATAGCAGATTTGATGAATTTGAACTGAGAGGTCGACGCATACTCAACAGTGCGTTGACGTACAAGTATCAGACAGATGGATTTTTAAAAGAAACATATTTTCTATTTGACCATATCCAGTTTTATTTCACTTGGCAACAATATTAAATATGCAGCTTAATTGCATAAACCAAAAATTTATTCAATCTAACTCCTCCTAAGAGAGTGCATACATTTCAAAAAATCTTTTTGAAAATTTTAACACAAATAATATGCAATTATTCTCAAGGGCCATTTTGCATATGAGAAAACAAGTGTATATGGTAATTCCTTGATGTGACACCACCTTGGGGGTGGCAACCACTCGACTGATGACCTTGGACCTACAACCCCCAAGCATGCAACTTGACGGCAGACTCACTCGGGTGAGCTCACTCACGTGACGCACACAATTGCCCGTGGGCCAACCGGTGATGGTGGAGAGGGTCCGAGATGGGACCTTACTGTTCTGGGCGTATGGCTAGCTAGGGATGGACCCCTAAGGGCCTGGGATGCCCAATTCAGCGGGCGGCCAGCCAGCATGTCGAGGGCGTGGGATGAAGGGTCTCTCTCACAACTCACCCGCGGTAGCCACTCAAATATAAGTAAATTTGGAACGGGCACTCTCTCACCATCCGATGGAGTTAAGAGGCAATACTAATTAAGCAAGATAACCAGCAAAGAGAGGGGGGGCAGAAGCTCACCTAATCAGCATGAAGATGCCGATCCCGACTGGAGACGATGTCGAGCGGGGAGGCGTGGGTATGCACCCGCAAGCCGTGCCGGTGTAGCTTCGGATGGTGACCTACTAGTACAATCACTACACCCTCGTAGAGGGGTTGATCAAGGGGTCGAGAAGCTAACTATTACAACCAAAACTACCTCCGTGCAGGGAGGGGCTGTAAGCCGGCCAGGCGGGGTGGGGGAAAACTAAGCTCCCTATGGTTTCCTTAATCGTTCTAATCAGAACTTTCAGTTTGTACAAGTCCTGCATGTGAGTTTAACAAATTTCAGACCTAAATTACAAGGTTTTCCTATTGCATGAGGTCAATATTTAAACTAAATAAACATGACCTGAAGATTCCTGCTTTTGGACAGTTTGGACATATAAGGAGCTTATAGATTTTGGTTAAAAGATCATGTTAAAATGTGGTAAATGATGGTTTATTGGAATTCGAAACTAAGATGACAAAAGACATAGGCCGAATGTGTAAAACTATGGGTAACCAAGCTAAAATGTGATCAAATTATGATGGCAATTTACTTTTTTATATTGAAAGATTAATTAGATCATTAAAGTGGAATGGCCAATGACCTTCTAAAAACTTAATCATGATCACTATATTACTATGTTACAATACCACCATGAAGGAAAAATGATGACAATTCAAGAGGAACCCTTAAGGGAACTAGGACCATGACATATTCCAGCGTAAATAATATAGTATATAGAATAAAGTTAGCATCTTTCAGTTTATGATTCAGCTTTTTGGAGAGAGTGAATCACATCACTTCCTTGGAAAGACACACAGGAGTTGATATTAGTCTAATTCCGTACTATTAGTGCCACAGTCGAAGCTCAGAGTGCCTCTTTTCTTATAGGGTCTAGAGTCCAAACTTTAGGACATGACTAACATAGACAATGGGTAGAGATATACTTGATTGCACTCGTATTAAAGAACAGGATAACATAAGTAAAGATATATGTCCCAGGATAGCATGACAACTTGTCTCTTCTATCGGAATATCCAAAAACTGTTCAAGACTATTCACCAATAACTCTGAGACCAAGCTGGTGGGTGATCTGCTCAGTTGACCTTCACAAATTCCGGTAGATAGTTATTTATAGCTGATGTACAACTATCACACAGGGAAAAGAAGGAAAAAGAAGAGAAGGTGGATCGTCAGAGAAGCCATGGGTGGCTGCTGTAATACCCAGAAAACCACAGCCACCCCTTTTATATTACTGTTTAAGGTTAACAATAAAAAAAGGATTACAGACTAATATACCCTTGATAAGAAGGGAAAATAACAAACCCAGCCATGCTTACTACTTAACTAACAGGGACAAAACTGTCCCTCTAACCACCACTTCGACTACACACCCCCTCAAACAGAGCATAGATATCAAGCATGCTCAGTTTGCTTAAACAGGAGCGAAATTGATCCGCAGATTGTCCTTTTGCCAACACATCAGCCACTTGATCTTTGGATTTGACATAAGGCAGGCAAACTTCTCGAGTCCACTTTCTCCCTGATGAAATACATCTCGATATGCTTGGTGCAACCATGTGGCACTGGATTGTTGGCAATGCTGATGGCAGCCTCATTGTCACAATACAACTTCATAGGGATACACACCTCCATACAAAGATCGGCTAAGAAAAGTTTTAACCATATCATCTCTGTGATACAATTAGCCATGGCTCGGCATTCCGCTTCAGCACTAGATCGTGCACAAACTCTCTGTTTCTTGCTCCTCCAAGCAATCAGGTTCCCTGCTAGGAAAAGGCAATAACCAGTAGTAGATCTCCGATCACTCTTCGAACCTGCCCAATCAGCCCCAGAATAGCTTCCACAATTAGTTTTTCTGATTTAGAGAACAGAAGACCCTTGCCAGGACAGGACTTGATGTACAGGAGTATTCTCTCAAACAGCTCTCATGTGAGGCACCCGAGGAGCATGCATAAATTGACTCACAACACTGACTACATAAGTTAAATCAGGTCGAGTGAGTCTGAAATAAAGCAAACGCCCAACCAGCCTTTGATATTTCCCTTTTTCAGGGTCAGATAATAATTATATTGCTTAAGCTCACCGCTGCAGAAAGGGATGACTAAAACTCTCGAGGGGGGGCTTCGAATGGGGTGACTAGACCTCCCCCATGTCACAGCAATCCTGCTCCTCATGCCAACTCTCTAGGGTGGACAGCAGCAGCAGCAGTAACGGACCTGTCTGGAGTGGCCTCCAGCATCAGCAGCACCCGCCCAGGGTAGCCGGCCGCAGCGGCTCAGATCCTGGAGGAGCGAGGCAAACCCTCCACCTCTGCCTGCGTGATGAAACAGCAGTTGCTCAGAACCCTGCAACAGTGAGGCAGACCCTCCCTCTACCTCCGAGCATACAGTAGCCGGGGTGAACGTGAAACTACCTCTCCGAGGTGGAACAACCTCGGAACTGCCAGACCTCCCCGGGGGGAAAGTGCAACCTGCCAGCCTACCGGCGGTCAACACACAGAAGCATGCACCTGTCCGGGGTGCAGAATCTCTCCAGGATGGGATGGACAGCCTGCAAACCTTCCCGGACGGCAACACAGTAAGCCCAGGGTGGACAAGCTGCAGACCTGCCCAGCAGAACCTCAGGAAGCCTGCGAATTTCCAAGCCCGGAAAAGGGACCCCCCCGGGGAGGTGTGATAACCCTCCAACACAGGAAGATGTCATCACACTATGCCGAAGAGGCTTGGCGACGAAAATTAATGAAAAACTCCTCGGCACCAATGTTAAGGGGTTTGATCAGCTAAATTCAATCGCAGTAGAGATTGAAGTGTTCTTTGCTGATAACCCCGGTTACATCCATGCTAAGGGCAAGGCATCCGAATCACTACTGGCAAAGAAGTCAATGCGGTGGAGTTCACTCCACGTAATGGGGGCAATGGAGGAGATGCCGACAAGTCGGATAAAAAGTTCGAAAATAAGATTCCCTTGTCAGAATGCAAGAAGGCTCCATATTCTTCCAAAAAGGAACATACTAAGGAACTTTTTGATCTCTGCCTCGATCAAAAGCTCATAAGCTTGCCAGACCCGTGAAAGTTGGTAGACCCCGATAAGGTAGACAAATCTACCTATTGTGTATATCACCAAATGGTGGGACATGTTATTGAGGATTGTTATGTCTTCGAAGATCAAGTTGAGAAATTCATCTGGGATGACACCATTGACATGCAAAGTCATCAGGTGGACCCGCCTCAACCCCATCCGAAGACCGTTCATAAATTTATGGTAAATGCTTTTCACCAGGCCTCTGAGGCGAGAGGAGAAGCATATGTAGCAGTGAATCTGGTCTGACCGCACGTGATGACTCCGATGAGTCAGTGGTTGGCCCTTCCAATCGGCGACCCTGAGTCTCGCCCAGGCATATGCCTGTGCAAATTCTGGAATGTCGGGGCCTCCGAAGAACTATACAGAAGATAAAGAGGGAAATTAGAAGCCTACAGCAGGAGCAGCGAGAACTCTTGGAATTCTTGCAACATGTTGACATACAATTGGCCATATTTCCTTATGGACCATTTGTAGAGGGACCTACTGCGACACCTGCAACAAGGGGAGAAAGACCTTCAGCCACCCAGGCGCTGCCAGGTTCAAAAGGATGGCTCTCTGAAGAATCCTCAGGTTCAAGTGGAGGCGAAGAACTGGAAAAGTCGTACTCTTTCCCTCGTGACAAAGTCGTGGAGCTCTTGCACTTATGTCATCATGAGGGGTTACTGGACTTGCCAGTGGTGGAAGATAACGAAAGAACAGGCGCAATGCTCCAACATGGCTATTGCCTATACCATTAGGCAACGAGGCATGTCATTTTTGACTGTCGGGCTTTCAAGGACGTTGTAGAAGATTTGATTGATCGAGGAATACTCGATGTGGGCAATCATCGAGTCGCCCCACCACAGCCCCATGCGCGGAGAGGATTAAATTTCTCTGCAAATGTAATACACACGCCACCTTTGTTTTTCCTGAGCTAGGGGCAAAAGGAGGTAACACTAGTCAAGAGGGGTCTATGCTATGGTACCCAAGTTGGCGGACTTCTCACCAACGTTCCTTTCGGGAGGAGGACACAAGGAAGATATTTGATATTCTCCTTAAAGATGGATGTATAATGGCGTATGAACCGCTAGCCTATTACAATGAAGTGGCTAATATACACCCCCTTTATTGTAAATTTCATGCAAGGGTATCTCAGTCTACTCAAGAGTGCCGAGAAGTGCAAGATTACATCGAGATCCTCATCCGAAGAGGGAGATTGATGCACAAGACAATTCCATGACACGACAACGTCTTAGAGAGGCCACTGCCAAAGTCCTCCAGTAGAGCCATGAAGGACAAACTAGTGGAGAAAGTTCTAGGCATGCTGCAAAGCAAGGCCAACAAGGTGGTGCTAAGAGGGAACGTCGTAAAGGTAACCCCAAAGTAGATGCCGGTGCTGACAAGCGAATGGCTGCCGTGGGGACTCAGTTGGTCTAAAGACCTCTTGATCCTCAGAATGGCACTGTCGAATACCAAGACATGCCACTGGAGGTTATAGAGCAGGCCATCTAGGCCACATTTCAAAGGCAACAAGAAGAAGGGGCCTGGGTTAAAGTCACATCAAAAAAGCCCTCCAGGCCAAGAACTTCGAAAGTCTCGGTGCTTGGTGTAAGACACAGCTCCGAGGGCACATTTGTCACGGCTTCAAAGCTTGTCTGCCCAAGAAATGGCGCAGGCCATGAAGCAAGAAAGGAATAGAAAAAAAAATCTTAAAAGGAGGCTAAAGAAACAGGTGAAGCAAGTTGTTGCCATGGAGGTCCCGAGGGAAACAGAAGTTACCAAAACTCCTTGACGAGTTGAAAGAATACATTCCCCCTCATCCCACGAGGATAATCTCGTTGGATAAATATATCTCATGGGAGGAAATGGAGCGCAAAATCCGCTTGAGGACTTGGCTCCGTCAGATGTATAGATGGGCGAAAGAGAGAGGGAAACTCCCGATCTCGGAAGAGCTCTCTTTTTTTTACAATGACAAAGAAATTACTGTCGAGAAGTTGGAGGAGATGCTCAAGAGTTTTTCATGCAACATGGTTGCAATCCCTCCTCCTGATAACATCAATTCGGTCCTCGAGATGGGGTTTACTGATGCTTCTTGTTTGAGGTGTTTGACCTGCTTGTTGTATACGAGAGATTATAGTTTCAAGATACCTTTCGGTTGGTGGGAGTTCATCAGAGACTTCAAGAATATCATGTGGGGTTTTGTTATCCAAAGAGAGGAGCATGACCTCTTACATTGTAAATACATATTAATGGATGTAGGCATTGCATGTAAAAAATAAAAATGCGTACACATAGATTTTGGTTAGATTCGAATTCAAAAATTTAAATTTAGATCCATTTTCGGATCCATATAATAAACACAAACATAATAACTTGAGGTCAACCTTCTGCAACACCTACTCTTGACTCCTTATTCCGACTCTTGACTCCCTATTCCGCATCTCAAGAACCCATGCAAGCACCTCATTCGCCAAACTACAGAAACGCCACAGGCCAGCAAGCATGCTGGACAAAGAAGCTTGGCTCGAAAGACGCCCTCCTCCCCGTGGAGGATCACAAAGGTGGCCAGCCAGTAAACTAAGTAAGCGGCAAGATGGGTGATGTCATGAAGCTCCTACAGATTCCACCCCTGCCACAGGGCATAAAGATAATGGGGGTGATGCCCAAAATTTATTTCCAACTGCTTATAATGGTCCAAGGGTACACCTGCCCTAGCAAAATCCTCATAAAAACATAATGGGCCATCATAGAAATGGTGAACCCAGACCTTCAGAGTAACCGTCTTTGTGTGCTCTAACTTCTCCTTGCCCGCGCGGGCTAGATCCCTCCAAGTTTTCATCAGAAACCTATAACAATACGGCATTCGATACCTCCCTTCACCGTTGGTATGACTACAGTGCAAATCATCAAGGGCCACCTTTTCACAGGCACAGCCTACAACAGGCAAACCAGAAATACGATGAAAGGCCCACAGATCCAAGGCCATTTCACCCTCAACGGTGACAAATGTGTTCCAGTGGCGATTGAACGTCTCCGCTAAAGCCTGCAACAGCCCAATATGGCAAGGATTATAGAGAGCAACAATCACAACATGCCAAATCTCGGCTTTCTCCAACGGCGCTCTATAAAAATTGAGGATGCCCATCAACCACTCAGTGGCTCCCTGGTGGTAGCTATGTGAATAAATCACTGACCACTCGTCGTATCAGCTTGGCACCGTCTGTCGTAGGATGCCGTCAATCAAGCATAAATAATCATACCCGTATTTGGTGAACTTCGGGCCGGACCAAGCCAAAACCATGCCCTTCATCGAATCATGTGCAGTCCAATGATGCCCATGTATATCCCAAGCAACTAGCAAGAAGGATGGAGTCCGCACTTAGAAGCTCTCATATTTGCTGACCCGGGCAGTCCTTGCTCGAAAAGCCACATGTACCCACCATGCTGTCCCAACTTTGTAGAATAGCCCACTCCAAACGGTAGCGCTCATCCTTCAAAAGAGGGTCATCGACCTCCATGCCGACGGGAACATAACTCTGGATGAAGGTGAAAAAATGTCGATCCAGGGAAAACTGTCGAGAATATCCACCCAAGTAGTCATAAGAATAAACTCCGTGCACCCGCAAAATACGGTTCACGCCGACGATGCCGTAACCTTATCAGCATCGGCAACAGGCCCCTCAGCCACCCAATCGAGGCCACGATCCACAGAATTCAAAATCTCGTGAGTGATTGTGGGACGGTCGAACAACAACATGAGCTTGGCGGTCCGTCTAATAGGCGGATCCCTCTTGGAGTCTCGTTCCATCAAGTCCCGAGCGCGACGGTCTCCGCCAAAGCGAGCCAAGATAACAAGTCCACTGCAAGAAGCAAAGAGAGAGAGAGAGAGAGAGAGAGAGAGAGAGAGAGATTAGAAGCATGAGAAAAAATGTCAACGCACAAATTAAAAGCTCCCATTACATCAGCGAGACTAGGAGAAAGCAAGAAATTACGAGGTGCACGGGCAGCCCGCTGTCACCTCTGACTCCAATGGACGTCCCGTGGGAGACATTTGTTGGACCCATTAATTTTCTCAAATTAATCGAGATAAAAAAATAAATTGATCCCACGGAGGCAAAAAAAATGACACAAAGTCGAAGCCATCGAGAGAGCGGTCCCACTACGAGTCCCGAAAACCCTCATCGTATTTACGGCATACAAAAATACAAGGTCGCAACAAGCGAGCAATCAAAGCGGTGTCCCACCGCACTTACAGAGTGTTGGAGCTAGGAGCAGAAGTAATCCCCAAAGTGTGGAACCTTCCCCGGCAAGAAGCGGCACCGAAGAAGTCAAAAAGATGAAGCACAAAGCACCCCGACAGTGTCACTCTCTCCTCCGCGTGGCCAAGGCACCAGAAACATCTAAAAAAATAAGGGGGGTTTATAGGGCCACCCCCCACTCCAGCCCAAGGTTTGCAGTCCCGTACGTACCGGCACTTTACTGATAGGGTACGGTACGGCTCGGTACCGTTGCATAACGAGACAAAAAAATACATTACTCGATTGCAGCCCGGTCCACGTCGTCGTCGTCTAGACCGGTGGCCTCGAACGTGCGAACGCAAATATGAACATCCTTGGTATAGAGGCCTTCCTTCAGCGCGCGCTGTAACGTGTACGAATAGAGAGGATGGACCCCTTCTTCATCCCTTGGAGTCGCCGTGAGCCCGAGTTGAAGGCATGGATGCAAAGCACGGACTGCGGCTGCCCAGGCGGAGGTCTCGTTCGCTGATACCCGTCCAATGTGATGTGCCTCATCAGCAATCACGACCAAGTCGTTTCTCTCCGCTAGAGCTTGCGCGGGCGATCGGCCGAAAAACGGAACGGGGCGTTGGAAACGTTCGCTGCTGGCGACCAATTGCGGAGACAAAAGGAAGATCTTGGGTCCTTGGGCGAGAAGGTCGCCATCGAATTCGAACGCCCGAGGGCCGTCAATTTCGTCCCCTCTCACGATGCTAGGCTCAGGCACTAAGTTGGGATCAACGAAAAGATATTCGCGGAAGCGAGGATCGAGCGCGTTCTCGAACCGCCGCAAAACCGCCCTGCGAGGAGCCAGAATGAGAAATACTTGCGCTTCACCGCCAAGCCAAAGAAAGGCGATCACGGCGCCGGCGAGCCGCGTCTTTCCTACACCAGTGGCCAAGGCGAATGTAAAAGTCGGATGGAAAGCGTGTGTCCAGCCCTCCTTCACCGCTAGGAACTCACGCCGTTGTTCCGGTGAACACCGGCTGAGTTGCACTGGAAGACGCAAAAGTGCGTCCCGCAGTGCCCGGAGCGCTTCAGCCTGGGGCAACCGAAGGTTCATAGTACGGATTACGAGCTCGCAGCCCTCCCGTAGAAGTCGGTCCCTGTTCATGCCGTGCCAGCCGACACCAATAACGAGAAGGGAATGCGGCGGATCTCTATTCGACGATCGAAGATTTGTTCGGGATCCACAGAACCACGGTGGAAATAAACGCGCAAGCGTCCACCGTGGTCGAGATGCGAACTGTATTCTAGACGCAGACGATCAAGATCAGATCTTTCAAGAAATTCGTCGGAAGCAAAGTAGAGAGCTAGGATACGGCCGTCCCACGAGGTCGCGAAGGGTTCGCGCGCCGAACGGGTTATCGGGACTAAACCTTCCAGCGATGCTAGAGCAGATAGGAATGCTGAGGAACCCGCCGGATAAGCCGGGTAGTTCAGCGAGACCGATCCTAATTCTTGATCCAGCTGAGCGAACTCTGGCCCAAGGCGCGTGACGAATACGTCCGCGTTCTCGTTTGCAGGCCTGACCTCTCCGTCGACCAC
The DNA here is from genome assembly GCA_024336825.1 of Amorphophallus titanum. Lineage (NCBI taxonomy): Eukaryota > Viridiplantae > Streptophyta > Magnoliopsida > Alismatales > Araceae > Amorphophallus > Amorphophallus titanum. The sequence goes on along the minus strand of JANBPO010009603.1, from coordinate 77,653,430 downwards.
ATATCCTTGTCGAACCTCACTCGATGCCGCCAGCGAGAAGATAGCGGATGCCGGCAATGGATGCGCGCCACGAGCGGCGAGTCGAAGACGCGGTAGCCAAACTTCATTTGACAGCGCGTCATCGGGCGGGAGCGCAACGTAGATCGCTTTGCGCCCCGCGCCGCAAGCCACTGAGGCCATTTCCGCTGCAGGGGAGCCGATGTCCACTACCGTCGAGTGCCTATCAGTGAAGAGAGCAAGTAATCGCATCATAAGCTTAGCAGGCTTCGACGCTGCCACGATTTGCCGAATCGTCCCGTTTTCTACCAGAAGCGCCTGTTCTTTCTTCGCATCTTGCGCGTAGTCGACGTCCGCTGGATCCTCAGCTACGCCATTCTTCGACCCGTTCCGCGCTCTCGCGAACCACATCGAAGTTTGGTTCAGGCGACCCTCAGTTCCTTCCGGGTAAACTTTCAAAGCAGGAATAGCATCGGGCTTCGCCTTGAAGTCTACAGAATCTTCCGCCGCTCTTCTTGATAAAGTCGAGGCTGGAAATTCCCAGAACCGGCCCTTGGACCCGATCGATGTCTTCCCCGGGCGCGTCGTGCCAAGCCACGGACTGCCGCCCGTGGCAACAATACATGCGGAATAACGGGACCCTGTCTTCCCGACTGGGAGCGTGTTGGTTTCGATACGAAGTTTTCCGCCATTTCTTGGTTTCAGTCGCTCATCGCCAACAATGAGCCATGGAATCTCTGCAAGCGCCGGGGCGTCGACATCACCTTTCGCTTCGATCACAAGTTCCTTCTCGGCGGTATTGCCCTCGCTATCCGTAACGCGAACAGTGAATCGCCAAACGCCGCTGCTTTCCGGTACGCCCCAGATAACTCCTGTCTTCGGATTAATTCGCCAAATTCCAGGGGGAAGCGTGCCATTTACGGCCTCCCATCGATAGGGGCATATATTGATCGCATAGTCACAGTCTGGCTTGTTTGCTCCTTTTTGCTCGGCTTTCCACGGTCCCCGGGGATCTCCGTCTGGGCAGGAAAACCCCTCTAACGGAAGCCGCAATGCCACGGGCGGGAGGCTCTCTACTCGGCGAGCATAAATTAAGATGTTGTCATGGATGGGCGACAATTCCTTCATATTTGGCATATTCCGAGGGCTGTAGCCTTTCTGCCAAGCAACGGTACCAACGGCCCTTTCGGGTTTTCGCTAGAACTGGCCCCCTTTTACTTTTTTCGGTGCGCCCTTACGAGTTTTCACATCAAGGGGTTACCCAATTTTGCTTGAGATGCTCTTGCGAGTTTTCACCTCAACGGGGTTGCTGGCCTTTTTGCCCCCAGCCGCCTCCTTGAGAAAGAGGACGACTGGGTCCGCCGGGGTATCTCTATTTTTAACCACATTTTGTATTTTGGTTACTTGGGAGCCTCTCGGCTATTCGATGACTGGCGCTGGGTGTCCTTAGCTTGCTGCTGTTGAAGGACACTATTGGCGGGATTATTGCCGTTGATCCATTGTGCTGATGATGTAGTCGCTTGCTGGGGCTTAGCTAATTGCCAAGCAATCTGGAGCTTCACGTAGATCTTCGAGCTGGCTGATCTGTGTAGCTTGTAGCTAGAGCTTGAACTGAAGCTTGAGCGGATTGGCTTTGATGATGCAAAGGCTGAGGTTTTGGGTTGTGGTGGCGACAAGGCAAGAGTTGAGGTGCTTGATTGAGTGTGGAGGTGTTTTGGTCAAGGGTAGGCATAGGTTGACTACGAAGAGGGATGACCAACATGGCGGCTTGACCGGCCGTGACAGCATATGGGTCAAGGGGGTAGCGGCCAACGGGGGTGGTGTGAGACTGTGAGGAAATAGGTCTGTCGACCATGATGGTGTATTGACCTAGATACTAGGAGATGACCAATCGTGATGCTGTATTGGTCAAGGACAGGGTGTGGGCTGACTGTGGTGGCGTGATGGCTTGTAGAAGGTATACTGACCCATTATTGTGGTGGATTGGTTAGGGATTTAGGGTGAGGTGGCTGGTTCCTAGTGAGGAAGAGAGATTTTTTCTTTTTCTCTTTACCAGCTCCACCGCCCTTTCAGGTTTTTGCCAGAGCTGGCCCCCTTTTACTTTTTTCGATGCGCCCTTATGGGTTTTCACTGCGAGAGATTACCAGATTTTACCTGAGACGCCTTTACGAGTTTTCACCTCAATTGGGTTTGTGGCCCTTTTGCCCCCAGCCACCTCCTTATGGAGAGAGTGGCTGAGTCCGTCGAGACATCTCTATTTTTAGCCCCCCTTCTTTTCTTTCTTTCTCTTTTTTCTTGTACCTGCGAGCCTTGCGGTTGTAGTCCATAGCTTATTACTGTCAAGGGACGTTGCCTGTAGGTTGTGCCATCGACGACTTGTTCCTATTGTAGAAGTGACTGTGGATCGACCCTCAACCGAGTAGCTTAGAGCTTTAGGGTGAATTCGAAGACTGGTTGGCCTTTGCTATAGATGGCTGGGACTTTGACTGGGGTCTGGGTGGCTCGACCTTGATGAACATGATGGCCGAAGCCGAGCTTGGATTGAGCATCCGCTTGGGTGCTGCTACCCCTTGGGACATGATAAATGTCGAAGGAATAGACCTCCCGCCAAGGTTTAATGGTAGCCACCGGTGGGGACCTGATGGAGCTTTGTCGGTGTCACTAGTTGGCGTTGGAAGGGATTCCACTAAGTCATTGGCCGACGTAGGTGGAGTTTCTTTCGAGCTATTGGGCGGGTGTCGATGGGATTCACCCCAAATTGTTGATTGAAGGTAGGGTGAGTTCCCGAGTTACTGGTTGATGTCAGTGGGGTAGCATGCGAACACCATTGTAGTGTTTTTTAATGATTCGCATTACCCCTTTCCCTTTAGGAGGTGCTTCTGAGGGTGAACTGGTGCCCCTAGTATGTCAGGGACTGAAATCTACCTTGACGGGTGCTTCGCTGAGTAGCGAGATTTTGAGCCAGCATCCGCTCTGCTGGATTTTGAGCTTGGCGCCATTCTAGTGAGTGAAGGGATCTCCTGACTCGAGACCTTCAAATAGGTTGGGCCTCTTTTCTAATGACCCATATTCATTTGAAGGAGGACCGATGCTCCTCCTTGGAGTTACCCCCTTGCTTGGGCTTGGAAGGCTGGATTTGGACCGGGGTGGTTGCCCCCGGTGTGATACTGGTACATCGACTCCTTTAAGTCTCGCCCTGTCTTGTGGAGGCAGGGGCGACAGCGATAGATCAACCATTTTTGCAGCCGCTATGGCAGTCCTTTTTTTTTGCAGGGCCGAGGTTGACTTAGCACCAATGTGGTGGACCGAACAAACCTGGTCTTGGGTTGTCTAGAGCATGGCGCTTCTGGTGAGTGATGTTGTAGCCGAAACTCGGGAGTTTGATGCCCGAGCTAGGGCTGACAGAGTAGCGACATGGAGCTTGGCATTCACTTAGGCCGTTGGAGTTGTCACCAGAGCTCGTGGATGAATGCCTATATCAGGAGCTGATGAGGGTGGGATCTGGGGTTGGAAACCCATATTGAGTGCTGACAACACTGGGACCCCAGGATAGAAGCCCATCTCCAGTGCTGATGATGCTGGGACCCAGGACTAGATGCCAATCTTAGGCATTGATGAAATTGGAACCCGAGGCTGGAAGCCTGTCTTAAGTAAATTTTTCATATTTGTCCAAGAACATTAAAAAGTTTAATTCAAATGAACACAGACTGAAGGACTATTGACTCATCATTGGACTGACATCATCAAAACACAAGAAATGCAACAACCTCCTTCTCCATAACACCAACCCCTTGCTCAGGCCAACTCCATCATTGTCACACCCATCCCCCAAACCACCTAGTGCTATGATGGTGATTCGGTGCTTCTTACATCGGTGCACCAATAGCATTCCATGTAACTTTTTACCCTAAAACTTCCACTACCAAAACCGTCCCCTTCACCAAGCAAGCTTAGATGGTTCAAACCTACCAATAAACATCCTTTGTCCACCCTACCCTCTGCCTCCATTAACCATTTACCACTAGGCCTTTTGCTTCCACAAACCTACCTCCTCCAAACCAATTAACCCTCCATCACCACTACCAAAACCCTCCACCACCCTTGTTATCCCAAAACTAGTCATACCTAATCCTCCACTAGACCCTTCACCCAAACCTATGGCTAAGCCTGAGCAAGGTCCACCCGTTTCCACACTTGAGCCAACCCCACCTACTTCCGAGCAAGGGGCACTCGCCACATTTGACTCTATCCCCACTTCATCATCCATTGAGTCTACCATCTCCACTTTGCCATCCTCTATCACCCTTTGGAGTAGGTGTCTATCTCCAAGCGCATGTTCAAAAGCTGATTCCAAAGAACAAAGTGGGAAGAACTTGATGCCGATCAAGTACCTTGACCCTTTTGGTTACATCAGAGAGCCAATATCAAGGGAATATTTAAAGAAGTGAAACCTCCATTACTAAGGATGATAATCAAGAAGGGATCTCAAGGTTTGATGCTAGTTAAAATAGAAGTGAGGTCGGTGGCCATTACATGGCTTATCAAGGGAACCACCATTGAAGCTCTGATTACTCCTCACTCGATCATAATCCAAATGGTGGGTTCCAAGAAGAGGTGCTCCATGAATTTCATACTTACACATGTTTCCACTAGGGTTATATTGATTTTTGCATTCAATGGCAAGTCTAAGCAACAGTTGATGGAAGCTCTCAGAGCTACAACTGTTTCATCTCCACTGGGACTTTCACGCATGGGGTAGGCAACCCTCTCATCGAACACATTCAAGTTTCTTAGGCCGAATGATGAACCCCCGTGATTCTCCAAGGGAGTTTATCATGAAGATTTGTTTTGTTAGGAATCCCACACCACAGGTGGAGTTCCTCTAATATTTCCATGCTTATGTATCAAAGGAATTACTGCTTATTCATGAATGTTCACGGGAGATCTGTGACATCAAAAACTTGTCAAGCCCTGGCCTAGGGGTAGTGATTACACTAGGTAAAGTAATTTGTCAAAGAAGAGCTAGGCCCACTGCTCGGTGGGCTTGATATGTGAGAAGAAATTTGAGGACAGAGAGCTGAATGGTCAAAATGAAGATGAAGCTGATGTGTTACAAAAACATGTCTGCCAAGAAAATGAGAAAGCACAGGATAAGGCTGAAGGCCCAATGAGTGCATGTTGGTCCATTTTCTCTTCTTCCCTAGGTTTACCCCCTTTTTATTCATTTTACTTAGTTCACATCAACATGAAGGATGTGTACATGAAGGACCACTATGTTTGAACCACCTGCAAAACAAGATATCATAATGTTAACTTGTTTATCATCCCATTCCCTCTGTAAGGGAGACTAGAAAGATCCCAACCCCTGGCTGAGTCACAAGACTCTCGATCACTGGCCATATGCATGGACCACATGGAAATTACTTTTCGAGAAGCTAACACTATATGGTGATAGCCCTCTGTACGCATGGCCCACATGGAAACTACTTTTCGAGACTAGAAAGATCCCCGCCCCTGGCTGAGTTACTAGACTCTCGGTCACTAGCCATATGCATGGCCCACATGGAAACTACTTTTCGAGAAGCCAACACTGTGCGGTGATAGCCCTCCGTACGCACTCAAGTACACGATAACTCGACCTAACACAACGAAGAAGCCCATTATGCACGGGGTCACTCAGACTCTCAAAACCTTACAGACACGGTAATTGAGGTAACATGATTCCTCTGAACACCCCAAAATATGGTCTCGGTCCCCACAGGGTGTCTGAGACATTCATTGGGTCAAAGGTTGACCAATGGGTCACAATCGGGTTGACCGGAGGCAAAAACAGGCAAATAGGGCTAGGGTCTGTCGACCTGCCAGCAAGAGGTTGGTCGACCAGCCCTTAGGGGTCGGTCAACTAAACTGACTCGGTCGCCCCTAACATGGCGAACCTGTTCGGTCGATCGAACCCCACTGGTCGGTCGATCGAAACCGACAAACCTACAACCCGACCCCAACAGTGGGATTCCATGCCTCACTCGATCCCGACAAAGGGAGAAAACATCGAGGACCTTACCCCGGGTCTGAAACCACTAAATACACAAAAATATATGGCAAAACGTCACGCACCCACGGAATGACTCCCTACCTATAGGGGAATGTTTCTTTTCAAAAAGAACATCTTTTATGTCTATTTTTCCTACGTGAAAAATTCCGTGGTCTCACAGAAGTCTACCTTGCTAGCTAGATGTAGGGATCACCTTAGTGGTAGGTCCATGGTAGCATAGGGACAGGATTTTCAACCCCTTGTCTCTGTTATGGTAGTTTGCAACTTTAAGCACTCTGGTTGGCAGGCCTTCGTGTAGGTCTAGAGGATATACCAAGGACAGTGGAAGCGAACATGAGATTTTGGATTGGATGCTAGGAGGACCAAGATCTTCAGGTGGGGGCAGAAAAATCTTCAGGAGGGTGAGCCATATGCCAAGAAAGATATTGGGATGGAGAGAGTGACGTAGGCTGTTCCATCCATAGTGAGGAATTCTAAGGGGACTATAAACAGTGTGAATCTAAATGGTCAGGAGAGCAATCAACAAGCAAGAGGCCATTAGAAGTCATGAGGTGTCTATAAGTTAGGTAGATTGGCTGATTAAAGAATCTACATACCCAATTGAGAGACATTATGGTTATAGCAGGGACTATGCGAACAGAAGTCTTCCAATAGACAATAATCACGATGGGTATGTAGTACACGTACCACAATCATGCCACTTGTGGCATCCCCAATAAGGTGTCCTTGTCATCAAGAATATTTGTATAGAAAAAAGGGTGAGTGGTGGGGTTGGAAGAGTTGAGCCCAATAGGAGTTTGGGTGATTTGCTATGTTGAGTGGTCCGAGTAGTATTGGTAATTGTAGCCCTGAAGAGTAGGTGGAGGATGTGTGGAAACGCACAACTGAGTCCTCAACAATGAACTCTGCAAGAGTCACATCTCAGGAGGGGCAAAGGATCTTGATGAAGTAGCTGACACAGTAGAGGCTCAAACTGGATGGAGGTGCATCATACAGATAACATGGCAGATAGGTGCACTATCTTTTGGACTAAATTGTGTTAAGTGTCTAGTAATCAACAAGCCTGCACTGTCACAAAGAAGTGTAAAACCCATATATTTAGCATTCCCCTGATGACTGTGAATAACGTGTCAATAAAGCTAGTATTCCTGGGCACGTCTATCCTAAACATAAGTGCAACTGTCGCATGACCAGTAAATTCAGAAGGTGGAGATATGCCACTGTTCGTGGTGTGTTACCCAGCTATGGCACACCATCTTAAAATTTTAAGATTTGTGAAAGCAGAGAAATGGTTGAGGAGCATGGCAAACCAGGGTGGGGTTGGGGTCCCTGAGCACTTGAGCACTTACGCTTAGGCAGCCACCTACAAGTTCATGTGTGGGCAAAAGGGGGGGTGAGAGAGAGATGACAGAGAAAGAGAGGGAAGTGTGGTGGACGCAGGCACCGTAGTTCCCATGTTGGCATGTCTGGGGATGGGGGGGGGAGAGAGAGAGAGAGAGAGACGAGATCCTGTTATTGGATGGGCCAAGTGCCTTGGGCCATTCTGGGCCCAGCATCTTGGGCTTGTGACAATGTCTGGTCGCCTAGGCATAGAAAGGCGGCCCGAAGTGCTTCAGGTTTGTGACGGTGCTTGGTCCCCTAGGCGATTGCTTTGACAACTATGTCAAAGTAATAAATCAAAGGGATCCAGATAGCACACATGGAACAATTATATAGAGTACTATGTTGATTTCTCTAGCAGTTCATCCAAACTCCAGGCCTATGTCCACCATCCACAACCTTGCTGGAATTTCGAAACTTGGAATGAATCAAGTTATAGTTTGTTGATCCAATGCTAGCCCACCGATACACCCTATTGATCAATAGAGTGCTTAGCTCACCAAATTGATTGCTGTTCACGGAGTCTAGCTTAAATATAACAGCTAATTAATAACAATGGTTGAGCTTGCCCAATGTTGATTGACATGGTGTTGAACTCACCTACAACTGGTTGATGTGGTGTCCAGCTCACCGAGAAGAAAAATGAAAGAAAGGCATAGGATTGTGTCAGAGTTGTATGCCAGTGAAAGTGCAAAGAACTGTTCACAGAGGAACAAGAACTTAATACAATGAAGAGAAACAGACAAGAAGGAAGAAGACTGCGTGGATACAAGTTGCTTGAAGGAAGTGCAAGATCTTTTCAAGTTTGGCCAAGGCACTTAGCTCTCTCCTTTTAATTAGTAATGGGGTATTCTTTGTGTAGCTAACATACTTTCTTGATGTCCTATATATCTATCTTGGGGCTTATTCATGGACATGTATACTGCCGTCTCCATACTTTTTTGTTTTCGCTCCAGGCGCAGTTTGGAAGCTTCTTGTCTTGTCCTGCTAGCTGTTTAAACCGAAGCTCTCCATTTGGATCGTTCCTCAAATGTTTGTCTTTCATTACAGAATTTTGTTCTTAGACCCATTCAAAGTTTCTTGTTGGAGGTGTAGATTTTTTAAAGAGAAAATGTGGATTGTACCACCAATTTTATAATAGACTTATTTATCAGGGGTGCTACACCATCGGATGCCGAGCTCAGAAAAAGCTTGGGATACATGTTGCCTTGGCGAAATGTCAAAGTCAACCAACTTGACTCAGATGGCAGGTCTGGGCCAAGGGAAGAATATAGTTGTTGACTCGACAGAATGTCGAGGTCAACCAACTTGGCAAAGACGTCAGGTCTAGGGCAAGTGCCGAATATAGACATCGACCTGATGAGATGTTGGAGTCAACAAACCTAGCTCATACTGTAGGTTCGGGATAAGGCCAGAATATGCAGATGGTGATGTTGACCCAATGGTACATCGGGGTCAACGAATCTGGCAGAGACATGAAGTGTAGGCCAGGGTAGAATGTAGACGTCAACCTAACGATACAACGAGGTCAACCAACCTTGCTCAGATGGAAGGTCTTGAGACAAGGGCAAGGTATACAGATGTAGATGTTGACTTGATGGTATATCGAGGTCGACCAACCTAGCAGAGATGTGAGGTCTAGACTAGGGCAGAATGTAGATGTCGACCCGATGATATGACGAGGTTGACCAACCTTGCTCAAACGGAAGGTCTAGAATAAGGGCAGAATAAGTAGACTTCGATGTCGACCCGATGGTGCATCAAGGTCAATGAACCTAATAGAGACATGAGGTCTAGGCCATGGTAGAATATATCTGTAGACTTACCAGAATGCTGAAGTCAACCAACTTGGTGAAGACGTGAGGCCTAGGCCAATGGCATCATATAACTATTGACTTGACAGAATGCCGAAGTCAACCAACTTGGCAAAGACGTGTGGTCTAAGCCAAGGGAAGAAGACGGGGCCAAAGATTGGTACTCACTAAAAGTGGCCTGCTTGTTGTATTGATTATCATTTTTTATTCATTCATTTTCTATTCATCATTTCATCATCATCATTTTTTCATTTTTTTTGAATCGTTGCCTCCTGGTAGAGACTTGCCCATAGTACGGGCTATTTCGTCCGGTGGGATTGTTGATACAAGTTTTGTAGCTCGACCAATGTGTCAGCTCAAGTGTTTTAAATTGGACTATAATGGATCATTTGATAGTGGGGGGTTGCCGCATGACTAATTTGAGTCAGCATCACCCCGGGGGACAGATGACAGTAGCCGTGCACAAAATCATCGACTACCCTTTGTGTTATCATCTTCTACAGAGATACCCCAGAATATTGTAGTTTGTGCAAGGATAGACTCTCAGGACTTGCGCCCTGTGCTGGTCACTTGAACTGCTCGCATTAGTAGTTGTGAATGTAGGGTCATTTCATCTCTGAAGATAGTGTCGGTAGTTCTATGCTCCCTCAGTTGCGCACCATGCACTGCTTGTAAGGGCTTCATTTGTTAGAAGAGACTGTAGGGATTACACCCATTTCATGATATTCTTTTCTTGCAGGAAACTCAATCCTAGGTATCAAACCATCTAGAGTAGCTTCCCAGAGAGTGAGAAATCTCTCTCTTCTATTGAAAATGATGTAGTTGTAGATGCCTAATTTTGGATATCCCACGGATCCCTAGTTGGTCCTTCATGTGAGTGACGCAGTCGTTTCACTCAGCTTCTTGATGTTTTATTCTATAAGTCCAGCCCGTAACACAATTGTTATTGGGTCACACTTGTCTAGCGGGGCCCAAGTCCCATGGGTTGGACGGCCAAGGTAATGGCCGCCCTGGTCGCTGTAAGGACACGGTGATGGTCACCCTCACCCATCCCGGTGGCTACCTTTTTGGCTGCCATGGTCACTAGAAGGCCAAGGCGATGGCCGCCCTCACCCATTTGGGTGGCCACATGCTTGGGTGCCCAACCCTTGTAGAAGGCCAATGGGTTGGATGCCCTCCTACTTTGACCCGGTCAGAGAACGTAGTTCGTTCTTCAACCATGACTCGCACGATTATTCCCTTGTCTAATACAATCTCTCTTACATCTTTCGAGGCTTCTGGAGCTCCCTCTCGAACATAAAATTTCCCACTCAGAGGAAGCGGAGAGGAGAAAAAGGGAGAGAGGAGAGAGTTTAAGGGGCGAAGGGGGAGAATTGAGAGAAGTTGGAGAACGACGGAGGAGTCTCTTTCTCTAGCTCTTTTTCTCGGAGATCAGAGAAGGTTTGGCAAAGGGGTGTTCGGAAGACCTGCAGTACTCTGATGGTAACTCTGAACTCGGTTGCCCATCCTTGTTTGAATTTCTGAATCCCCCTTGATTCCCTATTTTTTTTGCTTCGTGGCTCTATTTGCATGTGCATTCACGATATAGTATAATCCTCCAATATCTTGTTTAGAGGTTTTCCCCCAACAAACGGGAAGGTGGGTGGTCGAAAGTCTTGGCCATCCTCCATTCTCACCACCCCAGGTAATCACGCCGCCATCACTCTCTGTGACATTTCATTAGAGCAAATGCTACCCTTCACCATACTAATGGCCTTCCATACTTTTTTTCTTTTTGTGAGCTTCATTGTTTACAAGACTTCGGCATCGCGGGACTTCACAGGGCTCTCTACCGTTCACCGGCTAAGGACAGGGAAGATGGGACCCCACACCCTCCCCATTTGAAATCATCTTCACGCGATCTTTATGTCCTGTGAGGTTCAGGTAAACACCTCTAGCGATCACACCCTTTGTGCTTTCCTTTCTGCCATTCTGCCATACCCGATGTCGTGAGAGGCGTTTTAATAGGAAGAAGAAAGAAGGAAGGAGGGAGAAACCCAAGCGTGACACTCCATGCCGCCGTGCATCTCTCTCTCTCTCTCTATTTTCTCTCTCCATCGATAGCCTTCCTCCCACGACCATTTCCAGCGCCCACAAGTGGAGTGGCGATCACGGTGGGACCCTCTACTTCTTACTGAGTTCCTGATGCCAAAGGTCCAAGTTTTTTTGAAGTTTACGTCTTTATCCTACGCATTAGTTTGGTTCTTTTTTAACTTTGTTTTCAAAAAAACTACTACAGAAGAAGGCCAACTTGTTGGCCACCTAGCTCCCTGGGCATCCCACCCAGTGGCCGCCTAGGCCCTTTACTGGACGGCTAGAAGGGCTGGCTGCCCACCAACTTGGCCGGCCTTCGGTCTGGCCGCCTTCCTACCGTGCATCTCTCTCTCTATATATTTTCTCTCTCCACCAATAGCCTTCCTCCCACAACCATTTTTGGTGCCCACAAGTCTGAGCACTCAAAGCCACGCTTGTTGGTGGAGAGCAATCTCATGCCCATCTCTACCCTTCTCCTACCCTCCCCCTCATTTCTTCTAGCATCTCGCTCTACCATCTTGCTAACTTAAGCATCGGAGGGTTTACCTCGGGGTCATAACCCTAGGCTCCCCTGATCCATTCCCTACCTTGCAGCATCTAAACTGGTGGTAGCAACAAGGATCTATTCAGGATCGTACGACTCAGGCTTCAGCACAAGATTGCGCCTTTTCATCTAGCGTCGTCTATGGGAAACGAGCAAAGATGGTGTGAAGAAGTTTTAGTAAGAAAACCCCCAGTGATAAAGGGAAGGCACCGACAGCCGTGGAGGGGGATCCTGTGCCCTCCCACTCTTCTACGGCCCCCCTCTCCAACGCCACCATTCAATCCAATGCCCTACCTCTACCGGCCACTGGGCGACAACCCATCCTCGAAAACCCAGACACCCTCCAAACCCTCAATGCTAAGCTAGATATCCTCGTTGATCTAATGAGGACCCAGGCAGCCAGGGAGGAGAGGCTTTGTTTTCCCCGGACAAGTCCCCCCCCGTGTAGAAGCCTCCCGGTAGACCGGTGAAGGCCACTTTACACTCCAAGGTAGATGCCTCATCCGGAACGGGCCTGGTGGGCCCTCACAGCCCCCACCCTTGAAACAAGAGGCTTCCTCCAATCCGCAAGAGAATAAATCCTATTTACCTTAACAACACTCGGAGGTAGATGCTGTAGAGTGATAGGACAATAGTCGGGGAAACACTCATAGCCCCCCAACACCAACCCGACGCCAGCCAGTGTTGTCCCTTCATCTGCGGGGCTTTGAGCAGTGGTTTGCCAAGCAGGAGCGAGCCCTCTGCATCCTATAGAAAAGCTCTGTGAAGGAGGATGAGGAGCAATCCTTATTCTCTGAGCACATACTGGAGGCAAAAATCTCACCAAGAATGTCTCTGCCCACCTTCAAATCTTACAACGGCCAGGGTGACCCAGCCGACCATTATGATAGCTTCAATGCCCTAATGACCCTACACGGGCGTCTGATGCTGTCAAGTGCTGAGCCTTCGTGACCACCTTGGTCCAAGGCATTCAGGCCTGGTTCCGAGCACTTGCCCCTGGAAGCATCCTCAACTTTCGACAATTTGGGCGATTGTTCAAGGAAAACTTCACCGACAGTAGCCCTCCAAGGTCAATCGTGGGATTGTTGGCCCTCCAACAGGCACAGGGGGAAAAGCTGTGGGCTTACATTAACTACTTTAAGTCAGAAGCACTGCGCATCCCCTACCTGGACATGGCCTCAGCCATCACTGCATTGACCGGAGGCACCCGAGATGAAAACCTCTGGCCAGAATTGGTGCTCCACCCTCCCTCCTCACTCGCCAACTTGGTAACCCTAGCTCTGCACCATGTAGAGTGCAAAGAAGTCCTCAACGCTTGCCACGACCCGGTGAGCTCGAGGTGAGAAGGAGAAAAGAAGTGGTCATCCAAGCAAGCCTTAGGCCAGGGGAAACAGAGGAACCGAGAAGGAGAAAGTAGGGAACCTCCACATAAGTTCAAGCAATACACTTCGTTATCCACCCCTGTCTACAAGATTTATCAATAAATCAAGGACTCGGGCCTCCCTCACCGACCTAAGCCAATAAAAGCTGATCCTAGATGCCGTAGTCACCGAAAGCACTGCGTGTTCCATGATGACCACGGCCATCACACAGGGGATTGCCTACAACTCAAGGATGAGGTCGAGAGGCTCATCCGCCAAGGGCACCTCTCCTAGTACGTGGTCGAGTGACAAGAGGATAGTGGAGTCCCCCCAGAAGAAATTGACAACCGGCCCTGTGGAATCCACATCAACATCATTTCACGGGGGTCAACCTCAAGAGGGGATAGTACTTGAGGAAGGATGCATCACGCTAAGTGAGCCACCTGGTCTTCCAAGCCTCCCAAAGCTCTACCGGCGAACAACCAGCAGGCCCTGGTGTTTTTCGACCAAGACCTAGAAGGGGTAGCCACCCTGCACGATGACGCCCTTGTTCTCTCAACTACTATAAACCATTGTAATGTAGATAGAATTATAGTAGACAATGGTAGCGGCCCCGATGTCTTGGCATATGAATGGTTTTTGAAGATGGGTGGCAGTGTTGGGATGTCATCAAATTTGACTTTATGGTAGCAATTAGGGAGTTTCAGGAGGGAGGGCTCATTTGGGGGCATTAACAAAACCCGTATTGTCCTCATCCCTAAGAAACAAGGAGCCCAATATTTAAGGGATTTCAGGCCCATTAATTTATTGAATTGCTCCTATAGGATCATCACCAAGTTGCTAGCAGGGAGATTGGAGAGAGTTATGGATATGGTGGTCAGTAGTTTCCAGGAAGCCTTCATCAGGGGAAGAAATATTTAGGATAATTCTTGGTGATCCATGAGTGTTTGTTTGTTATGAAGTCTTAGAGGAAGAAAGGGGTAGTCATGAAGTTGGCTTTTGAGAAGGTTTATGATATGGTCAATTGGCTATGCTTGTTTGATGTGTTGGAGAAGATGGGTTTTGAGGACAAATGGATTGGCTGGATTTGGGCGTATATTTCATCTGCTTCTTTTGTTGTCCTAGTCAACGGGAAGTCGATTTTTTTCTCACAGTGACAGGGGCCTCCAGCACGGAGATCTTATGTCTATTGTTCTCTTTGTGCTTGTGGCTCAAATCCTTAATAGGGTGTGGCAGAGAGCAGAGGTTGCAGATCTGATCAGGGATTTTCAGGTTGGGTGGGGAGGTCTTTTAGTCACTCACTTGTAGTATGCTGATGATACCATTTTGTTCCTGACAGAGGGTGAGCAGTAGCTCTATGTGGCTAGAATTTTATTGGACTTGCTGTAGGAGACCACTGGTTTGAAGGTTAAGTTCAACAAGATCATGCTTGTTGTGGTTATCATAGAGGACAGGGCGCTCCAGAGGGTGACATACATTTTGGGTTGTCAAATAGAAGCTTTCCCTATCTCTTATCTCGGACTCCCATTGGCCCCAAGTGCTCTTCAGTGTGCTGATTGGCTTCTTATTATATAGAGGTTTGCTGCTAGATTGGCTGGATGGAAGACTAAACTGCTATCTTATGGGGGTTGGATAGTTCTATGCAGATCAATTTTGGGCAATTTATCTATCTATTTTCTCTCAGTGTTCTGGATCCCGAAGATAGTGATGAAGAAGATTGAGTCTATACAAAGGAGATTCTTCTGGCATGGGAGTGGGGGGGCATGTAGGGGATGGCATGACATCAGATGAGGGAGGGTGGATGCTAGCAAAGAACAGGGGGCTGGAGATCAAGGATGTTGGAGACTTTAATCTGGCTCTCTTGTGCAAGTGGCTGTGAAGGTTGGGGGCAATGATGAAGGACTTTGGGCACATCTTATTAGGCAGAGGTATTATGGCAAGAGGAGAGTTTGGGATGTGGACACACAAGCTCTGTTCCAGACTTCACCCATTGGGCGCCACATTTTGACTTGCAGAGATATCATCTCCTCTGGCGTACGGGTCTGACTAGAGAAAGACAACTAATGCTTTTTCGGGAAAGACAGATGGTGCAACGGCTTCACGTTGGAGTCATCTTTTTCTAGCCTTTTTGCTATCTCTGTTGACCCTCTGGGGTCAATTGACTGACCTTTTGACCCTCAACTTTTAGGGGGGGCACTTGGATGTCGACTTTCAGGAGGGACCTTGGGACCAATGAGATGGAGTAGCTTCAGGATCTCTTACTCTTCTTCTTCGACTTCACCCTGCACTCCAACATGGAGGATGTGTGGACTTGGAGATAGGATAGGGAGGGGCCCTTCTCTGTTCAGTCTGCCTACACCATCATCTCGGATGGAGGGGTGTGCCACAGTCTTATCCTGTGGGCTTGGAGGCTGAAGAGCCTGTTGAAGGTGAAGCTTCTCATTTGTTGGATTTCCATGGGAGGCTGGCTTCCCACTTGAGATAAGCTGCTTCAGTTTGTCTCGGGCATTCAACCGTCTTGCTACTTGTGTGGTCAGGAGGATGAGACTGTAGACCACCTGTTTGTAGGATGCTCCTATTCGCGGGAGGTGTGGGAGGGGTTGGCTACGAGAGTCTGTTGTGCACTTAGAGAGAGATGCAACACTTAATTGGGTCGTGGGATAGGAGGTGACCCCTTAGAGGTGATAGTATTTTGTGGTGGTTGATCCTGCATATCACTGTTTAGTCCCTCTGGGGTGAATGGAACAATATGATCTTTAGAAGGGAGGCTAGAGTAGAGGACTCTCTTGTATCTTTTATTTGTAGTAGTGTGAGAGAATGGGTGCAGTTGCTTTGTAATGCGAATTCCCTTGATTCCTCACTTGTATATCCCCTTTTCATTTAATACAATCAGTGGTACCACCCACTTTCAAAAAAGAAATCAAATGAAAAACATAAAATGGCCATTCTGTTGTTGAAGAAAAGTAACATAAGCATAACCATTCCCAAGAGAGATGCCTTCCGCTTTTGGTATTTACAGTTGCCAATAAAACTTACCTCTAACATTTACTTTTCGAATGTGGATGGTACCACAATTGTATTAAGTATATAAAAAAGGGATTTACACTTATAGTCAGTCCCCCCCCCCCGCCCCCCCCCCCCCCCCCGCCCCCCCCCCCCCCCCCCCCCCCCCCCCGCCCCCCCCCCCCCCACCCCCCCCCGCGCCGCTTTCGTAGACTTGAGTGGGGGTTTTTAAATGTGGTCACCTTGGGGACCACATTCTCATGAACCCAGTCGCCTTGGTGACCACGTTCTTCACTGACATGTGGGCCAGAGGTTTATGCTGACCTGCCTAGGGGGGTGGGGCAGGTCCACATAAAACCCCCCCTCTACGATGCGGTCACCTTGGCGACCACATTCTTGTGAACGTTGTCATAAAGGTGGTCGCATTCAGGAATGGGCAGGCTGGTCCGCATAAAGGGGGTCTATGCGGGCTACAGTGATTCGGGGCTTCTTGGTCTAGGTAAACCTTTCCCCCTAGGAGGTTCAGGTGGACCAGAATGGCTAGGTTTGACCTAGAGGAAAGATAAATGTCATATAGGTCCTACTGGGGGTTAAGACGAGCTGGAGCAAAGGGTTTGAATGGACCCTGAATGAGTGAGTCTGGGATTTAGGTGGGTTGAGCTGATTGGCTAGGTTTAGGGGTTTGGGTTAGCTAGGTGAGTCGGGGCTTACGAGGGTCATGTGGACTAGGTAAAGAGATAGCTTACTTGAATCTTGACCCAAAACAGTCGAATTCGGTGTTCGTCTGAGCTTCGTCTTGAACGCGGTGGACCCAGGTGCGATTCAACTGTTGGAGTCACCGGTGTCGAGCCGCTTGTAGAAGGTGTGTTAGGAGTTATTACCTGCCTTTTCGTCATGCACCACATGGTGCGAGGAGTAGCTAGGATTCCCCGGTTGGCCTGACAATTCGGGTGTCAGCATGATGATGTTGTTTGCCTGGTAGTCGGGGTGACCCTTGCTTCTTGGAGAAGAGTCGTATGGTATAGTAGGCTATTCTGAGTCTTGAGTTAACCCAGTCATTGAGGTGCTAGCGGTGTGATACCATATGCAGGGTATTCAAGGGTGATCCCTGAATCTTTACAGAGTGCCCTTCAGTACGACAGGTTGTCTCAAACCTTGGATCCGAATCGGTTGTCAGGAAATTGGCTAGTATATTGCCCATTGGTCGAGGATGGTCCCCACTTGTTATGTTGTGTCATTTGAACTGACAAAATGTGTCGATTTTCAAGCTTAACTCGGCTGGTAGAGCACCTTTAGCATTGTGCCATTTTGCTCTATTTAAGAAGTATTTCCCTTTGCTTAACCCTCAATTAATTTGAGAAAATAGGTAGATGTCAACAAATTCCTCCAACGAGGCGTGCATTGGAGGCGAAGACGACTGCGTGCAGCCCATGCACCTTGCAGGTTTGATTTCTCTTGACCTTATTAGCATTATGGGAGTTACTTGCTCTGAAAGTTGATGCTCTTGTCGCGATCTTCCATTTGACGGTGGCATGTCTGAAGAAGACCATTGAGCCTGGGAGGTTGTAGAGTTGGATTCTAGAGAGATTTGGGTTGTTGGCAGGCTGTTTGCCAAAGCCACTGAGGGCGTGGATCTGGTGGAGATGGCGTGTATCGAGTACATGCAAGTTGCTTGAAGTTGTAGTCTATCATCCGCGACTTGGGAATCCCGTTATGGTTTATCTCGCATGTGGGGTTTATGGCAGATGTACACAGGACCCACGTTGTGGAAGTAATCTGGTCTAGGCATTCAACTCTCCATATAGGTGGCCATTTCGGCGATTGACGGTGTGCCTTGGCTTGGCACTCATGCTGAAAATGAAAAGAGGCCAGGGGAGTCTGGTGTAACAATGCTCCTGGCTTTATTGGCTATGTCTGGTGCCTTATCTTGTGCAGCGAGCTTTGTGGGTTTTCTGAGGAGAGGTGGCTCGGTGGAAGGAAACCTCTACAAAATCTGAGATGGGGGAGGCCATGACTATCGACTCCATCGCACCTCATAGGGTGCTTGGTGAGTAGTGGGAGACCATTGGTGGCTCCCTTTTATCATCTGAGGTTGCACTGGTAGGGAGCCATGTCTTGCCCCTGTAGTTGGACTTGTAGACTAAGATTTGTGTTTTCTCAGGCTTTCCACCTTGTCTATGTCAATGAGTGATATAAGTATTTTTCACTCCTTGGTTTGTTTCCCAGTGAGTGTGACTGTAGCAATTGATGCTACATAGGGGGTTTGAGACTGCCCTAGTCTTGAGAATTGGAGGGCCACCTATCCCTCGACTTCTAGGGCTGTCAGTTGGTGACAAGATGACCGTCGCTTTGATTGAGGCTTTATGGTGAATCCTGTGGTTGGTCGCTAGCGGCCGACCACTACTGTGGTGGTTGATTTTTTTTATAGGATGTTGGCATTGTTCATTGACCACCTGTTGGGGTGCATTGGCTGTTGTCCCTCTGGTTTTCAAAGGGTAAATACATGATAAACTGAATTCTAATATGATAAGCTCAACTTCATTTCTATAACATAAGCACTTATTCATGTTTGAATATTTGTCGACCGACCCCTATGCGTTGGTCGATGGAACTATTGAAAATCTGCAGAAAAGAATAGTCAGCCCAGTAAACTATATCCATATGACAAGGGCTTCATGTTTTCAATTAATTCATGCATTTTTGGGATTTGACTTGGCTTGTTTATGCAATCAATGTCCATATCTTATGAGCTTGTTTGGACTTAATCGGAATATTCGTTAAGGCATGATAAATGTGAACATTTACTTTGGTGAAAATGACTTGAAGAGGTGTTTAACCAAGTTATTAACTAATTTGTAATGCCAAAGTTTTGTTATCATCAAAATCAACTAGAGAGACTCAACAAACCTGTGGACTCGACGCGCCCACACATACAGTTCACCATGCAATTAGAACGATAGCTCAACAGACTCATAGTGTGTATGGATGGTAAACTAGCTTGTGTTCATTGAAAAGCGGCTAAGGTAGCAAGCGTTTCAACTAACCTTCAAACCTGTGAATGGGGATAGAGAAAAGGGATCAAACACACAATGCACAACCCATTGCACAAGGATTTTTAAGGTGGTTCGGTTGATAACCCGCAACCTACATCCATCCCTCACCAAACCCGGTGAGGCTTTTCCACACGAGGATGGCGTTCTCAACACACACGGGGATGATGCCCCAAATACACACACACACACACACATGGGGATGAGCCCTACACACACAAGGGGACGAGCCCCACACACACACACTCATACACAAGCAAAATAAGAAGCTGCAAGAGTAGCACAAACACTTAGGACAGACCCCCAAGAGCACATGAGACTGAACACAGCCAAAACCCACTTCCGACCTCTAAGCAGAGCACTAGACACACACATTGAAATGTCGAAGAGAATTACAAACTAAGAACATAAAGACTACAAGAGAAAGCACATGTAGCTTCAGATATAGATCTGGAAGCTGGTGGCTGTGACTTCAAACATAGATCCGAAGATCTTCTTCTTCAAGTTCAGATTGTTTGCAGGGCTGCTCTCTCTCAAGGCCTTTCTCCTTTCTTCTTCTCTCCTTTTTCTTTTCTCTCAAATTTTCTTGAATGCTTAAGGGACGTGGCTTACTTAAAAGGCAGCAGCAGTTTCGTCAATAGAAGCTTCAAGTATATATAGAGGAGCCAATGGAAAATTTCCCTCCAAGTTCCTGCTACCTGATTAGCTGGAATATAAAAGGCTTGTTTGAATGCTGACCTCTTTTTGTTTGGCCCAAGGTAGCAGAGTAGAGCCAAGGTAGTTTTCCCTCCAAGACCTTCTTCCTTAGAAGCATGTGTACTGCAATGTGTACACTTGAGATCCTTTCTAGATTTGGTGGCTGACCTAGTCTTCTCCAAAAAGATTTGTGCATATTAGTCATGATGACAAGGACACTGGTCAGTCCTAAGAACCTATTCCAGACCTCAAAAAGATGTGTTTTGGAGGTTTACAGTCCATATTTTAATCCCCTGGATGACCTTTGAAAGTTGCAGAAGGTTGGGCAACTATTTTCTTCATGCATTCCTTCTACGAGCTATTTGTCAGCCTTATGAGGTATTTTTCACCCTTATTGCTCATTTGTCTATCTTAACCATCTATTTGTCACCCTTATTCATCAATAGTCGTCGCCCTTGGAGCTTTTCTTATCTGCCTTGGCCTTAATGTATTTGAGCTTGGGATGTAGCTGTAGGTGCTCAGAGTGCTCGGTACATGTGCTTGGAGTGCTGGCCATAGTTGCGTTGGAGTGCTCGGAGAGCTTGCTGGATCTACATTACTTCATCCGAGCTTAGCTCCACAAGAGTCCGAGCCTTAGATATGAAGATCGAGCTTCACATGAAGACCAAGCTTGGTAATGAAGATCAAACTTGGTTACCATAGGGCTGACCTTGTTTTATCAAGTCTGAGCTTATGCAGTCCGTTCTCATTCATGAAGACGGAGCTTAGTGAGGCTCGGCTCTGCTTTGTGATGTCCAAACTTGTGCAATCCGAGCTTAATCTTTGAGAAGTCTAAGCTTATCTTTTTCTTCTATTTCCTTCTTCTTCTTTTCTAACTCTCCATCACTTGACGAACTCTGTTCAAACCTTCTATCTCCGGGGGTGCTTGAGAGTGCTTGGAAGTGCTCGGAAGGGAGTGCTTTGAGGTGCTCTCAAGTGCTCACAGTGCTCACTACATTTGGTGGAGTGCTCAGACAGCATCTTCATGTGCTCGGAGTGCTCATTCGAGCTTGACCGAACTTGTATAGTGCGAGCTTAGATAGGCTCAACCTCAGACTTAGTTGTGGTCGCTTGGGTAGAGCTTTGACTGTCTATTTGTCAGCCTTATCAAGCATTTGTCACTCTTGCGGGTCTATTTGTCACCCTTATGAATGCTTTTGTCATCAATAGTTGCCACAGGGTCGAGCATAGGCTGTGGGGTCGACACTCGGTTCTGCTTGATGGCTCGACTCTCGATTCTACTCAGAACCTCGACTCTCAAGTACTTGAGCAAGTAGGACTCGTCGGCTGCCAAATCGCCCATTAGGTTGATATAGTGAGCTATGTGCTCTTTCGGCGAGCCTTGTCCACTGAACTTCTTGAACTTTGGCAGTTTATTGATGTCGGGAGGCAACCTCTTGGACGCATGATGGACGGGGTAAGGTACCTGGTACAGCTCAAAAGTGGCACGATCTTTATCGCCCCTGGAGGCCAGCTTCTCTTCAATTATCCGATCTATCATCATTTCATTTGTCCTCGTCGGGTCGACCGGGTCTGGGTGGAGGTGAGCAGGCTGTGCCCCTAGAGCAGTCAGTACCATCGCCTGCGGGCCATGGGAGACCCTTGGGAAGGTAAAAGTGATGGCGGGGCTGGTGCTGCGTGCAATGCCTATTGCAGAGGCATGCCCCCAGTGTAGCTGGGGATTGGTGGAAATGCTACAGCCTACAGAGTCACTTTCGAGGATTGCCCGCTTCCCCTGGGCACTTTGAGAAAAACCTCGGTCCGTCGAGATGTTGTGGGTTGGGCATTCCTTTCACCCAGTTGTTTCTTCAGCAGTTCGATCTCCCACTGGTACTGTTGTACCATGTACAGCATTACAGGGTCATTGGTGGGGAGACTGGGCGTGCCCCCTGTTTCTTCGGTCGGGGCATCCTCAGATGATGTGGAGGGCCTGCCACTGGTGCCCCCAGCGGTAATTACATTGGCCATTAGAACCGTGGAGGGTTCTTCCTTGGTGGTCTCTTTAGAGCCTATCTAGGCCATCTTGCCTGCCGCCCTTCCTCTTCTGGTGAGAGGACCGGGCTTGGTGGCGAGTCTGGCCACCTCTTCGGGGTCGGTGGGTGAGGCCCCATACCGACCAAAGACTCCTGCCATGTTGCAAGTGAAAACTCTTCGGCTCCTATTTCTTCTTGCCATCCTCCTTGACGGCCTTCTCGAGAGCACCAACCTATCAAAGACCGACCACCGGGGCTCCACTTCCTCCTGTAAAGGGGACTGGCGTAGCTCCTCCGACTGGTTCCTCGACTCCACGCTGGGCACCGACCGGGTCAGTTCTTCTTCCTAGAAGGCGGAGGCCACTGCCCCGAGTAGTCTTTGACGACCCAACGGAGTGCTTCCCGGGCCTCGGAGGTAGTTTCTCATGGCTTGCTCAATCCCTTCTTACTGCTGGTCAGGGAGAGCAGTCGGTGGTCGTGTACTGACAGCAGTGGGGATGTAGGCTGTAGGCTCCGGGATGGTAGCTTGGTGCCGGCGCCTGCGGTGCTGGCAACGGAAATTTTCTGGCAGGGCCGGTGCAGCGACTGCTGGCTGGTAGGTCGGGGTCGTCATCTCGACCCTTTCATCTCGTCGGGCCCTCCTCGGGCGGATGCAGCTGGGCCCAGCTTGGGCGGGTGCAACGGTCTGGGCTTCCCTGGGAATCTAGGCTTGTTTGAGCTTAGTCGGCTTGTGAACCGGCATGTTCTTCGGTGGTGCGGTCGGGAGGGCGGGCTTCACCTTCTCTTTCATTTTCTCCAGCCCCTGGAAGGAGTTACAAACTGGAATAGTTGGTACGATGCGGTCTGAAATTACTTCAGACTTCCGCCCATTGAGGTGGACTTAGATGCTCCCAATGATCATGGATTTCCTAGAGCTGGAGATTCGGCATCTCGCAGTAGCGCCAGCATTGCTCCTTTGGAGCCTCCTCCAGTGAGATGTCGATCCCTGGTGAGATGGACCAACAGCCTGGTGCATGTAATGCATGTTGTAGCTCAACGTCTTGGCTGGGATGCCGTTGTTGTCCTTGGCCCGAGCTCGGCCAGTAATAGCTCCAGTGACTCCCTGGATGGGAGGGTTGGTCTTGGGCTCGTCGGACGCTTCTACGTCTAGTATATTGACGAAGGCCACCCCAAGGAAGTTGGGGAAGCCAACCATGGGAGGGAAGCTCCCGAAGCTGAGGGAGACGACAAGGTAGCCACCCTTAACATGGCTCTCGATGGGCTGGGGACCGAAGGTGATCGCCATCCTCGATGCCAAAGTGTGATTTTCTCTGCATTTGAAAAAAAAATTGAACCAATTAGTATTACAGGAAGGGGGTGCATGGCCCCTAATTTCGGCAAAGAGATTAAGGGTGGATTGGTCTCACCGGACATGCCAGACTTGTGGACGCATAAATTTTCGAAGAAGAAGATATTCATCTTGTTGGTTTTATTCTGTTCAGTTCGATTTGTTAAGTGTGTGGGCGTGCCAGTCACCAAGGTGACGATTTATTCGGGCTTCGTGGAACCCATGGTGCGCTCGATCTTACTTCGTTAGGCGATTGTGTGGTTTGGGTCGGGACCAAATCCCGTCGCACCATAAAGGTCATGACGTCATTTACATCCCCCATACAAGGGAACAGCCTTGATTACTTGCCGAAACTAGGGGCCCTGCGGCCAAAAGAATTAATGCTAGTTGGGCAAGGGAAGGGCAGGAATAAATCACACAAGAGGGTGAATTGATTGCCCCCCAAAAAATTTTTATATACTCCCCTTTAAAAAGTTAATCACAGAACTTGTTTGTCCAGGAGGATAAACAAACTAGCACTTGCTCACACGAATATGATGACACTCGAGAAAGCTAATGATAGGGTATTACTGTGCACATGATAGATTCACTCAACTTCTCACTGAGCCCACTCGAACCAAATGCGACCAAGCAAACCACAAATGAACGTAGGATTTTTATGTGCTTCGGGTTCACAAAAGTGTCCCCTATGTCTACCCCTCACCGTGTGAGGATACTGCACCACTAAGAAGTGAGCCTACCACACACGCTGTGTATCACAGCAACCACACATGGTAGCTAAACTAGGCCACCTACACACACACACACTCATGTCACAATCCATGATCACACACATAGAAAATGTTCAAGAGAGTAAAAATTTTACAATAGATATTCAAGAAAGGACTAATGCGGGATTGGTGTGACTCAGACGGACAATGCAACCTTGGACTCGCTACGTTGATTTGACTCGCCTAGGACAGACACAACCAGCAAGACACGTAAAATAAGAACACCTCGGCATGGCTCCAAGGAGCTCCAGAAGAGGAGAAATGCCCTCAACAAGAAGCGCAACTCACGACTCATCCCTATCGATAGAAGCGTATGGATCCGCACGCTTGAGAAACCGCCGTTGAGTCAATGGAGGTCTACACTCCTCCATGCCCGGAATGGGTCATGAGATGGGTCACGTGTATGCTCTGTCACAGCAGTGATGGAATTTTCATCAAGCTAGGAATCCTATCTCATGCAAGCATGGCATTCAAACATACACTAAACAAGCAAGCGACAAAGTGGGGAGCGGAAACATACCTCCACGCTCGGGGCATGGGGAAGACCTTCCCAGCTAGGAATCGTACTCCTGGTTCAGTAAATATAGTTAATTATAGCAAGAAAATTAAGGCCCACTCTACACGGGGAGGTAACAGGCTACAACAGTGGTCCGGGAGTGCCGATCCTGGGTTGACGGGCAGCAAGGCGGCGGGATCCGGGGCAGTTGTGGGCTGCAACTCCGAATCTGAAATCTGCTGGCCGGCAGGACAGCAAACAAAGGCATTCAAAGGGACGTCAAACTCTGGGGATCTTCTGAAGGCAGCGATCGGCTGAGACGATGGCAGGACGTCCCTGGTCGACTCTCAAAAGTGGCGGTCGGTGAATCTGAGCCAGGATATTTTATTGGGATTTAACTCTCAATACTGTCCCATAATCCTGTCTTGGGACAGATCTGCGCGCTTCCACGAAAATGACCACCATGCCCAGATCCGGTGTCGGATCGGGACGAAATTAGCGCCATTGCGAAGGTCACTCAGAGGGCTACGACATAAGTGAAATGTATGACCATCCAATTGTCTGGATCAAAATGAGAAGCTCTGCAAGTCGGTAGTTATTTTGGCTCAGATCATACGGCAGATAGGGCAGATGCCTGAGAATAAATTTTGACTGATTGGGGTTGTATGTGATGCAAGTCTGTGTGAGTAGGTGAGGCCGCCCCTCAAGGGCGGCTTGACTGGCTACACATAGCCTAAGGAGTGTTAAGAGGATGCAGCACTGTCTGTCCCCCTTTTTCTCTCCGGTACCAAGGCAACCCCCCGAAGGGGTTGCCGCTAGATGTGAACACCCCCAGCTAGATACACCTCTCTCAGTGGTGTCGACAAGGCAGCAAGTTGTAGGCACTGCCTGGATGCGCCGGAGGCGATCCAGGGGCTCAAGCTGTCGGGATGATGTTTACACTAAAGACAACAATTTGATCATGGGGTCTTGTTCCCGTGACAGATGTGACCCTGGTCACGGAGGGAGGTGGGTTGACATGCCTCTCGTGGGACGAGAGGGTGACACTTGCCCCGAGTGCGGTTATCGACTCAGAGTAGGGGAGGTGGCTGTTAACTACGTTGAAGGCTGGGTTCACGAGGATTGCGCCCTGAGGGACGCGGTAACTCGCGATCCGCATAGTTCTGGAGTGACGTACTTCCTTCTCCTTGGGGACGGGAGAGTTAAGATAGGATTCTCTCGCAGCGTCAAGCTGGCGAAGCAGCGCATCAAGTCTGCCCACGATTATCGCGGCGGAGTTGTTGAGGTGCTTGGTCTAATGGACGGAGGGCGCTCCCGAGAGTTCATAGTGCATTACGCGCTCAGGCGTCACTTGAGCGACGATGCGGAAGTTTTCCTCCCCAGACCGCCAGTGATACAAATGGCTGCTCGTGGGAGACATGCAGGGTTGGAAGAGCTTCGCTCTTACCTAGAAAAGAATTCGCCCAACTGGGCGAAGAGCTGAGGGAGAATCATGGAAGACGACTTCTCGCGGTACGTGGAGCAGGTCCTCGCAGATATGATCTTTGAGGAGGACTGCTCCGCCGAGGACTGCCCGGTTCACAAGAGGGTGGACCTGGAGCAAGAGGGGGACGCCTACGTGTCACGGATATTTTAAACATATCCAAACATGAATCTATATCCGTTTATTCGGGTGTTACCCGACCCATCACGGGTCGGGTGATGCGGGTAATTGGGTTTGCAGGTATTTTTGACATCCCTATCCAAACCTTGCCAAATTCATGCTAGAAAAGGAACCAGCCAAGCAGGTGCCGCGGGTCCAAATGGCACCCAAAGAAGGGAGTGAACCACCCTATGAGCCGCCTCCTTAAACACAAAATGACAGCAGACGCGATAAAGTCGAAGAGATAAAGTTGGCTAATGTCAGGGCCACCAATAGAATAATGAAGCAGTTGAAAAGAATCTCGGCAAGATTCACCGTCTGGAAGATACTCTCTTTAGATGAAGAAACCCGACAGGCCGTCATTGCAACTCTGTAAACTCCAACACACTTCGAAAGTTGTTTTGCTGAGATGCAGCCCGAAGTGGCCGTAACTTTTACAGAGAAAGACATGCTTCTACCCACCTGTAGCCACAATAGACCACTTTACATGAGGGGGCAACTAAATGGGCAACCCACAAACAGAATTATGGTTGACCCGGGAGAAACAGCCAATATACTTCCCTATACCAGAAGTATTATTTTAATGTGCACCTGATCGAAGTCAGTGACATGAAGATTGTTGGTTTCAATCAGAAGTTCGAAGTACCCATGGGTGTAGCAGAGTTTGACCTCTCACTCGGTGACTTCACTACAAATGTGCAATTCCACGTAATAAACTCCAACACCTCATACAAGGCGTTGCTGGGTCGGCCATGGCTGCACCAGAACCGGGTGGTACCCTCTACCCTACATCAGTGCATAAGTACCCCCGCAATGGGAAAGAAGAAAGGACATTCGCTGATCTTTAGCCTTTTGAGGTGTTCGAATGCCACATGCTAGATGCCTCGCTATACCTAGAGAAGCCAAAATAAACTTGCGCACCCCAGGACAAGGGGAAGAAGAAGGTGGAGCCCAGTGAGTGGTTCCCTCTGTCATCGCCTGATCATGTGGACCCTCCAGAAGTGTTACTCATTTTCGAGACAGAAGGGGTGCTTAGGGCAATTCCAGCCAATATCTACCCCGTACCGAGAGCATCAGAGCTATAAGGATTGCTCGGGAGTGTCAAAGTCTCGCCCGGGATCATTAAGCCTGTAATAGATGCTGACTGTCAAACAGTCGAATTGCTGAAGATCCTTGAGGTCCCTGACCCTGAAGGCCGGCCCACCATCTTCTATGTAGATGAAGAGCAGCCAGTAAAGGGGGATGACGACTGTAGAGTCCCTGAAGAAGCATGTGACCCTCTTGTCCCGATTATGGGACTCCCGTACGTAGCCAGTTGCATAGTCGAGATGGCCAAGAGACAAAGGATTCCCTTCCGCCAACCCTTTAGGCAGAATAAAATGTTCAAAGAAATGTGGTATCCACCAAACATGGATAGAGAACTACTGCAGATCACCCAACATCCAGGATTGGGGTTCTCTGTAGAAGACTATTATGAAGTCAATATGCTCTCCATCTCCGTCTCAACAAGTGAGGACTCTCTGGGGGCAATTTATGATGAATACCAGGGAGACTACGAGCTCGCAGAATCATCCGCCAAGTCGGAGGCCTCCTGTCTATCTTCGCTATAGGCACATAGTGATCAAGAGCCTGACACTCCATGCAGGTGTTGGGAGTCCATCCCCATGGAAGCTGCTGCAATGCCCGATGGCAATCCACAAGCATCGAAGGCAAAGGAGTATCCTCCTACCCTCGAGGGCGCAACACCTAATGGCCAATGTTCGAGACATGCGGAGCCCGAATCATCAAACCTAGGGGTACCTCCCCAGCAAACCCAAGAGCCTAGTAGCTCAGGGGGAGCGGAGTTTGAAGCCCCACCTCCAGGTTAAACAGAACAAGAGGGCGTCTATGATCCCTCGAAGCAGAAGAAGAGAATGAAGATTTCATAGACTTACTCCCAGCTCCCCCGAAGATTGAAGACGGCGGCTAGGCTACTATTGATGAGCTGGTCGAAGTGAATCTCAGCACAGAAGATGATCCTAGGCTGACCTTTCTTAGCGCCCTTCTACTCCCGGAGGAGAAAGGGCATTACATAAAGCTACTACAAGAATTTTGCAACTGTTTCGCTTGGAATTATAAAGAAATGTCAGGCCTCAGTCCTGTAGTAGCCCAGCATGTACTAACCATCGACCCCAGGGCTGAGCCAGTAAAATAGTCACCCTAGCAGATGAGGTCAGAACTAATAAACCAGATCTGCAAGGAGGTCGACAAACTCATAGACGTCAACTTCGTAGTGGAAAATTAGTACACCACTTGGCTAACTAATATTGTGCCCGTTAAGAAGAAAAATGGACAGATCAGAATTTATGTAGATTTTCATGATCTAAATAAGGCCTGCCCAAAAGATGATTTTCTGGTGCCCATCACCGAAGTCATGATCCATGCAACTACTGGCCATGAGGCCTTGTGTGTTCATCTCCATGTTTCACGTTATATATATTTTATATTTCGATTTGATATTACACACTTGGTTCTAATTCTTATGTTTGTGTTGTTTATCTCTTTTGCAAGGGTAATCTAAAGAGAAACTCTCTCCATCGGCCGGCCGATACGAAGAGAAGGAAGGCACTCACAATGTCCCCTGTATTTTTCAAGGTATTTATCGTGATCCCTCCTTGTTATTTATTATTATATTCACTTGAGGCCCGTGAGTCTCTGGCGATCACACACTCCTTTAGCGTCCACACATGCTCCCACTTCTTCCTTTCCCACCTTATCCTTATTCTTCTTATTATCCTTATTTCTTTATATGTGGATTTATTAAATAGATCTACAACTATCACTCAGGAGATACCAAAGCGACAGATGATCGACTTCCAAACAAAACTCCAAGCCACTGTCTCGGTTATTCTGGCAGGGGCTTTTGCCTCGATCCATTTAGAGAAATAGTCAACGATGACGATGATGAACTTCTTCGGAGCTGGCACCACGGGAAAGTGGCCCAGGATGTCGATTCCCCACCAAGCGAATGAATAAGGCTCGATCAGGGTTACGAGTTTCGAGGCTGGCTGGTGTATCAGGTGGTCAAATTGTTGGCATCGATTACATCTCCAAACGTACGTTGAGCAATCACACTGGAGAGTGGGCCACCTGTAGCCTTGCCGTAGCAATATCCTAGCAATATATCTCCCCCCTTGGTGCGTGTCGCAGATGCCCTCGTGAATGCCTTCAATCGCTCGGCGGGCTTCTGAGGCGTCAAGGCATTTGAGGAGGGGACCTACAAAGGATCTTTGGTACAGGGTTTCATTGAGGAGGATGAAATGCCGAGCTTGGTACTTAAGTCTCCGAGCCTCCTGAGCGTCTGGGGGCTCTTGGGAATCTCAGAGTCAGGATATGTATGGGGCTCCCCAGTCGCCACGGGAGGTTTGTACAATGACCACGAGCTCGATTTCGGTGCTCGATCGTTCTAACTCCTCAAGAAGGATCGACCGGGTATTTTCTGGGCTGATGGAGGAGGCCAGGCGAGAGAGGGCATGCGCTCCAGAATTTTCTTCCTGAGCTATCTGGATTACCTGGAAACTCTCGAACAGTTGGGTTGTCTCCTTTACCAGCCATAGGTACTTGATCATCTGTGCCACCTGAGCTTCTTAGTCCCCGTTGACTTGGCTGGCGACCAGTTGGGAGTCGGTATGAATTCAGACTCACTTAGCTCTCAGGCGTCGCGCCATCCTGGCTCCCAAGATGAGAGTCTCATACTCAGGGACGTTGTTGGGCACCGAGAAGCCGAATTTCAAGGCGTATTATAGTTCTGCTCCTTCGGGTGATCTGAGGAGTACACTGACTCCGCATCCCATCGAGTTTGAGGATCCGGCGATGAAGATGTCCCAGGCAGGGCCTGTCGTTGGCAGGGGTACTTCTTCTGTGGGGGTAGTGCTCTCTGCTATAAAGTCCATAAGGGCCAGTCGCTTGATGGCAGTGCGGGGTCGGTAGGAGATGTCGTAGGCCCCGAGAAATATGGCCCACTTGACGAGGCGACCTGAAGCTTCGGGATGAGCTAGGATCTTCTTCAGGGGTTTGCTTGTCAACACCATGATGGGGTGTCCTTGGAAATAGGGCCGGAGGCGCTTGGCCGAGGTTACCAATGCTAGCATGAGTTTCTCGGTTGCAGGGTACCTTCTTTCAGCCTCTAGAAGCACCCTGCTAACATAGTATACCGGTCTTTGGGTGCCTTCGTCATCTCAAACTAACACCGAGCTTATGGTGGAGGAGGTTGCCGAGAGATATAGATATAGCGGCTCTTCGAGAACTGGCTTCGACAGTACCGAGGGTGACGCCAGGAACTCTTTCAACTCGTCGAACGCTCGTTAGCACTCACTATCCCAGGCAAAGGTGGTAGATGCTAGCTTTGGCCCTCTTAGTAGTTTGAAGAAAGGCAGGCACCATTCTGCTGCCTGGGACAAGAAGCGGTTGAGAGCGGCAATTCTCCCAGTCAGGCGCTGGATGTCCTTGATGCAGGCAGGTGGTCGCATATCTAGCATGGCCTGGATCTTATCGGGGTTGGCTTTGATCCGGCGGTGAGTCACCAGGAAACCCAAGAACTTCCTGGACTTAACCGCAAAGGCACATTTAATAGGATTGAGCTTCAACTGGTACCTCTGAAGGGTGTTGAAAGTCTCAGCTAAGTCGGTGAAATGGTCTTCGACTTTCAGCGACTTCACGAGCATGTCATCAACATAGGCTTCAATGTTTCACCTCATCTACTCCTCGAAGATCTGATTGACCAACCTTTGATAAGTAGCTCTAGCGTTCTTCAACCCGAAGGGCATCCAGGTATAGCAGTAAACGCCGAAGTCGGTGATGAAGGCAGTCTTCTCTATGTCTTTGAGGTTTAGTTAGATCTGTTGGTAGCTGGAATATACGTCCAGGAAACTGAGGAGCTCGTTACCCATAGTAGAATCGATGAGCTGGTCAATACTTGGCAATAGATATCAGTCCTTTGGGGTGACTTTGTTGAGGTCGATGAAGTCGATACACATCCGCCACTTGCCTGAAGCTTTGGGCACCAGGACGACGGTGGCGAGCCATGTAGGGTAAAGGACCAGACAGAACAGCCCAATTTTCTTCCCCTTGCTAATCTACTCTCTAATAATCGCCTGATTCTTAGGGGCGTGCTTCCTCTTTCGTTGTTGTAGTGGTTTTGCTACCGGGTGAAGGTTGAGGTGGTGCATTACTGTCTCCTTGGGGATGCTAGGGAGATCCTCATCAGGCCATGCAAAAACATGTACATACTTCGAAAAGAAATCACTATATTAAGCTTGGAGTTTGAGTGACAGGTCTGCCCCGATTTTCACTTTAAGGGCCGGATCATTTCTAAGGAAAACAGATAGAAGTTCTCCCTGGGTTGGCTTGTCATTTTGTCTTCAATAGTTCTGAGCTCTTTGCCCTAGTCCTCTGGCTTTATGGTTTCCACCGAGATCACATAGCACCTTCTAGCCATTGCCTAACTGCCTCGGACTTCCCCGGTGCCGTATTTGGTGAGAAACTTCATTTTCTGGGGGTATGTGGAGGGCACTACCTTGATTCAGCCGAGGATGCCTCAGCCGAAAATGGCATTGTAGGCCGATATCTCCTTGACCACTACAAAGTTTGCCATAAAGGTTACGACTTTGGGCGAGGTACCAAGGGTAACAGGTAGGCTTAGGGCTCTCTCGGGGTAAGTTACCTGGCCATTGAACCCGCGAAGGGGGGTTCAGATCGGACGCAGTTTTGAGGAGTTTTCACCCATCTTTAGCAAACACTTGTACGATAAAACATCGGGGGCACTGTCATTATCCACTAAGATCTGGTCCACGTTACAATGGTTTATCATGGCCGAGATAGCAAGGGCGTCATCATGAGGGGTGACCACTCCTTCGAGATCTTGGTCCGAAAAGACCAAGGTCTGCTGGTCGGTCATCGACGAAGCCTTAGGGGGCTCGGAAGCCTAGGAGACTCGTTCGGCGTGACGCTTCCTTCCTCGACTTCTATCTCCTCCTGAAGTGGATCCTCCTGAGATGACGTTGATGTGGACCCCACAGGGGCGGTTGTCGATCTCTTCTGGGGGGGACCCCATGGTCTTCTTGTCGCTCGACCACATACTGGGATAGGTGACCTTGGAAGATGAGACTCTCGATCTCATCCTTGAGGCACTGACAGTCCCCAGTGTGGTGGCCATGGTCGTCGTGGAACTGACAGTGCTTTCGACGACTTCAGTGCTTTGGGTTGGTCTTCATTGGCTCGAGATGGCAGAGTAGTCCTGAGCCCTTTATTTCTTGATAAATTTGGAAGACAGGGGTGGATAGAGGAGTGTAGTGCTTGAACTTGTGTAGGGGTTCCTTTCAGTCGCCCTTTCGGGTCCTCCTCTTCCCCTGCCCGAAAGGTTGGTCAGACGACCTCTTTCTTCCCCCCTCTCATCCCGAGCTCGCGGGATCTCAACAGGCGATGAGGACCACCTCGCACTCCGCATGACGCAGAGACAAGGTCACGAGATCAGCAAGGGAGGAGGGAGGATGAAGCACCAGTTCTCACTAGAGATTTTCGTCACGGGTGCCTCCAGTCAGTGTAGTGATGGCAGAGGCCACATCCAGGCGAGGGATGCAAGGGCTTCCGCTTTGAAATGGCTAATGTAAGCCCGCAGTTTCTCCCCTTGCGCTTGCTTGAGGGCCAGTAACCCCGCTATCGACCTTAGAAGGCTGCTACCGGCGAAGCTCTCCTTGAATAGCCTCCCGAATTGCCAAAAGTTGGCGATACTACCGAAGGCGAGTGCACGAAACCATGCTTGGGCCCCCTGCACTAGGGTGGTCACGAACGCACAGCACCTAACAGCATCAGTCACTCCGTGCAGCGTCATCAGAGCGTCAGAGCTGTCAAAATGGTCGGCTAGGTCACCTTGGCCGTCGTAGGACTTGAAGGCTGGGAGGGAGACTCTTGAGGAGACTTCAGCCTTCAAGATTTGGTCAGAGAACGAGGATTGCTCCTCATCCTCCAGGGTGGAGCCTTTCTACAGGGCGCGAAGAGCGTGCTCCTACTCGACAAAACATCATTTGAAGTCCCATAGGCGGAGAGATAGGTTTGGTTGGCAGGTAGCCAGGAGGCTACGAGCTTGCCTTTAGCGATCGTCCCGCCGTTCTTCAGCCAGGAACATCTGTTTCTGAGGGGTGTCGAGGCAGCCCAAGTTTCTTTCCTCTTGGACTGGAGGGGGCTTCCTGCACTGGAGGCGGCGCTTGTGAGGGCCCGCCTAGCCCGTCACGAATAAGTCACCCGCCTTGGAGGGTCAAGCGGTCTCCAGCTGTTTGTCGAGAAGCTTCTGCGCGGGGGGGGACTCACCCGAGGCGGTTGCGACCTCTCCTCCCTACCCATCTGGGTCCTTATTAGGTCGACGAGGGTGTCCAGTTTGGCAATGAGGGTTTGGAGGGCGTCGGGGGCCTCAAGGGTTGGTTGTCCCCCAGCGATCGTCGGAGGTAAGGCATTATCTTGGTAGTCGAGGAGGGGGCCCGTGGAGGAGTGTACGGGTGTACGCTCCCCCTCCGCGGCCGCCGGTGCCTTTCCCTGGTCACCGACATTTCTCCTGCTAGAACTTCTTCGCACCATGTTGGCTCTTCGTACGTTTCCTACAGACGACGCCAGATGAAGAGGGGTGATTGTTGACACCTGTTTTAGCCCATAAGTCGTGTTATTTCTCTTATTTATCTCCGTGATGTCCTAAATTAACCATTATTTTGGAGTCATCAGGATAATTTTATTCCTAATTTATTAAGGTTGTTACATCCTCCCCCACTTAAAAGAATTTGGTCCCCAAATTTAATCGTATATAGACGTGGAGGGTGCAGAGTACATACCATTCACAAATAAGTCTGGAAATCTCTTCTTCATAGATTCTTCAGTCTCCCATGTAGCTTCTTGCTCTAAACATTTACTCCATTGAATCTTGATCATGAGAATTATCTTATTCCTCAGTGCACATACCTCGCGATCAAGGATCTTTAAAGGCTTTTGTTCGTATGTAAGATCCATTTGTAATACTAGGTTACCATGGTCTATAACATGTGAAGGATCGTGCACATACTTTTTCAACATCGATATGTGAAACACGTTGTGAACTTCAGACAATTGAGGGGGCAAGGCGATGCGGTAGGCAACCTCGCCAACTCTTTCTAGTACCTCAAAGGGACCGATATATCTTGGTGTAAGCTTACCCTTAACACCAAATCTTCTAATGCCTCATCCGGGGAAAACCTTAAGGAAGACGTAGTCTCCCACCTGGAATCTGAGATCTCTCCTTCTAGTATCGACATAAGTCTTTTGCCTAGACTGAGCTATTTGAAGTCTTTCTCTAATGAACTGGATCTTTTTTGTGGTATCCCTTACCATGTCTGGGCCTAGTAGTTACTTTTTGCCAACTTCATCCCAGCATAAGGGTGATCGACAACTCTTTCCGTATAATGCTTCGAAAGGTGCCATCTGAATGCTTGCCTTGTATCGATTGTCATAAGTAAACTCGACCAAGGGTAAGTGATCATGCCAGCTTCCACCAAAATCAATAATACACGCTCTGAGCATGTCTTCTATTACTTGATTTGTTCTTTCAGTCTGACCATCCGTTTGAGGATGAAAGGCGGTACTAAAGTTGAGTCTTATTCCCAATGAATGTTGTAGACCCTTCCAGAAGTGTGAAGTGAAGCACGGGTCTCTGTCAGACACGATTGAAACAGGAACTCCATGCAGTCTAACAACTTCCTTGACATATAAGGCGGCGAGCACATCGACTGACCGGCGGCTCTTAATTGGCAAGAAGTGAGCTGACTTGGTCAATCGATCAATGATGACCCATATTCCGTCATGTCCTCCTTTAGATTTAGACAGACCCATTATGAAGTCCATGCCAATATCCTCTCATTTTCACTTGGGAATGTCTAAAGGATGTAGCGTACCGGTAGGCTTTTGGTGTTCCGCCTTAACTTGTTGGTAGGTGAGACAGCGAGATACAAAGTCTGCTACCTCTCTTTTCATGTTGGGCCACCAAAAGGTCTATTTTAAGTCTTGGTACATTTTAGTAGATCCCGGATGAATCGTATACCTTGACCTGTGAGCTTCATCTAAGATCTTCTTCTTTAATTCATGACAATCTGATACACAAGTTCTTTCTCGAAATAATAACCTTCCATCTGACGCTAGCTGGAAATTAGGTAGTTCCTCCATCTTGCCCTTGATTTCCACCAGTACTGGGTCATTATCTTGGAGTCTTTGTATTTCAAAGAGTAGATCTGGTTGTATCTTCATGTGTGATAGAGTAATACAACTATTCTCCTTATCCATACTTATGTTAAGTTTAGAGAATTGCTCTTGCAGCTTCCACTCTTGAATCATATAGTTGGCTAACAAGGCCCTAGGCTGTCGACTGAGGGCATCAGCTATAGGATTACCTTTTCCTGGATGATATTGTATTGTGAAGTCAAAGTCCTTGAGATATTCTGGCCAACGCCTTTGCCTCATATTTAACTCTTTTTATGAAAAGAGATACTTCAAGCTTTTGTGATCGAAGTATACGGTGAATGGCTCTCCGTAGAGGTAATGTCTCCAGATCTTTAAGGCAAATACTACCGCGGCCAACTCTAGGTCATGGACCGG
Source organism: Amorphophallus titanum (assembly GCA_024336825.1). Lineage (NCBI taxonomy): Eukaryota > Viridiplantae > Streptophyta > Magnoliopsida > Alismatales > Araceae > Amorphophallus > Amorphophallus titanum. The sequence goes on along the minus strand of JANBPO010009603.1, from coordinate 77,617,568 downwards.
GTAGTTCTCTTCGTGTTTCTTCAGTTGTTGGGAAGAGTAAGCTATGACTCTTCCTTGTTGCATTAACACACATCCGAGGCCAATGCCAGGCACATTGGTATATACCTCAAATTTCTCTCCTTCGACTGGTAAAGCCAAGACTAGGGCAATAGTCAAATGATCTTTTAGAGCTTGGAAACTTCTTTCACAATCTTCATTCCATTCATAACGAATCTCCTTGTGGGTCTACCTAGTAAGAGGTACGACGATCTTGGAGAAGTCCTTTATGAATCGCCTATTATAGCCAGCTAGACCCAAGAAACTACGAATCTTGGTAGCATTGGTCGGTCTTTCCCAATTCTTCATAGCCTCTACTTTTGATGGATCTACTGATGTCCCATCCTTTGAGATCACATGTCCTAAAAATGATACTTCCTCGAGCCAGAACTCACATTTGTTGAACTTTGCATATAGTTGATTTATTCTTAATATTTGTAATGAAATCCTCAAATGCTCTTCATGTTCTTCCTTGGTCTTTGAATAAATCAAGATGTCATCGATGAAGACCACAGCAAATCGATCCAGATGAACTCTTACCCATAAGATTTTTCTTCTCTTACTTACTTTTTGATCTTATAATCTAGTATCATATGAATTTTCAGTCGACAACAAAAGATAGAAAGAACATGGATCCCAAAAGTAGCATTAAATGCAAGATTGTTAAAACAATATTGTTCGAAACTTAGTGATCCCATTTGCCATTCTAAACAATACCCATTGTGCCTACTTTGTTGATGTCCTTTTCATATACATATATATATATATGAGGAGGGTAAATTTTACTCGGCCCATGTCAAACCCGTCTACAACGAGGCCAATTCGACTCATGGTCTACAACGCGCCCAAGGGCATCCAGTAGTCGCGGCCCATAAAGGCATGGCTCACTACAACTTAACATCGAATTCGATAGCGTAGGAAGGCCTTTGGCCTAGGCGCAATGAGCACCTTCCCCCGACGCTGGCTTCGACCCCGTAATAGGTGAGCACGCCCCATGAGCACCATAAGATTCTCCCAGAGATTGGCCGACTCTAGGGTAGTCACCCCTCAATGAAAAACTCTCACCATGATCGCAAGGAACGGTACTCCACTACTTACGCCCTTCCCTGCTAAGGGATTGGTCTTCGACACCAGGACAACCCCCTGTTGTGTCTCCTCTGGTTTTGATGTATAGTTTTGATGCTGGCAACAATGTGATTGACATTAATTTTGATACTGGCAACACTATGATGATTTGAAGTCTCTACTTAAGTCAGAATAAGTTCTTGCTGGATTATCAGGTCGATACATACTCATATTACTGCATTATAAGGTCGATGCATATTCATGCATTGAGAGAGTCAGGTCAGTGCATATATTCATTCCAGTCTAGAAGGCCAGTGCATATGCAGAAATGTTGCATTGAAAGGTCGATGTATCTCCCATTGCATTGAAGAAACAGGTCGATGCATATATGTAGTCTGGTCTAGAAGGTCGATGCGGGTGTACACAGTATGCACTATCAGGTCGGTGCATTTTGTACATGGTATGTGCTATAAGGTCGGTGCACCTTATACACAGGTCGATGTTGATAGGCACTATATGCTAGATGTTGTTTCATCAGGTCGGTGCACATCATAGACTGGTCGATACTACTGAGCCAGTGATTGCTATATAAGGTCGGCGTGATAGAGGTTATCATTCTTAAGGTTGGCGCACCTTATACATCTGTTGTGAAGTAAGGTCGGTGCAGTAAGGCCCTACGTCTATGTTTTAAGCATCTTCATTAAACATCACCAGGACAGGCTGACTTGCCTAAGTGGCACATCGATGTTATAGTTCATGAAGTACTAACTTGTGAACTGACAGGTCGATGCACCTTCAATGCAAAGAGAGTCTTCATGATTGAATGAGGTCCATCTGTGCTATATACAGGTCGATGCCCTTTTTATATATTGCTGCATTTCTCTCTTCTCCTCAGTAAGGTAGGTCGGTGCACTGAGATTGTGCATCGATACATGTGCATATCTTTACACATTCATTTACATGATTTGCCTGCTCTTATGAAACATCTGAGGCAACACTCTTCAGATTCTTATTACTTGCTTCATAAGTAACATAATGATGAGATTATTAATGAATGTCTACCTTTGTTTTGACAGGAAAAATAAGGTCATCAAGGAATAACCCAGACTCATGCTCGAACACCTTGGATGCATTAAAGGAAGAATTCTTGATTCTCACGTGGGCTTGAAAGTGAAATAGATTGGGGGCACGTCATCCAAGGTGAAATGCTAAACTGAATATCCTGCCACGTGGATCAATTTTTTTCTTCTGCTCCTGACACGTGGACCTTTGAAGTATGCTTTTAGAAGGAATCATTAGGCAGGAGTGTGCCTTCCACGCGCCCAATTTGAAAAACCTGTAGGGTCCACAAGATTCGTGCTCGCTTGCATAAAAGGGGATCGAGCACTCAAGTTTGAAGATAGAGAGAAGTGAATGACAGAAGAGCAAGTGAGAAGAAGAGTACTAGAGCTTGAGAGAAGAGGAGCTAGAATCTGAGAAAAAGAGAGTTCATTCGATAAAGAAGAGAGCCTGAGAAAATAGAGTATCAGAAGTCAGAGAGGAAATCTGAGAGAGGAGTGAGATCGAGCAGAAGCAAAGCTGGTCTTAACTTTTGGATTAGATCCAGAGTCAAATTGCTCCAGAGAGAGCTACATTTTTCCTTCTGTTATTATCTTTCCTTCATTTTCTTTCAATTTGTTTCTAAAATTGTCTATAAGCTGTGTATCAGCAGTTCAAGCTGTGAGGCAGCGGCCAGGATCTGATCCTTGAACAGCAAGCTGTGTTGCTCAGCGAAAAGTAAGCTGTGAAGCTCAACGGATTGTAGGGATTTCATCCCCGAAGTTGTGGATTAGTGAATTTCCAAGCTATTTGTCTGTGGAAGCCTTACTCATTTGAGTAAGGGGTGGACGTAGATCTCAAGCTTGAGATCGAACCACCTTAAAATTACTTTGAATCGACACCTAGTATGACATCATACCCCTTCATATCTAGGCATATCAGATTGACAGGTAAATTTTACCCTTTAACCATAACTTTGCTATTTGGGTAATGGTGTGGAATTTCGGACTCACTCTTGAGAGGAGTAGAAATGACTAAGTCTAAGAATTCGGGTTCCATGGAAAATGAAGTAGTGAATCTTTTGAAAACAAAAGAATGAGTTGTGCTAGTATCATATAAAACTTGTGCAGCCTTAGAACAGATAGTCAGTGTACCTTCAACGAGTCCACCTTCTATTGGTTTCGTCTCTTGGAGCGCTTGCAGATGGCCTTGCATCTTTGCCAGGCGCTTCTCGTCTTAAGTGGTTTGCTCATTCAATATTGGACAATCCGGGATGCAGTGTTCTTGGCTCCCAAATCGAAGACATGCTCCCAGTCTCCTCTAGCAATCCTCAGCCTTGTGGCCAGCCTTGTCACAATGTTTACACACCTCCTTAGAAGGTGTGGTAATGGAGAAAAGATTGCCATCCTTCTTGAATTTCCTCTCTTTGGAGGCTTCCCCTCCATTGTTGGGTCGCTTCTTGTTGGATGATGGTTTGAAATTTTCGGGGCTTATGACATGCTCCTTCTTGTCCCTTCCCCAGATCTTATTGGATAGTTCGGTGGCATCTTCTAGCAGCTGTGCATGCCGTACCATCTCCGAGTAGACTTGAATGTCTATCGGTGCCAATTGTGTAATATATTGAGGCTGAAGCCCATTACGAAATCTTCTAGCCTTCATTTTTTCGATACACAACAAGTGAGGCCCATACCTTGACAGCCTTGAGAATTGAGCCTCATATTCGGCCACCGACAAGGTCCATTGCTTAAGCATGGCAAACTCCGCGACTTTCTTCTCTTGTATTCGGTTAGGAAAGTATTTGTTATTGAGGTGCTCAATGAACTCACCCTAGGTGACATGATCTTTTGGCAATGTAGCTTGTACCGACTCCCACCAAAATCGAGCATCCTGCTCCAATTGAAAAGTATCTAGCAAAACCTTCTCTTCATCCGTGCATTGCATCACACAGAATATCCTTTCAATTTCTTCCATCCAGTTTTCGACGTCGTCGAGGTCACACGAGCCCGTGAACTTTGGTGGGTTCATATTACAGAAACTACGATGAAGATCTCTAGTGCCACGGTTTGCTCCACCCTGTGCCACCTGTTGTAGTGACTGAGCAACGCCTTGCAGGGTGTGTTGCATCTCTCGCCATTGTGATCTCTCGGCGGCCATTATCCTACAAGAAATTTTAAGTCTAATTAGTTTCGTGTTTGACAATAAGGTCGTACGTAAACATAGAACATAACCCATGGCTCTACCCATCTCACTGGTGTGTATATTATTTCCCGTTGTTTTAAAAACCCTTCTTGTCCCTCTAGTAAATCAATATGAGAAATAAATGAAAAGTAGGAAGGGACAGAAATATATGAACATGTGTGATCACTACCAAGGTGCCAAACGCGATGAACACGCCGTACCTTGGAAAAGAAGGGAGACACTTGCCTTTAACCAACACTACGGAGATGTACGGCCCTGGAATAACTGCCCGCTTTGGACGAACGACCATTCGATAGATCGTCGCACAGTGCTGGGGTGGAACGTGGGACGAAGCATGATGGCAGAAGAACGATTTGGGGACGGCCATAGGAAGAAGATGAACAGCAAGTATGAAGCCGCTCGACCCCTCAAACGGACAAAAATTGACCGCTCGACGCCACCACCTTCCACAACATAGGACCTCAACCTCCACTCCTTACGGCCGGCCAGAAGAAGTGGGCCTCGTGCTAGGATGATGCTGACCTGCAAAACAACGTGAAGACACAAAAGAAACCCAAGATTAGAACTAAGAAGTGTAGTAACTATAAAGACTAAGGGAAATGAACATAAATAAATGGAATGTGAGATACCTGGGAGTTTTTAAACCCCTAGGGGCGTCAAAAATAATGGGAGGGTGTGTGAAATGAAGTGTGATGATGAAAAATGTGGGAGAAGAAGAAGAGAAATGAAGCATGCCATGAACAAAGTGACAGTGGGACTTTTAAACTAAAGACTCAAACGATGGACTACTCCCTAAATCGGAGGCCTAAATGGACGTGGAAGGCCTCCCTCCCTGGTTGTAGGTCACTCTAGAATTCGACAGAGCTTCGCCGTTGACCAAAAATCTCTCCCCCCTTTCCATCTTGGCTCTAGGGTCTATTTAGAGAGCCCGTAGGTCCCAGCTCTAAATTAGGGTTTTCTAGCCATTTTTAGGTCGAGATAATAACATAAAATGTGTAGATAATTGAATTATCTCTTAACCAGAAGAAATGGCATGCAATTTGGTGGAATATTCGCAGAGAAAATGATGGGAGAAGTTGGGGATAAAACCTCGAACGGAGAGAGAAAACTCTTTAAAACTTCTGAAATCGAGCGGTTGAATGGTCGCCCGATAGACCACAATTTTCCTGTCAAGACAAAAATGAAGATTCATCATCAAGCATAGTTTTATGTAGCTAATCATAATGAATGTTTATAGAATTTAGACTTGAACATATCATAGGTACAGAATGGATCATGTGAATGAATGCATGAAATTCTGCATATGCATTGGTGCACAAACAAGGTGCATCAACCTATATAATCTAACATGATTAACACATGCAGTAAGATAGAGAAATAGCATCGACCTTTAACTCACATAGGTAGACCTTATTCTGTCAGAGAGACTATATCTGTAATGATGGTGCATCGACCTGTTAATGCATAAGCCAGAACTTCAAGCACTTTAGCATTAACGTGCCACAGAGGTGTGTCAGCCTATCCTTGTGATGCATAATGGAGATGCCTGAAGCATCGACGTAGGGCATTCCTGCATCGACCTAACTTCCAAGCAGATGCACAAGGTGCATCGACCTATTAATGCTGAACTAAGTAGATTCACAAGGTGCATCGACCTAATGATGTTGAACTTCCAAGTAGATACTCAAGATGCATCAACCTGATGATGCAATAGTTAGCATATATTGTATCGCAACATCAACCTTATTCAATATGCATTGACCTTTAAGTGAAAGACTTCTGCATTAGCACTGACCTTCTAGACTAGAATGCATACATGCATCGACCTGACTTGACTAGACCACATATATGCATCGATCTGATGTTCTATGCAGTGGGAGATGTATCAACCTTCTAATGTAACCACATGAATGTGCATCGACCCGAAAGTCTATGTAGTGGGAGATGCATCGACCTTTCAGTGCAAACATATGAATATGCATCGACCCTATAGTGAACAGAATCTTATTCTTACTTAATGAAATGACATTTGACACACATCATGGAATCCAAATGGTTTTGCTAGCATCAATCAAAGTCAATCACACTATTGCCAGCATCAAAACTAGACATCAAAGCCAGAGGAGACACAACACGGAGGTACCATTTTACCTTGATTAGCATACCTAGGTGGTTTAAGGGTCCGGGTGACCCTCTCATGTCCCAGGCTTCTATGTTACACTTGATCGAGTCATCGTATATCGGCTTGAGTGAGGAGGGTTATTCCTGCATGTTGTTAGTTTTTCCCGGACAGTGGTTTCCATGTGGGCCATGCGTATGGCCTGAGAACTATAAGCCTTGTGACCCAGCCTGGGGTTGGAGGGTTTCTTAGCTTCCCTTTCAAAAGGGATTAGGTTTGGCGATCGTGCGCCACCTCATAAATTACTTTACTGTGGTTTCTGCCCTAGGGATAGGCCCGATTGATGGCATAGAGCAGTCTCGTACAACGGTCTTGACTCGAGTCTCGTGACTTAAGGACCATTGGATTCAATAGATCTAGTGGACCATCTAGGGACTGGTGCCCCCAAGCCATCTGGTACTCTGTGTTTCTCGCAATGGGTGTGTGTGTGACTTTCCGTGTTGACAGGTGACCCCCCACTAGTCGTAGCTTTCTTGCGCACGTTTGTGTGGACCCGCTTGGGAGTGGTGGAGAGCTTTCCTGGTGTGACAATTTTTAGGCTCGTTATCGTAGGGACCCTCGTATTTGTAGCCTGAGTCTTGGCTAAAGGGAAAACCAACTAGAGGACCCAACTTAGAGCGCATAGTCTGTGTGTGCACACGTGGCTGGGGGCTATAAACCCGCGCTGACGAGCGCGACCCCAATTAGTCCTTGTTCTGTGGTTACTAGTATGGTGTCTAAGTTTTGCCTTGGGCGAGGGAGGCACCTAAGGCATGGACTAAGCCGTCAGTGGATGCATCTGACCTTACTTCTAGTGGACAGGTACTCCGGTTACGTGATGTAAGATTCTTGTGACTTGAGTTTCCATTTCTAGTCTATGAGACGTGGTTTAGCTTGTATTTTCTGGATGTTTTCTCGATGTAGAGGTCTAGGGTTCTGGTGGGTATTACCAAGGGTTCTCCCTAGACGATGCAGGGTTCACGACAGTGAGGTCGTGACTGTGTTTTCAGACAGCCTGGTCTCAGAGTGGGCCTTCATCTATGAGGATAGGCCTCCACGACGGAGGTGTCGTGATGGTTCTCTGGTGGCGTGACCAGGGTGGTTCGTAGTCTTATGGTCCCTTGACCAAGGGATCGAGGTGTTGGTTTCCGTTCCGATAGGAGTAGTTATAGAGCCATGGTTTCATCGGCTACCGTGCTTAGAGATTCGTGTACGGCTGTTCCCTTCGTTGCCATTTTTTTTATTATTGCCATTGCTACTCCTACTGTTGTTGTTGCTTCCCTTTATCGCCGATGTTTTCGGTTGGGGTTTCGCGGGACCCCTATTGAGCCAATGAGATAAGACTCACTCCTTACTTTTTAGGTGTAGCGGTTCTTCCTTGAGGTTCGGGCATGCAGCGGGGAGGTTCGTAGTTGCCAGCTCGTCAGGCCGAGTATTCACTCAGCGTTGGGTATATTCCTTTCCCTGCCATCCGAGAAATCCACGAAGGACTCTACGGGGGCCACATGGGGGGGTGAGCACTCGCGCGGATGCTAATCTGGCAAGGGTACTAGTGGCCCACCCTGCAATAGGACTGCCGTAACTATGTTCAAAGGTGCCCTCAATGCCAGAAATTCTCTCACCTAAACCACCAGCCGGCTACACGACTGCACGCCCTAATAGAGCCTCGCCCTAATAGAGCCTCGCCCATTTGCCCGATGGGAGGTGGACATACTGGGTCCCTTTCCCGGGGCACAAGGGAGGAAGAAAATCCTCATAGTGGCTATCAACTACTTCAACAAATGGATCAAAACTGAACTATTGGGGAAGATCACGAGCGAAGTAACTTGGAAGTTCGTACTGCGGAGCATCATCTGCCACTTCGAAATCCCAAAGGTTCTCACAACCGACAACGGCAGATAGATCGCGAGCACCACTTTCCAGGAGAAGTGCTCGGAGCTGGGGATTTAGAATCACAACACTTCCGTGGGACATCTCCAGGCTAACGGGTTGGTAGAAAATGCCAACCGAACGCTCCTCCACGGCATCAAGACTCGGCTGGATCAAGCAGGTCATTCCTGGATAGACTCAATTCTGAGCATTCTATGGGCCCACCGGACCACCGCTAGAGCTGCCACTGGGGAGACACCATTCCACTTAGCTTACGGCGCAAAGGCGGTAGTCCTGGGAGAAATATCCAATTCATCTCTTCGAGTGGAATATTTCGACGAGGCCAGGAACAACCAGACAATGCGGGAAAACTTGGACCTGCTCGAAGAAGACAGAGCAAATGCCCAAGTAAAGCTCGTGGCATACCAATAGAAGTTAGCCCAATACTACAACTCCCGAGTCAAAGAATGACTTTTCTTCCGAGGAGATTTGGTACTACGGCGAGTAGGCGTGGCTGACCTGAGGGGGGCCGCCGGGAAGCTCACGCCGAATTCGGAAGGCCCATACAGGGTTACAGAAGCACTCAGTAAAGGAGCGTATAGGCTGGTAACGCTGGGGGGGCAGAGGTACCCAGGATGTGGAACTCCGTCAACCTCAGGAAATTCTTTCAATGAAACATCACCAGCCGTACTTCATTAAGGTAAGTCACATTTGTACCCCGAGGAGGTAGCCTAGGGTCTTCCTAAAGGCGAGCACTGCTCTCCTTGAAAACGAGGAGGTAACTTACGGGTTCCCTAAAGGCGAGCACCGCTCTCCTTGAAAATGAGGAGGTAACCTACGGGTTCCCTAAAGGTGAGCACCGCTCTCCTTGAAAATGAAGAGGTGACCTACGGATTCCCTAAAGGCGAGCACCGCTCTCCTTGAAAATGATGAGGTAGCCTAAGGACTTCCTAAAGGCGAGCACCGCTCCCCTTGGAAACGATGAGGTAGCCTAAAGGCTCCCTAGAGGCGAGCATCGCTCCCCTTGAAAATGAGAAGGTAACCTATGGGTTCCCTAGAGGCAGACACTCATCCCCTCGCAAAGATTGGTGGCAAGTAGACCAACCCAAGGGAAGGTGCAAGCGTTGCGAGGACATGCATATAGAAAAGTAACCCGAAGCATATTACACGTGCGTCTCTTAGCAAAGAGGTACACGTTCAAAACAAATCCAAAGAGATTTTATTCCTTAGTCAAAATATAAAACTGCCAAGGCACAAGAGTCACTCTGGTAAAGCCACCACCAGAATACAAGGGACTTTATCCTTTGATCAAGATACAAAACTACTGGAGTGCAAGGCTAGATCTGGTGAACCCATCTTACAGACTCACAAGAAAATAAGGTAGTGGAGACACGATCCTGCTCCCAGCTTCGTGTGGCAGTAACAGGCAACCTTCCCTCAGTCCGCTTGTTCCGAGGAAGTGGACCAACAGAGAAAGCCGTCTATGCTAGAGAAGAGGAACAAACTCCACACCCAACATCCCTTTTGATCCACAACAGCAGACCAACTAGGGACACCGACGGCAAGAGGCCTACGCCAAGGATGAGGACTAGTTGATCCATCTGCCCCTGGTTGATAGGGGGCAGTGGAGCAACAAGGCCCACCCATTACGGAAGACGACTCAACACACTGGCCACGTTTGTAGACTGGACAATGAGGTCTACTACCCCGTCCACCGCCATCTTCAGGTAGTAGAGCACGTCCCTCGGCTCAGGGAAGTACCTCATCACACACCTGCAAGTGTAAAAGAAAGCAGTCACTACTATGCAGCAGGAAGACGGTAGGAGAAACAATATCGAAAGGCAAGGGGGGGGGGGACGAGTACAAGGCCATCCTCCGTCCCCTTAATGATGAAACCTGTCCGGCTCAAGGAGCAGGACTCCCCGGCCGGCATATAAGTGGTTGACCTTCTCCAAGGCCTCATGCCTGCCATCCAAGTACCCATTTTGATATTCTTCGAAAATGGGACCATTCTCCCCCGGTTCCGACCACGGTAGCCAAGGAACTGGTGGAGGCTCCCTCCGGATAATTAATTAACTAGTCTGATGAAATTCGGGCAGCATCTCCCCCTATCTAGAGGATTGTGGGGGAGAAGCGGAGGCATACTCACATAATCGGAGTAACCTCCCTAGTACCGGGTGGCACAGCGGCGGCCGGCAGACCCGAATGGATGGAAGGCCCCGAGGGCTAGCCTACAAGGGGCACTATCTTTCCATGGGCTGAAACATGATTAATAGGGATAACCAATGAGTGAGGAAACCTCGAGGGCTAGCCTACGAGGGGCATACAACCCATGGTCACCACCGGTTGCCTCCAGAACAGTGGATTTAATGTTGGGCTAAAGCCCCATTGATACTCACCCCTGGTGGCTGACGAAGGTACATGCCATCAAAGGACATGACCCTATGACCCGATGGTGACTCAAAAACACTGATGGGGAATCTCCCCCCTTCGCCCGGACACTAGACTCCTCAAGGAAACAATCATATCTGATGCGTGAACTGAGAGCACTTAGCCAAGGACTGATTATGATCAATCGCATATGAAAAGGAAGGTTAGTTGGTCAGCATGCTAGCGGATTAGCATGAGAGTCGGCAGGTTAGCGTGGGGGTTAGCAGGTTAGAGGGGGCAACCATTTAGATAGTTAGTGTGTGACGGAAAACAAGGCAATGATGCCATGAGATGATCCGTGGGGACGGCCTCACTCCCCCCCAGTTCATGATTGGAAATAGGGAACAATAGGAAACTGGTTCGGGGATTATCCAGAAAGACACATGCATATGCCTCTGGCATTAAACCCCCCTCCAATAAGCATAATGCAAATCTAATACGAACATTCTACTCTAAGTAACCCTGGGGAAGGGCGGTGGCGACATTAATGTTTCCTTGGGAAAAACCCAGGGCATATTGGGTGTCAGTGAAGGAAAAACAAGATGAACACGCAGTGCGCAGATGACTTGAAATCAGGCGCGATATAAGATTTGGGATTAAGATATGATCATGAGAAGGGAACAATTCATTTAATCTAGCCCGGCGTTGTCGCACAAAGCTGCCCAGTTACATCTCACCATTAGAGAACGACACAGAAACAACATTTGAAGATTACACTAAAGGGAGAGATGAAAGAGATTGAGGGCTCATATACTTGCCCTATTTATTACAGAAGACTAGAAGAAATAACGTTCACAAAGAGGGGAGAAGAAGGGAGATAAGGTGGTGAATAAGGTGCTCCACCACCCACCTCTGCTACTAACGAAGAATAGAGTATCAGAAAGTCACTCACCTCCCCGGCTCTAGACCGTCTCTGGCAGACAGGCGAGACCAACTGGAAGGGACGGTGGCCCTCGGACTCTCACTCCCTAGAGAACCTTTCCTCTTCCCCAATCTTCTTTCTTTCAGGTGATTGGCTTCTCTCATCCTTGCTTGCCTCTCTCTCCTCTTCTCGAAGACCATTGGTCTATAAATGCATGGGTTGTGACTTTACCCGGTGTGGAGAATGCGCGCCGACTAAGGGGCTCAGTGGGGTATTTTGCGTGCCAGACAAAGTGGGGCCGAAAAAGGGAGGGGCGTCGGTTAAGGGGTGCGCCAGGTTAGTCCCATTGATCACGTCCATTTGACACGTCTAGGCAGTGGGCCCCGGACTGGCTCCGGGAGTCACTGTGATCCTTCATCACGCCACAATCTTACAAAACCACGGTGAGAAGTCTTGATAAAGCTCTCAAGCCTTTGAATAGATGCTTTCAAAACCTCGTGCATCTTTGGTCCAGACACGTGGATTTTTAGCTAACATGACCTTCGACACTGTAGTTCGTGCTACCAGCTCGGCTTAAGTTGCGCTTGTAGCTTTCTCGGGGAGTGGGATAGTACTCGGGGCACTTTTGCCTCGACTGGGTAGTCATTTGGTCGTCAGTGGACCCAAATGGTGGGAAGACGTACCCGTGCCAGGTCACTCAGGTCTTCCACTGATAGGGCCTTCGGCATCTTGTTCTAAGGGGCCAGAGATGTTCTGTCACCTCAGGAGAGCTTCTTATGAGGTGGGGGGCCACCAGGTACACTCTTGGCCTTGGTCGGACGAAGAACGTTGCTTATGCAGCATGACCTAGTTGATGCCGGTTCATTGGGCAGGCCGAATGACACTGCCGGTTTGTTGTGGATTCTTCTGATTTCCCTTGAGGTGAAGTCTCTAGTGCTTGCATTACATGACCCAAGACTCCAGTAGTTTGAGAAGACCCTTGTGTATTGGCTTTCTCCAGCTTTTGTGCTTTAGCGGGTTGCATCATTCTTCTTGTTTAGGCGTGATTGCCATCGAATGTATTTTGAGTGCCAACAAATGCCCCCCAGCCGCGGGTGTCGCGAGCAAGGAACAAGCGACGCGGGACTGGCGGATGTACTCCGACTGTGTAGATTTTTTGTCTGGCTAGCGCAAATGCATAGTGGTCTTAAACCGGCGCGGTGGCTAAACCGGTGCTGCCAGGCCATTGTTAATATACGCGGACCTAGTTTGGCCCTCAACTTGGTCCGCCTAAACCCTCCCTGACCTTTCATATTCCCCTATAAAAATCCCTTAGGAGCTCAAGGGGCAGGGGCATGCATGCATACAGATAGGCATACGGACACCAGCAGGCAACCAAGGATGAACGCAAGGAGCTAAGTGTACGCAGTTGGCTTGTAGATCAGCTTACACACGTCGAGGTATGTCGCTTGTACTTCCCTCGTACAATGTCTAGCCATCTTACATAAGTCCTTCCCCGTCGCATATAAGGTGTTATGACAATGGCAAAAACACCCGCATCTCGGGTCTACCCGCGTGTGACAACCTACGACGGCCACACATCTGCCTCATTATGCATTGACTCGGTGATCAACCCATGTGTCAGAATTGTCCCGCGACTTGCATCAGTTGTAATTTGGCCTCCTCGGCCCGCTTATAAAGCCCACATGGCTCTCATGAAACATGTTACTGCCTGAATGCATGTCTTCGTGCTCGTATTTGGGTCCCAGCTCTCCTTCGCACCGCCCAGTGTGCGTCCAGTACCTCCAACTCTAATGAATCATGTCTCCCAGTTGAATGCACCCTTAGAGCTGCGGAATGCCCCCGACCCTCTATCCATGGCTTCAGGCATATACAGACTTCTCTCTAGCATGGAACGGAGGTGTTCAGATTCAATCCGATGTAAATAAACATCGACTGCTTGCGATCGGTGGGAAAAGACATCTGGTACACGATTCCCCACAATCGCATGTGTGCTTGCACCTATGGAACCTCCCTTCTCCACATGTCACTCGATCTCCCGAGCCTACATGCTGTGTCTTGGCGATGCTTCCCTGTCATCCTTTGGTTCCCTAGGTGATTGTTGAGAAATCGACTGGCATGCCCGCACCGCGGTTTAGCTACCCTAACCCCGGAAACATCTCGTACCATTCGATTCGCTCTTGACTCTCTGCAAAAGGCAAGTGCTCGGTACCGCCTTGAGAGGAATATGGCTACGGAGGGGGATACCTGAGATATATCAACTTCCCGTGTTTCCCTTTCTAGCTTTATTCCTTCCCTCATCCCAATCATCGGATCTGTGGAAACCCTGCGAACAAAGAGGATGGCACGCTCGGTGGGACGTCTCCCGCCTTCCTTCTTTTTGTTGAAGAGAAGTTTGTGCCAGCCCTGAAGCCGTGGTGCCCTTTTCCTGACCTTGCAGGAGAGGTAGAGGGGGGTACACGCACGCCTTTCCCTGCAGCTCCTAGTTAGAGTTCTGACAGTCGGACTGTGCCTGACGGCTGTCAGCGATGGTTGTCTCCTCAGCATCCTGCACTCCAGCAACCATGGCGGCCGTCACTTATGGCCCCATCGTCATCGCCACTCTTGTGCAGGTGGGCTACTTGGCAACGCCGATCACTTTCAGTAGCTTCGCCCGAGTTGTTAGATCACCCTACTGCTTGGGTGTGGTCCCTGTGGCTGCTCCGCAGCTACTCTCAGCACCTGCGCCTGTCTGTGCGGTAAATGTGTCACACTTGTCTCCAACATCAGTGGCCCGATCGAGCGTCAGGCTCGGGTCTTCCACTATCACCAAGATCAGCTCCTGCCCGGGCAAGCATCTGGCCCTGGGTCTAGTGTCAGTCGACCTTCAAGGTGGGCCCTGCGCCCCGGGTCTTGGCCACCACTTCAGCACTTTGCTCGGGCCTCCAACCCCAAGTTCCAGCCAAGCCGACACTCGACACGGGTTTTTTGCCCCTAGGTGCCCGGTTTCCCAGCATCTCACTCGGGTCCTCAGTCTCGAGCCCCAGTTAAGCCAGTATCTCACTCGGGCTCTCAGCTTCGAGTCCCAACTGAGCTGACTCTTTGCGTGGGCTTTCCACCTTGGGGTCAAGGCTCCTCGGCACCTTGTTCGGGTCTCCTGACCTGAACTCCGATAGAGCCGTCACTCGGTGTGGGTTCTCAACCATGAGTTCCAGGCGCCCCAGCGTCCAGCCCGGGCACACAACCCCGAGGCTTCTCAAGGTCGGTCCCCAGTGTGGACTCTCCGCATCGGGCCCCTGGCCTCCCAGCTCTACCATGGGATCTCTCCCCCTACCATCCAACCACACCGACTCCCATCACAGGTCTTCCTCTATGGGATGCGACAACCTCAGCGCCCGTCATGGGCCCTCTGCCCCACGCTCCGATTACGCCAGTGCTTGACACAGGTTCACAACCTCGGGTTGCTGGCACTCCAGTATCTTCCTCAACACTGGTTCTCAGTGCAAGAGCGTCACCTCGAGCATCGACAACCCTTTTATCGGCTCGGGCAAGAGCTTACACCCGAGTCACCCAACCATTGGCTCCTGATATAGGCCTTGCGCCCCAGAGGCCGATCCCAGTGCTTTCGACAGGCGGCGTCACGCTGCCAGCAATGGGAGATCAGGTCTTCTCGGTTTACCACCTCGGAGTAGGATCTTCCTCGGCTCCCCAGAAGAAGTGTCGCCATGGCTTCAAAGGTAGATGACTAGCTACTGCAGCCGGTAATTTTGGCAAGACCATTCTTGTCGGGGACCTGCGGATTCGTCTCAGTGGGGGCAAACCAATCATACCTCAGGAGCAGACCGTGCCTACGGTCCCCATTGTCAACCACTTCATCCTCCTGCGATGAACATGAGAGGACAGAGCAGAGCTCAGAGAAGTAGGCACCTCGGCAACAGTCCAGGGGTATCCACACCAGCCCAATACCCAGGCTCCCAAGTCTTGTCGAAGGAATAATGACAAGGGAGAGCAACAATTATCCCAAAAGAGGCTTGAGCTATTCGGAGGGCACATACCAAGAACCCCCTTCGAGTGCTCAGGCACGACGTCAGACGAGACACAGTTGATTCCATGACGGCACCGTCCGACGACACCTAGCCACCCAGTGTCCTCCATCTAAATAAGTGGAAACCAAGACGGGCTCCTTCAGGTCCCGCCAGCATCCAGCCTTGAGCTCTCCTCGGGTCGATCCCCCATGGAGGCTCCACTGCAATGAACCTCGGTCTTCGACAGATTGGTGGCACCAGTCCGCCCGGAGAAGCATTCCTAGAGGAAGCAGACGGTCCAGTTCATCAATGTCGTGGTTAGTGTGTTTGCATGTTATGCCACCAGACATCAACCCGAGACTCAGTCTGACGACCTGAGCCAACCTCTGTTTCAGCTCAGGAGGCCTCATCATCAGACTCAGCCTCTAGCCCTGGCAGGCCACGTCGGCACTTTCGCCAGACCTTAGGCATTGGAACGAGCAAAAGAAGTTCCAGCCGAGGACCATGTCGCTCCTGCCAATGCGGAACCGGTCAACAATGATCCTTCGGCAAATGTGGTTGAAGATGTGACTCTCCATACTCTCATTAAGGAGAACTAGCACTTGAAGGCCCTCCTGCAAGATCTTCTTCAGGAACGAGACCTTCACCCTCAGCCACCTACTAGGCCTCCGACCGAAGCACCAGCCTTGCCAGTTGGGCACAATGGTGCCAACACCTCAGCGGCGACTACCCGAACCCCGATGGCAACCGGGTTCGACATGCCCTCGGTCGAAGCTCAACTGCGAGCATCCAATATGCCAGTGCCAGAAAATCTTATGGCACAGTGCCAGATGATGGAGCGGATTTTTAAGACAAAGCTCGCCTAGTATGGGGAAGGGGTTGCAACTATAGACCTCTATAGCGTCCCCTACCCGCTGCATCACCAGCTAAAGAATCTCCCTCCGGAGTACACCAAGCCACAGAAGCTGCAGAAGTTCGACGGGTAGGGGTCTCCACATGAGCACTTGGCCTACTACATTAAGGCCATGGGTGAGGTAGCGTTGGATGAGTCATATCTCCTCCGCTACTTCACCACTTCACATACAAGAATGGCCTTCCAATGGTATTCCTGCATGAAGCCAAACTTAGTCATCTACTGGGCTGATCTCCAGAAGAAATTCCTTGACCGTTTCCAAATTGTCGAGTGAAAGATCTCCCTGTTCTCTCCGACAGAAGAAGGGTGATAGCGCCCTCGATTTCATCCAGAAATGGCAAGACCTCAGCATGAGGTGTATCAACCCGCCAGCCCAAGAGGATGCCATTACCATATGTCGCTGAGGCTTGGCAGTCGAAGTCAGTGAAAAGCTCCTCGACACCAGCATCAAAGGTTTCAACCAGCTCAATTAGGTAGTCATAGAAATAGAAATGTTCTTCGCTGATAACCCGAGCTACACTTCAGCAAACGGTAAGCAGATGCAGGAACGCCAGTCTGGTAAGGAGGTGAATATCATTGAGTTCACCCCGCCACCAAAGCCAATAAGGAGGTTGAGCCAAGCGGCTCTAACAAGAAGTTAGCAGACAAGTCGGCCACACCTTCTTTCTCAGAGCGTATGAAGATGCCCATCTTCTTCAAAAGGAACACACGAAGATGCTCTTAGACCTCTGCATGACCTAGAAGATTATCGAGCTACCAGAAGTCCGCAATCCGGACGAGGCCCAGAAAACTAATGATCCCAGCTATTGCCTGTATCACTGCAGGCTGGGTCACCCACTCGAAGATTGCTACGTCTTCAAGACTTAGGCGCAGAAGTTGATCTGAGACGGTCTCATCAAAATGAAGAGTGGTCTCGTCGATCCCCCGCAACCACATACGTGGTCTAGGCTAGCCAAGGCAGCGTGTCTGATTCACTATTTAGCTAATGTGATTCACATGATGGCCACATTCTCTCTCTCTGACATCGAAACAGAGGAGCCTAACACTAGTCAAGGCGAGCATTCACTCTGGTACCCGGGGTGGAGACCCTAGCATGATCATACACCTCTCTCCTTTTCTAAAGAAAGGACCCAGTGTGGACGTGAAAAATTACACGTCCGCATGTCCCGAACAATCCAGCATTAATAGACAACTCCAACTGAAGAGATTGTGGAGAACATGTCCCGTTCGGACCCTCTGAATGAATAGTACACTACCGTGAAGCCACTCCCGGAGTCACGGCAGTGAAGAGGAACCAACCCTTGGAGGGCTCACAACTCGTGGATCCCGAAGAGAACTAAGTGGATCGCCAATCGGGGACCAAACGGGCCCAAATCCACTTCCATGACACGCCCTCGCGCCCCTTTAGCGGTACACCCAGCGAGGCTTCAACGGCACGCCCGTGCGTCTTCTTCAGCGGCACACCCTTGTGTGCCTTCCACGGCATGCCCTGGCTTTCCCTAGCAATGCATCCGGCAAGGGAAATCTTATGCCATTCTTGATGTGGCACAGCCCTATGATGTGGTTGGATGCAATAACAACCCTAGGACCTTGACCAGCAAGCATATAACGGAGACCACTTGCCCATGGAGAAGGCACTTGCCGCTGCCAAGGCGGCTGCGCGGCAAGAGGTCGAACGAAAGAGGGCGGAGATCTTTCGGATGACTTCAACCTCCCCGCCTCCGTCAATCCCTTCCTTTGCAAAGTTTGTTGTGCCTCAGACCGGGCCGAGTCATCCTACAGGTGAGACTCTTGGAGGCCGACGCTTTTCAAGGTGCAGTCGCTTTCCCGGGAAAATTCTTTGTGCATGCCTGACATGCGTGTTTTCTTCTCCCAGCCGAAGCGGAGGAGGCACGTTCTGTGAAGGTCTCCGGCAAGGCGGTCAGCCTGCAGGAGCTAGAGCAGAGGAGAGCTAAAGCCGAGAGGTTCGTGGCCGCGTTTGCGGCTGCTCAGGCCGAGCCCAGCCAACCCACCGGTTAGAGATTCTTACTAACGGTCCCACCTGACACTTTCTCGCCTTGTGGGATAAGATCTTTGATACTGGTCTCTTCTTCCAGTTCCTGCGGAGGAGCCGATGCCCGCTTCTGCTCTGGACGTGGGCGAAGCCGCTGCACCTGGGGTCGCACCCTCTATGGAGGAGATAATCCCTAGCCCGCTCCCTGCCGCGGAGACCGAATAGGGTAATTCCCTCCACTGGTGTGGCTGACATATTTTCTTTTTGTTATTCATTGGGAGCCCGAGGACTTTCATCTAACCCGAATGCTTCCTCATTTGGCAGCTCCCCTCGCACCCCTTCCTAAGTGGATAGAGGCCCAGAGAATCCCCGAGCTGACGTAAATCTACACGAGGAGGAGGCTGAAGTCTGGGAAGTCATCGTCTCCTAGTCTGCGTGAGGAAGAGGCGGTCAATTCCACAGCGAGAGCCTCCTTCCCGACAAGGGAGGAGCCTACCCCAACCCAGTCTTCCTCATGCGAGAAGGTAGGCTACGGCTATTCCTCTGACGAAGTGGCTTCGGGTGAGGATGTTGTAAGTCTGGGCTCGTTCCTACGGGGCCCTCCCTTTGTGGCTAGCTTTCGGCCCTCTGTCTCTTACCCTCCGGCCAACTTCGCCGCCTTGGGGAAGCTGGCAGCCTTATTCGAGGTCTTGTAACAGGAAGCGACCGTGGGGACTACAACGCCGACCGGCGCGATCCTGGAGGAAGGAGAAATAGCACCGGAAGGCAGCATAGTCCCGATGACTAAGGTAAATGAGGGACCTCCGGGACCCCTATTCCCATTTTCTTGAGATTCGGGGTAGCATGCCTTGATCGACGGAAGGCTAACCCCCCCTTTCTATGTTTCAGGAGGAAGCAAGGCCCTCAGAGGCGCACACCACTAAAACCCGCAAGGCCGTCGCGAAGCGGAGGGAGGCAGTGGGCCCTGTGGAGCTAGATGAGCCGCAGCTACTCTCAGCATCGAAGGTGGAGCACCTGGTGTCGTTCCTGCAGTCGAGGAGCGAGCTGAAGCTTATGGTTCCTCTTCTGCCTCCCCGATCGCTTATGACACCCAAGGAGGGCCAGCTTCTGGGAAAAATGCTTGCCAGCCTTGCGACTTCCGGGGAGGAGGGAGCATAGGTAGAAGAGGTGGCAGGTCCTTCAATAGCGGCGTCTGATTTAGCTCCGCTCCATTCCCTTCCTCCAACCGAGAGCAGGGTGGAGCAGCCCTTCACGATGACGGAGCCGGGTGGTTCAGTCACTGCTCTACCGGCTCCTCTGGCGATGGCCAGCCGGGAGTTACCCTTTGAAGCGGGAGGGCCCAGTGATTTGGCCGTGGCAGTTCCCTCTTCTTCGACTGTGGTGGATGCAGAGATATGGGCTGCCGTGGACAGCGTGGTGGAGTTCAATCTTCCAGCGGTACCTTCAATTGGCCACGCTGCTTTGGACGCACCGATTCGGCAGATGTTGCTGACGCTTCGCTCGATGATGCTTCCCAACCCCTCCCTTACATACCGAGGGGTGCACACAATAGTGATGCAGCTAACCGGTGCATTACAAGTGCTGGGTTGCCCCTTAGAGGAATGGTCGCGATGAGTCTTATTATTGTTGAAATATGTGAACCGTCACGAATTCCTTGAGACTCGGGCCCCCAATGAGCTTATCGCCATCAAGGCCCAAGAGGGCGAATATTTGCAAGCTTTGGAGGTGCGTCGAAGTAGTGAGGAGCAGCGCGAGAAGGCCTTGGAAGGAGGTCACCGCGATGTCCACGCGCTCAGGAGTAGAATCGAGAAACTAGAGGGCTATCTCGTTGTAGTCAGGTCTGAGCTGGCCGAGGCCGAGGCCACCGTCGAGAGGGAAAGTGAGGCGCTTGCCGTTGCCAGGGCCGAAGCGACATCTGTGGAAACGGAGCTGGCGCACCTCGAGGAGCAGAGGGGCCGATTACGCGACATGGCAGGCTTCCCTTGCATCAGGATTCTCCCCCTCGAGGATATCTTTCGGGACATCGACTCAGCGCTACTCTCCTCGACCCTCCTCTTGTACTTTGCTTCTCTCTTTCTCTTCTCTTCTCTTTCTTGTCTTCCCAAATCTCATAACGCCTTTCATTAGAGATATTTTTACAAACACCATATCTCTAGGCTCAAACTACAGTGGTCGCCTGCATTGATTTGCATAACTTTTTTGTCGACTCTGAGCTGTCAACATTTTCTACCGAATCAGACGAACCATATCAGCACGCTGGTAAACCATATCAGGGCCTGTTAACAATCTATCATCGGCCTCAAACCAGTTCAAAGGAGTACGACAAGGACGACCATACAATGCCTCATACGATGCCATACCGATGCTGGAGTGATAACTATTATTATAAACATATTCAACAAGTGGCAAATGCTGACTCCACGAACCCTACCAGTCAAGGCAATACGATCGCAGCATATCTTTTAAAGTCTGAATCGTCCTCTCTAACTGACCATCAGACTGCGGATGATACGCTAAGCTAACTCTGTGCCCAACGCTTTCTGAAAACTGCACCAGAAGCCAGAGGTAAAACGTGGGTCACGATCTGACATAAGTGAAATAGAAATTTCATGCAATGGCACAATCTTTTCAATATAAAGCTCGACCAATTTCTACACACTCCAGGCAACTTTAATCAGCAACAATCTAGCTGTCTTCTTCAGACGATCAACCAACAGTCAGATACCATCGAAACCTTGAGAAGTCCAAGGTAAACCCACAATAAAATCTATCGTGACATGATCCCATTTCTACATTGGAATTTCTAACGGCTGAAGCATTCTACCAGGCTTTTGATGTTTGACTTTTACCTATTGGCATGTCAAGCACTTAGAGATAAACACAGTCACATATCTTTTCATACCTGGCCACCAGAACTGCCTTTTTAGATTCTGATACATCTTGGTAGTGCCGAGGTGAATAGCAAAACGGGATCCATGGGCTTCACTCAGAATTACATTTCTCAACTCAGCAACAACTGGAACATACAATCTGTCACGGAAGCTGACCACCAACTCATCATCAAATTCAATGCCATGCATCATTACAATGCGGGACAGATCAGAGTCTACCTACTGAGCTTCCTTAACCTGCTGATAAATAGTTGAAGTCATAACAAGACTGGCGCACACAGCAGTCATCAAATCTGAAGGAATGTCCACGCTGAATGTTTCACTAGGAAACTGTTCCCACAATTTTCATTCACGAATCAGCAGATGGCTGACTTGCACTTTCCTGCTCAGAGCATCAGCCACAACATTCATTTTACCTGGCTGAGAGGAGAGAGTAAAGTCATAATCCTTCATATATTCCATCCATCTGCGTTGTCAAAGATTCAAATCTTTTTGGGAAAACACATACTGCAAGCTTTGATGATCAGTGAAGATCTCAAATTTCTCACCATACAGGTAGTGTCTCCAGATTTTCAATGCAAAGATTACCATTGCAAGCTCTAGGTCATGTGTTGGATAATTCTCTTCGTGCTATTTTAGTTGTTAGGATGCATAAGCTATAACTTTATTATGTTGCATAAGCACTACCCAGACCCACTCGAGAAGCATCCGTGCAAACCACGAATCCACCCGAGCTAGAAGGTAACACCAGCACTAGAGAAGAAGTGAGAAGCCTTTTCAATTCAACAAAGCTCTGCTCACACTGATTTGACCAGACAAAAGGTACATCTTTACGTGTCAGTCTAGTCATCAACGAGGCAACCCGTGTAAAGTCTTGAATGAATCTTCGGTAATAGCCAGTAAGACCCAGAAAACTCCTGATCTCTGTCACAGTTCTCGGTCTCTGCCATTGAAGAATAGCCTCAATCTTAGTTGGATCCACTGCAACTCCATCACCAGAAATCACATGGCCCAGAAAATGAATTTCCCGAAGCCAGAACTCACACTTACTGAATTTAGCAAATAGCTCGTGATCTCGCAGAGTCTGCAATACAATCCTCAGATGCTGCACAGGGGGGTTCGCAAGAAATGGGAGGGGGAGGATGAGGAGAGTGAGGGAGGTGAGGGGAGTATTCCACAGTCCCCATGAGGATCGTATCTTGAAATGTGAGGGGCTTAGGGGGGGAAGAGGAGGACGGTGAAAGAGTTGGTGAGAAGGTGCAAGGTAGACATTCTGTGCCTATAGAAGACTAAATTGAAAGGGGACGGAGAGGGGCTAATGAGGGAGATCGGGGGTGGTAGTCTTTTGAAAGGGGTGGCTTCTCCAACTGTAAGGAGGGTAGGAGGGATCATGTTGCTATGGAACCCTTTCGAGGTGGAGGACATGCCGGTTGGGTGATGGGCCATCAACATTCACTTCCGATACTTGAGAGACGGTTTCTTCTGGGATTTCTTAGGGGTGTATGGCCCTCAGACTAGGGAAGGGAAGAATGATTTGTGGTGGCAGTTGATTGGGCACCACCTTGTTTCTAGACGGCCATGGTGTGTGGCCGGTGACTTCAATACAGTGACTTTAGCTTCAGAGAGGACGGGAGCTCACCCTCACTCGGAGGAGACGGAGGACTTCTATGACTTCATCCAACGGGCACCCTTATCGATACTGGATTCGTGAATGTTAATTTCACCTGGTCCAATTTGAGGGAGGATCCATCTTGCTCAAGGCTAGACAGGTTCTTTGTGCCAGTGGACTAGGAGGACCATTTTTCTCATGTGCACGGCTCTTGCTTGCCTAGGCCGACGTTTGATCATAAGCCTATCTTTTTGAGGACCAGCAGAGGTCATGAAAGGAGACAGACTTCTAGATTTAAAAGGTTGTAGCCTAGGGAGGAAGATTTCTTAGACACAGTCAAGCGTGCATGGGATGGTCAAAGACGTCACAAATCTTGCATGGCTATTTTCATTGGTAAATTGAAACATCTAGCCTAAGAGCTAAAAAGTTGGGGAGCTAACAGGAGACTACCAGACAGACAGGAGGAGACGATTCTTCAGTAGCTGGTAGTTCTTGATTGCTTGGAGGAGGCAAGTTTGATGGATGAGGCTGACAGACTGAGTAGAGATTCTCTTCGAGCACAGTATGATGAAATCTTACTGAGAGAGAAAATCTACTGGAACCAGAGATGGAGAAAGAAATGGCTCAAGGAAGGGGATGGGAACACAACCTACTTTCACAAGATTGCTTTAGGGAGGAAAAGAATGAATCACATTGCCTGTATCAAGGTCGGGGAGCTCTTACTTCACAAGGAGGAAGACATCAGGAGCTATGCCAAGGATTTTTATGCTACCCTTTTCGCTGAGGAGTAGACGACCAGACTAGATTTTGCACATGATTTATTTCCCCACCTCTCCTAGGCACAAAGTGAGGCTCTTGCAACCCCCTTTCAAGAGGAGATTAGACAGATGATTTTCTCTCTTGCAAGTGACAAGACCTCGGGACCAGATGGTTTTCCTATGGTTTTCTTTCAGCATTGTTAGGATATCATCAAAGAGGATCTCGTTGGTGCAATGACAGAATTCCAGGAGGGCAGGGCTCATTGAGGGGTATTAATAAAACCCTCTTGGCTGTGATTCCTAAGAAGAATGGGACATAAGACTTAGCAGATTTTCAACCCATTAGTTTGTTGAATAGCACATACAAAATTATTACTAAGGTTTTGGCCAGGAGGCTTAATGATGTGGTTGATGGACTGGTCAGTGATTATCAGGGCATCTAGGCATGGAATGCCATCTCGCCGAGATCTCACGAGATCTTGGTCTCCGCACGTCACCGAGAAATGAAACGGCTGAGTTTGATGATTCTCGGCACGTTGGGTGTGGGCGTCCTCCGTTGGGCGCAAAACGGTGAATCGGCTTTCAAACCCCCCTCCCCTCCGGTCGAGCCCTCTCTTTCTCACCCTGACACTCTCTCACTGTCCTTGCACGAGCTCGCAGGAGCTGCCCTAGGTGGCTCTCTCCGTATCGTAGGCAAGAGGTGTACAATCGAGTTCGCCAGTGTCAGATCTCCAAGTGGATGGGCTGATTGGGTATCGGGCGTCTCCCTCTCTCTCCAGTATGTGTCTCTCTCTTCTCCCCCCCTCGTCTTCCTCCTTCCCCGTTTGTCTCCCTCCCTATCTCTTTTGGCCCTCTCTCTGTCTCTCACCCTCTCTCTCTGTCCCTCTATCTGTCTTTCTCCCCCACCGATCTCTCTCCTCTCGTGCTCTCTCTCTGTCCCTCTCTATCTGTCAACCGCGCTCTCTCTGTCTCCCACCCTCTCTCTCTCTCTGTCACTCTTTGTCCCTCTCTGTCCCTCTCTGTCTGTCTTTCTCCCCTCAGTCTCCCTCCTCCAGCCCTCTCTCTGTCTCCCATCCCCTCTCTCTCTCTCCGTCTCCCACACTGTCTCACACTTTCTCTCTCTATCTCTCACCCTCTCTCTCAATCTATCTCCCACCCTCTCATTTTGTCTCTCTCTCCCCCCTTCGTCTCCCCCTTGTCTATATGAGATGTCACATATTATATGACTGTCATGGGCGACCTAGCCATAGACAAGTCATATCTGCTAAAGTTTTTCGGGTCCTCACTGACGAGGCTCGCATTTGAGTGGTATTCTAGCCTCCCGGTCGGGTCGATCAGCGACTGGCCTGATATGCAAAAGAAGTTCAGGAAAATGTTTCACGTCACTGAGAGGGAGGTCACTGTGGCTGAACTCTACTCAACCAGGCAAAGGGCAGATGAAACAACCCTTGAATACATCAAGAGGTGGAGAAACCTCGGAATGAGGTGCAAGTAGCCCCCGCATCAGGAGCACGCTGTACAAATTTGCAAACAAAACCTCCGGAGGGAGGTACTAGAAAAGATGATCAGCATGGAAATCCAGTCGTTTGACCGCTTGAACAATGCAGTGGCCGAAGTGGAAGCTTTCCTGGGAAGGCCTACCCCTACGTCAACCACTATCACCACACAGAAGGCAAAGGTAGTAGAGTGGTGCCTAGCGCCTAAAGAAGCAAACACTCTTGATATCAAAGCATTTGAGCAACAAAGAGATAAGGGCAAGAAGGTAGCCGCACCTCAGCCCGCCAGAGCGGAAGAGAAGAAGGAGGGTCCCTTACTAAGGGACAAAATGAAAAAGGCCTACTCTTTCCCAAAGGAGAAGACTAAGGTTTTGTTTGACTGGGTCACCTAGTAGAATAAGGTCACCCTGCCTGAGCCAAAAAGGCTGGAGGACCTGAAGAGAAGGGACAGTCCAAGATTCTTCCCTTACCATCAAATGCAGGGGCACCCGATCGAGGATTATTGTGTTCGAGGACATCATCAAAGGTATGGTGAAGAAGGAAGAAATAGAGTTGGGAGAGTACAAGGTTGACCCTCCACAACCCCATGAAGCACCTCTCAGGAGAGCTGCGGCCAATATGATTTTCTTGTATCGGGCATTGCCCGAAGAAGTTGTAGAAGCCAGCACTCAGCACACTTATGAGGCCTACTTTCTGACACCAATGAAAGAACAACAGGGATGGCAGCAGGTCCCTGCAAAGATTAAGAAGAAGGCCACACCTCTCCCGAAGGTGGGGGCACAAGTCCGTGGCATCACGCCACGACCTACTCCTCTGGCGCCAGCACCAACTTGGACTAGGCTATCTACAGTAGTCAGAATACATACCCACAATCTGAGAAGACAAACTCCGTTGTCAGTGGCCAAAGAAATCAGTCCAGAGGCCTGGCGGCTACAGGACTACATAGACGGGCTAGATGAATATAAACAGCCTGAACTGAAGCTTTTACCGGTACGGGATCATGTCCCATGGCAATAATTGGAGCAGCACTCGTTGGAACAAGAAGGAGAAGCTGATGAAGTGATAGAAAAGGATGACAACCTACTCTGGGGGCAAGCGCTAGCCAGAGATAAGAAGAAGAAGCAAAGGAAGAAAAGAAGAGCCTGCAAGGCCAAGAGGGAGACAATGCTCTCCTGCAATACCCTTTTTGCCCTCTTCAATCTGTCCAATGAGGAAGATGAGGAGGAAATATACTTTACACCCGCTGCCGGGGCAAGCCAGGCCGAAGCCGCGACTGCTACTCATGCAACCCGGTCAGGCCGAAAATGGGGGCACCAACTGCCCGCCAACCACAACATCATTGATACCCCCTCCAGAGGTCAAGGGAGTCCAAATCCCTCCTCCTTTAGGGTTATACACTCAAAGTGGGGGCAGCACTGCCGTCCCTTCCTTCCTTGAATTTTTGAAAATGACAAAGCATAAGCAGCCATATTAAGATGCCAGCCCTGCGACCGGGGGCACCCACCCACAGCTTCAGTAACCTTCTGGTGCTCTAGATGAAGACAAGACTGGTCAAATGGCTGGCAGGAAGGGACAGCAAGAGGATGACACCCAATAGGAAGGTGCAGACTCAGAGTCCGACGAAGCAGGTCTGTGAAGGGCTACAGCACAAGGCTTTTCCAAACCTAGATGATGCAGGACGACATGCGACTCGACACAAACTCGTTGCAAACCTTGGACTCTAAGAGATGACGTGATTAAAATGATGACGCGACTGTTGACACCCGTTTTATGACCAATTAGTCGGGTCGTCTCCTTACTCCTTTTTTTGATGATGCTACAAGTTGTTCACCATTGTCGAGTCTTCTTGGGCATGTTAGAAGTCTCTTTTCATGGGTCATTACCTTCCTTGGTTGGGTCTTATCCTTGTTTTGATGCTAAGACAAGCACTTCCAATTCATTTATCACCCTCTTGTGCATAATGCATCCTCCATGGCACGCTAAAGTAAGATAACGCACCTTACAAGGTCCGTTATATTTTTCTCACCCACTGTCTCACCCACCGTCTTACCACCGTCTCATTTAGCATCTTTATTGTTTAACGGATCTTCCTTCCTCCGTCATACTGTCACATAACGCATGTAACCAGGTCCGTTATATACCCCCTAAGGTCGAGTCTATCACCACCTCCACTGACTTCGGGAAAGAGATGGGGAGAGGGAGTCGCACCCTCTAGGGATAGGAGGGATGAGGGCCACGGCCAATCTTGCTTCCAAGAAATCTTTTTTTCCATTCTCTTCCTTTCCAATAATAATACAAGAGTATATAAGGGGGAGGGGGAGAACCTAATTACTTTCGAAATCCTAAAAAAGGTAAGCATTTTAATTTCCTACATAATAGGAAAGGAGGAGGGAGGGAACTAAACTTCTCCTAAGAAGTAGGAGAGGGGCGCACACCTCATAGGAGGTGGGAAGGTGCGGAGCGCCCTCCTCCGCCACACCCTATTGGATCCTGGACCTAATGGGTCTGGGTAGAGCAGGAAGGAGGGATGGCCCAGTGTGGGCTCTTCCTTGGGCGCCCACCCAAATGGGCCAAGGGAGTGAACCAAAAAGTGGCCCACTAGACCTACAATAGCCTACAAAGCTCAAATAAGGTCCTAATGCAATCCAATTGGCCACAGCTCGGCCTACAAAGGTCCAATATGAAAGAAATAAAAGACTATGAGCTCCAAACTCGCTCTCCACATCATCTTCAAGCCATAGCGAAGTCTGCACGTCCCGAACAGCACCGCGTGTCCTGTACTGTCGCTCTGCCGCATCACGCCGATCTCTGGCTCGGGTGTCCTCACCACTAAGACACTATACTAGTAACACAGAACAAGGACTAGCTGGGGTCACACTCGTCAGCGCGTGTCCTCTGCCCCCAGCTACGCGTGCACATGTAGACCATTTGCTCTAGGTCGGGTCCTCTAGTTGATTTTTTCCCCCAGCCGAACTCAGGCTGCAAAGGCAAGGGGCCCTACGGTAACCAGCATAAAATCGTCTCACTCGGGTCAGGCTCTCCACCACTCTTAAGTGGGTCCGCACCCACGTGTGTAGGAAAGATACGACTAGTGGGGGCTCACAAAATGTGAACACTAAAAATCACGCACGCACCCATCTCGAGTAACACGAGGAAACAGGTGGCTCGCGGCCACTAGACTCTGGACAGCCCACTAGACCTAATAACTCAACGATCCTTGAGTCACGAGACTCAGGTCAAGACCGCTGTACGTGACGTCACAGCGTCGTCAATCTGGCCTAATCCCTAGGTCTGAAATCACGGTGAGACGATTCTCAAGGTAACTCACAAGCCATCGAGTGGATCTCTCATCTTAGGGACGCAGGAAAAACTTCCAGCCCCAGGCTGGTCAACTGGACTTACAATCCAAGGCCATACACATAGCCCACCAGAAATCACCTTCCGGATAAACCCACGACGTGCGGGGAAGATCACTCACGGTGACTCGATCTAACGCGAATACGAAAGATCAGAATGCACACGGGGTCACCCGGACCCCAAGACCGATGGAACGCTAATTGAGGTAACACGGTAACTCTGAACACCCAAAAATACGGTCACGGTCACTACGGGGTGTCCGGGACACTCACGGGTTCATAGGCCGGTCATTGGGTCTCAACCGGACCGACCGGAGACCAACACAATGCAAAAAGGACACGACGAGCATGAAATATTGCCTACCGGTCCTCTCTGGACTGTTAGGGAGCCTGGCGGTCTCCTTTGGACCGCTAGGCCTGGCCTAGCAGTCCAGCCAGGACCGCAAGGATCGAAGATGAACCAAACCACCCCTAGCGGTCACTCCCGGATTGCCAAGCAGAGTGGCAGTCCTCCGCCTGACCGCTAGGCGTAGCCTAGTGGTTAGTCGCAAGGCCGCTACCCCACTGACCTCAAACGACTCCAAATTAGAAAAATGGTCACCCCCGGACCGCATGACGCTGTCTAGCGGTCTTCACCAGACCGCTAAGCCCACCTGGTGGTCCATCGCGCGACTGCAAGGCTCGAACCGACATACGGGGGAGCCTAGCAGTCTCCACACGACCGCTTCACGCCCTAGCGGTCGCTGGAAGGACCGCTAAGGCGTCCCGAACCTGAAAATGACGAAAACGGCGGGAAAGTCCATTCCACGCACCGTTCACACCCATATGAAGGGGAAAACAAGGGGAAACTAATCACCAACCTCTCTAGCACCGAGAGGATCCATTTAGACCCCCAAAACGCGATCAAAACTCTAGATCCGGCTCACACCCCAAAATCATGTATTTTCTCCAAAATGCTCAAATAAGTCCGCTCGGCTCACCACGGCCTACCAAAACCACGGGAATGAAAGTACGCGGGTTAAGGATCCGTCCCCCTACCTCCACTGAAGATTTCACGCGTCGAGGACGCCGATCCATCGCGAAACGCCTGTGAAACCCTTGTCGGGCACCCGAACGCGCGCCCGAGCTTGCCGCGCCTCCATCGCCTCGATCCTCGTCCCATCCTCGCGCTCCTCGCCCTCACGCCGTCCCTGCCTCGCCCACCATCGCCCCCGTCGGCCGCCCGGAGGAGAGGGGGAGAGAAAGAGAAGAGAGAGAGTGAGAAAGAGAGAATGAGAGAAAGAGAGGGATGTCAAAGGGGAAGCAGCCGTGTCGGGATGCCAACCCTACAATCAGGAATACTCACTCGCAGCCCCAACAACCCTCCAGAATTTCAGATGAAGATAAGGCTCGCCTGGCGCCAGCCAATGAAGGGCAGCAAGAAGATGATGCCAGGTAAGAGAATGCAGAATCAGAGCCTGATGAGGCAGGTCCGTCAGGGGCAGCAGCTAAAAACCTTTCCAAACCTAAATGGGTAGAAGAGATGAAGTTGTCCAATGTCTGAGCTGGATGCAAGATAATCAAGCTACTCAAGAAGCTCCTGTCGAGGTTTACAATCTGAGAGATCCTTTCTCTGAGTGAAGAGACCCTATAGGCGATAATCACTGCTGTGTAGATGCCTGCTCAATATGAAACATGTTTGGCTGAAGCACTGCTAGAAGCCAACGTGACCTTCACTCAAGAGGACATGCTACTCCCCACTATCAAGCGCAATAGGCCGCTATATATGAAGCGGTATCTGAATGGCCGAGAGTTGAATAGAATCTTGGTCGATCCCGGAGCAGCTGTCAACATGCTGCCCTACAGGATATATCAGAGGCACTACTTTAATGTGCGCCTCGACAAGGTCGGAGATATGTGTATCACCAGCTTCAACCAAAAGTGTGAAGTGCCACTGGGAGTAGTAGAGTTCACACTCACACTAGCAGACCTTACAACAAAGGTGCAATTTCATGTCATCGACTCCCGCACCTAATACAAGGCGTTGCTCGATTGCCCTTGGCTACATGAGAACATGATGGTACCCTCCATGCTCCATTAGTGCATCAAGTACAACCTGGAAGGGAAGGAGGAGAGGATATTTGCTGACCTCCACCCGTTCGAAGTGTTTGAGTGTTGCCTGTTGGACACTACGCTGTATGCAGAACGATCGCAGAAGACCTCTAAAGCCAAGACCTCTCCTGGGGCATCAAAAGGTACCTCTGGTGATGACTGGTTTCCACCGCTGTCGCACAAGTATATCAACCCCAAGACGGTCTCCCATATCACCCTCACCGGGGATGTAGGCAGAGCAGCACCACCTGCCACCTACCCAGAGGCCAATAAAGCCAAGGTCGATCAGCAGCACGACCACATCGAGGTCCCAGAAGGCCTTACCAAGCCAATTCTCGGTCTCGACAACATTATTGTCGAGCCTTTCAAAGCATGGGATGTGGCGCAGTATGATGGCCCCGGTAGCTTGTTCTATACGGCGGAAGAGCATCCTACCTGGGAGGACACTGACTGTCACCTTCGTGAAGAAATAGAAGACCCGTCAGTTCCCATTCAAGGATTGGCATTTACAACAAATCGGATGGCCAGAATGTTCTAGAAGCATCACATCCCCTCCGGCCATCCCCGCAAGAAGGAAGAAGCCTTCCAGAAGCTGTGGTACCCCGCAAGCCTATACAAGGAATTGAGACGTGTCTCTCAGCACTCAGGGTTAGGCTTCACCCATAAAGAATACTATTATAGCGGGCGTTATGAAGTGGATTCTGTTGACACCCGTTTTCAGCCTACAAGTCAAGCTATTTTTCTTATTCTCCTTTATCATGCTCCGAATTATCCATTATTGTGGAGTCTTCTTTGAGCCTATTTCGAGCCCATTTTTGGTCATTTTTAAGCATATTAAGTCTTGGAGCCCTTAGAGGATATTTTTTTTATTAAAAAAATAAAAAATAAAAAAATTTGGTCACAGTCAATAGTTGATCGACACTGTCAACTATTGACCATCGTGGTCAAATATTGACTATTGCAGTCAATTATTGACCATCTCTTCTCCTCTTCTGCCTTAAGAGTCCTATGTTTTGGACTCTGTTTCTAGGCATTTTGGACTCCGGGACCTCTTTCTAAAGACCATAGCTTCTAGAATTCTCCACCAAATTGAGTCCCATTTGTTTCTATCTCTTCCCCTTAATATTATCTCGAATTTGGGCTATAGAACTCAAAGTATGGCAGAGTATTTTACTTGAAAATGTGGAGGAAACTTCTGGGTTTATGCAGTCTAAGTCAAACTCTGCCAGATTAGGCTCTAGGCCCTTCTTGCAGTGGGCATATCTTCGAGATCCTTCCTCCAAATTGAGTTCCACTTGTTCATACCTCTTATCCTTTGTATCATATTGAGGTTTATCCATAGCTCTCGAGATTTTGTGGACTCTAGCCTCTAAAAACGTCGGGGAACTTTCTAGGTTTTCTGTAGTTTCTATATAAAGAGCCCTGTGCAGACCTCGCGACGGGGGCGTGTTTCAGAGGCGACGGCGAAGCCATGCTAAATTATATTCATCCTCCTTCAACCCTAGCCTGAAGAGGGAAGTATTAACTTAATTTTGGTTCTATTTTGGGTTTATTTCATTATCATTTACCCTCTTTTCCTTGCCCATACGTTTGGCAAATCATCACAGTTTGCTGATTATTTGCTACAACTTTGCAACGGGGACATGTTCATCAAGTCGGGGCCCCCCCCTTTCTTCCCGTTGGATCGCCAACCGTTGCCCTCTCTCCCTAGTGCGTGCGCGATCGCAGCTCCCTCCTTTCCGACTGCAGATGGCGAACCGAGGTGATGACGCAGTGGCGGCGACGAGGCGAGCGTGACGGTGGTGGTTTTGTGGAAGGTCGCGGGAGATCGTGGTTTGAACGTGTTTTCAAGATCGACGGTGATCCGGTGGATTTCGAGCTTCCTTGAGGTAGGGAGACGGATCCTTACCCTCTTTCTCACTTTCCCCGTGATTTTTAGGCTGAGGGAAGGTCGAGAGGGGTTTATTTCATGCCGGAAGGGAAAAATCCATGTTTGGGGCTCGAGCGTCGGATCTCTTGTTTCTCAAGATTTTTGACCATTCTATGGGTATAGAATCATGCTAGGAGGGTTGAGGATGATTTTTCCGTTGTTTCCCCATCATCAGGGGATGATCAGGGCGTGGATCGATTTTTTTGGCCGTTCCCGCCACTTCCCGGCTCGGTTAGGGTTACGGTCCTACCAGGAACGGCTAGGCCCCTTTCGCGGCCCTCAGGGGGCCGCCAAGCGCTTTTGAATGTCGGTTGAGCTTAGTAGTCTGCCTGGGACCGCCAAGCCCGAGATTGCGGTCTCACGATGGGCCGCTATCCTTGGGGTAACGATCGACTGCCGACCGTTTCTCTCGTCTAGTCAGAGCACCCTCAAGGTGCATTTTTTGACAGTTGGGAGTCGTGTGCCGGGTTGTGGTCGGGGCACGACCATTTCTTGGGGTTTTACGATCTTTAGATGACTGCCAAGTTGGGTTAGCGGCCTGGAGATAGACAGCCAAGCGACCCCGTATCTCATATGGTTGCGGTCATGGCGTGACCGCCTTTCTGCCCTTAGCGGTCTCAGGGAGACCGCTAGGCTTGTTTTGTGGTCCAGGAAGGGCTGCCCAGTTGAGAGACGGCCCGGGTGGACCGCCACTCTGTTCCTTTTGAGTGGTGGTTTTCGTGAGTTAAAGTCTTACCTCTAGTGACCTGACTACTAGTCGTAGCTTTCCTGCGCACGCGAGTGCAGACCCACTTGGGAGTGGTGGAGAGCGTGACCCGAGTGAGACGATTTTATGCTGGTTACTGTAGGGCCCCTTGCCTTTGCAGCCTAAGTATGACTGGGGGAAAAACCATCTAGAGGACCCGACGTAGAGCAGATGGTCTGTGTGTGTACGCGTAGCTGGGGGCAGAGGACACGCGCTGACGAGCGAGACCTGTGGGCGTGTAAAATCACACGTCCGCATGTCCCGACCAGTCTAGCGTCAACAACAACTTTCACTAAAGAAAATGCGGAGAATGCGTCCCATCCGGACCCTCCGAATAAATACACACTACTGTGAAGCCACCTCTGAAGTCATAGCAGCGAAGAGGAACCAACCCCCAGTAAGCTCATGATTCATGGGCCCCGAAGAAAATCAGACGGGTCTCAAGTCGTGCTCTTGACGGGCTTGGACGTGCCCTTAACGACACGACTATCAGTCTTCAATGGCACGATCAAGGGTCTTCCCCGACACACCCCTCCCCAACGGTGCCTCTCCGGCACGCTCGGTGGTTGGCTTCCCCGGCACACCCGCGGTGTCGCTTCCCCGGCATACCCGCGGTGTCGCTTCCCCGGCACACCCCGGACGGGCCTTCCCCGGCATACCCCTAGGGATGCCCTCAGCGGTACGCTCCCTATGTGCCCCCCTTCACCGGCACGCCCCTACTGGTCTCCTCAGCGACACACCTCGCCTGCGCCTTTGTCGGTACACCCAGCTGGGTGTTTTCTCCAGCACGCCCCTACGGGCCCTTTCAGCAGCACGCCTAGGGTGGCCATCCAGCAACACACCCTGCCATCCCTTTAACGGCACGCTGGCTATGGCATCCCACGGCACACCCAAGCGTCCTCTTCACCGTCACCACCGGTAAAATGGACATGGCACCCATCCCCTACAAATCCTTGGCGCCCACTGAGTGTGCTGAGGTGTCGAATGGAGGAAGCAGCACGCGAGCTAGCCCCTGCCACCGAGGATGGACAAAGTCAAATCCGCATTGAAGGCCTGTCGCTTCTCGCCTTCGACCAAGCTTGCTACTGTTGGGATACAAAAACCCCCTCTTCTCCGGTGACCAATAAGAGACCACGAAGACACACACATGCACAGAGACAAGCAACACAGAGAGACAGAGCGAAAAGGCAGACAGAGAGGAAGAGATGAAGAAGAGAAGAGAAGAATAAGAAGAAGAAAAGAAGAAGAAAGCTCCGCCGTGAGGATCCTCTCCGATGACCACCCAAAGAGAGAGTAAGAGAGAGGGAGTGAGGGAGTGAGAGTATGTAACGTGGGAGGGGGAAGAGTACGGGTCCACGACCCCTGCTCAACCTCAACTCCCCATTCTTTTCTTTCTTCTTCCTTCTTCCCCATTCCCATCGCTTGTATCCTCCATCCCGATGCTTCGCAATGAACTCATTTTATCAATTTTAAAAATTAAGTTAAAAATTTACATGTCATATTTTTTAAGATAAAAATAATTTTTTTAAAAAAAAATGTTTCCAAATACCCTATTAAGGGGTTAAGAGTGTTATCACCCTTCGACGAAACAGACATATGTCGAGGTCACGCCTGCCTCTACGAGCTCGATCATACAACTCATAAGATCCCGAGCTCATAGTGCTTACCATTAATCCTCACCGTTTCAGGAACCAAACGCAAATCTCGCCGCCACAGCGCCGCATCGCCCCTAAGCCAACATGACATCAGGCTCCACTACAACATTCCTGATCAGCTTTGTATAGCGCCCCTGTTTGCTGCAGGCAAAGTGGGTCTCTTTCCCACACATAGGGAAACCCTAGCCTTCCTTTTAGCTAGGTCTCATCGCACCCTTGGGGGGGAGGGGGTTCACTCCTGTTAATTAGTGACGTCCAGGGACTTTCGGGCTTCCCCAGGGAAGGCAGTGGCAACTTTGTCCTCATTCTCTCCTGGATATGTTGCTGGACTCTAGATATATATGGATTGCTGCAGATTGTGGTCAAGGAACGCCACCAAGCCCCCACTAGTGAGAGAGAGAAGAAATTAAAGACGGCAACATATGCGGCAGCGGTGCATGCAATTAATGGAGCAATTGGATGGTAGGACGAATCCACCATCAGCAAATAGCTAAGAGGCACTAGGAACCTTGTGCATGCTCCTCCCTTGAGGCCATCTGAAGCACCTTAAAGCTGTTGGTTTCATCTGTAAGAAAAGTGTGTCGCCTTGTCTATGATGAGATATGCAGGAAGATACGGAAACCAGGTGATCCAATTTCATAAGGCTCCAGGGCACTATCGTCTGTACGTAGTGATTAGTGGGGAGAGCACCCTGATGCAGACCATTAAAAAGGCTATCATATCCACATTCCACACCACACCCCCTCCCCCTCCAGCCCTTACAGCACTGTTTCCCACGAATGCCAGTCTCCAGTCGTTGTGATGTCATCCTCACCACCAGCACTTGTTTAATCAAAGAATAAGATAATGTGGTGTGACACGCTCGAGAGCTTTTGAACGAGGCCTCCGTCATGCAGCCTTTTTTTTCCTCCTGGACCCGCTTGTCTCCCTCACAGGTCACCGGAGAAGGCGTTCTCGCTAAAGAAGTCAACGGCAAACGGCGGTTCTCTTTTTGAAGTCCCCCTTTCCCGTGGGCCATTTTGTTGATGCTGCAATCGATAAGAAGAGTTGACAACATGTTTAAGATCGTTATCAGGCTAAGTTGTTCGACAATGCATGATTTCATATATAGTAGACAGAGGAGAAGCTTCGTCCTTAATATATTACAATATTTATCTGAGATGGGGTCCCTTTTGTGTGTGTGTTTGTGTGTTGCACCAGCAGGAGGCTTTCGTGGTTTGTGCATGAACATGGCGATAGAGCCAATGAGAAAGACGTGGAAATGCACAGACATATATAGTCTCTGTCACATGACGCCAGACCTTACTTGTCGACCGGGAGAATGGGGTAGCGATGAGAAGAACACAAGTAATAATTAATGTCCCCTACTCAACCTCAGATAATTTGAAACCGAGAACTAGCTAGACAAACGGATCCCGAGCTTACGGATATCCATGACATCCCATTATGGCTATTAGACAAACGTAAACTACATTAAACGCGCATCACAAGCAGCCATCCGGGGACATCATGCATGACATGCATGTTGCAAGGTGATTACGTACCGTTTTGTTGGAATAAAGCTTACCATGCCATGACTGGAAACTCTTGCATTGCTTAGTATGCCATGCATTATTCCATTCATTTTGGAGTCCTCTGCAGCCATCTGTCTGAGGAATTATCCTGGGATAATTAAGCTGGCCATATGGAGAACTTGCCATCCTTTTTTTTTTCTCATTTTCCCCCCGCACGTCCATTAATCAAACCGCCGTGCACGATTGGCTGATGAAGTTCTTATGTCATCTGATATTCCGATCGAGGATCAGAACTTAATTAATTGACCGTGGACGGGTTATTGGAGCTGGCTGCCGTCCATCCAGAAGGTTTGAATTCTTCTTGTTATCCTCCCCCCGATAGTGATAATCCCGTTGGCTACGTACCTCTCCATTTTGGAATTTGGATACCCAACTAGAAACCAAGTGGGTAGTACCGCATCCAGTACGTACGCACGTTGCGCGCCAGTTTCGCCAAACAGCAATTGTTCGTCCGTCCCGGCATTGCAATCATGTGTGGCAACCCCCGTGAGGAATGGTGTTAAGGAGATGAACAATATGGGAAAGAAGAGATTACATATTATGGAGGTGGACTCTTCTCGATGGTGCCTGCCCCTGCACGCTCACCAAAGGGCAAAGAAGAATATATTAACTTATTAGGGTTGGAGTGCCCGAGGTACATGAAGTGCAACGTGATTGTCGTGTACTTCCAAAGCTCTACAAGGAAGGCCGGCGGCCTCAGTCAACTTCTTCTATAGGATTACTAAGGGCAAAAATTACCATTAACCTAGCTGAGGTGAAAACCTGTGAGGGCGTCTCAGGTAAAATCGGGTGACCCCTCGGTGTGAAAACCTAAAAGGGCATACCGAAAAAAGTAAAAGGGGACCAGCTCTAGCGAAAACCCGCAAGGGCAGTAAAGCGGGTAAAGGAAAAAAAAACTCTCTCCCTCTCGACTTCTCACTAATGAAGGCCGTCAACCATGGCATCCCGCCGACGGCAACCTTAATGCCACTCTACAATAATAGTGGCCGCTATACCCCTGAGGGTTCGCCATTGCCAGCCCCAGCTCCAATATTCAGCTACACACCTCAAAGGTCAGCCGACCAACTCCAGCCTCCCGGTTACTATGCATCAGTAGCTAGTCGGCCAGCACAAGTGCTAGCCTCTAGTTCCAGCATTCGACTACACACCTCAACGGTCAGCCGACTAGTTCCAGCTTCTAGCTACAACGCCTTTACAGGCCCGCCGGCTGGCTCCAATCTCCAATTTTGGCTTCCGGCTACAACGCCTTAATAGGCCAGCCGGCTAGCTCCAGCCTCCAGCTCCAGCTTTCGGCTACGATGCCTTTACAGGCCAGCCGGCTAGCTCCAGCTTCCAGCCCCAGTATTTCGGTTACAACGCCTTCACAGGCCAGCCGATTCACTCCGGTCCCCAGTCCCAGCATTTCGGCTACAACGTCTCCACAGGTTAGCCACCCAAACCCAGTCCCAGTCTCCAGTTCCAGCTTTCGACTACAATGCCTCCACAGTCTAGCCACCTAGTTCCAGTCCCAGTCTCCAGTTCCAGCTTTCGGCTACAACGCCTTTACAGGCCAGTCGGCTAGCTCCCGTCTCCTGTCATGGCTTTCGGCTACAACGCCTCCACAGGCTAGCTACCCTGCTCCAGTCCCAACACCCAGCCCCAACTGCCGGCTACAACGCCTCCACATGCTAGCCACCCAGCCCCAGTCCCAATCTCCAGTTCTAGCTTTCGACTACAACGCCTCCACAAGCTAGCCACCCAGCACCAGTCCCAGCTCCCAGTCCCAACTGTCGGCTACAACGCCTCCACAGGCTAGCCACCGAGACCCAGTCCTCACCTCCAGACTCTGCCCCAGCCCCAGCTCTCGACCACAATGCTTTCCCTAACAGGCTCGGCACCAGCTTCCCAGGCTAATGTGAATTACATTTTCGACTAACAACATGACATTAATCGATACCCTATCTCTCGATCTACAACCGGCACACTCCAGAATTCCCCCAAGTAGCCCTAACCGTGTAGACCAAGACCTCCTCATGAGTCTATGCCGGCCTCATAAGTAACACAGGCTTTTATCTCCCAGAAAACTAGCCCCCACACCCAGTCATTTTTTCTAACTTCCAGTACTCAGTCCCCGACTCCGGTACCTAGCACCTAGTCCCCGACACCCAGTGCCCAGTCACACCATTTTTCATGTTCAGTCTTCTATGCTTACACCCAAAATTGGGTGAGCCCAGCCCTCTGCCCCCTATACTAACACACGATAAAAGAATCAAGCATGACTAATAGTAAGTGGTCACCAGCCCATACACGCAACACTGTTCCACAAGATGAAAAGTGGGACAACACAGCAAATAGCAAAAATCCAGTAAATCGCCATTAGTACTCTGTAAAGGAGCCCAAGACATGCCCTTGGGGTAACAAAGTGCAGATAATTGAAATGGCGTAACACAAAAGAGGGGAAAGGGGCGATACAATCAAATCCTAGGCTCGCCCCTCTCCAATGCTGCCAGACGAGACTCGATAGCTGCAAGCTCCGTCTCCAAGGTCGACACGAGCTGAACACTAGCCTCGGCCCTGGTCTCGGCAACCTGCCACTCAGCTCTAGCAAGCTCTGAGGCTCGCGACTACTCCTCCAAGGCCTTCCTCAAGGCCTCAACTCGGCTCTCCGCCTCACCTAGTTGCGCAGTGCAATCTCGAGAAAGCAACACAGCTACCTCCGCATGGCCCCTCTACTCAGCTAGGGCAGACACGAGCCGGTCCCACTGCCCCTGTGCCTCTCAAATGGCCGCCTGCCTCTGGGCCCTCTGCTCCTCAGCCTCATGGAGTCGCAAGTACTCTGCCCAGATCTCGACAAGCTCGAACATCTAGAACTCGCGGGGGAACCCAAGGGTGTGGTAGCCCCGGGTGCACTCCCATAGCCACTACCGAAGGTCCTCTACAGACGGGAGAGGATTGCCCTGCAGGTAGCCTCGAGCTCACTGGAGCAAGGCGGCGCCCATGCTTGCATCCAATAATGGCTCCGGCGGGGAGGCAGACGTAGGCCACTCAATCCCCAGGCTCAGGGAAGGGTCGTCTACCTTGGCCAGCATACCAGCGAAGCCTGCGCAATTCCACCAAACACAAAGGGAAGTAAGCGACACATCCAAAATTTCCCTTGATGAGACAAGGTGGAGAATCGGATAAAAGTCCCAGCTCTTACCCGGTGTGGCCCCTGCCATGCTTGTAGCCTCATCGGCAGGGGTCGGTGAGGGCAACCTCTCCTCCGCATCTGCAACATCGCCTACCGGGGTCGAAGAGGGCAAGGACTCCTCCACAATCCAATCGTCTTCAGTAACCATCGGCAAGACGGAAGACTCCCCCTGGTCGCTCTCGCTAGGAGCTGACGTACGCTCCTCTCCAGACTTCAGCCCTGTTCACAACATGATAGTATCAATATCCAATGATAAAACTCAAACAAGGGCTAAATGGGGAGGGGAGAACCCCTACACACCTTCCAAAGTAGCCTCCATCTCCACTTCCTCGGGAGAAGAGGCCTCAGAAGAGGAAGAGCTCGAGCTTGAACTCTCATCCATCTCTATTGCCACACTGCCACTGCTCGAAGAGTCGGATGAGGCCTCCGAAGAGCTCCTAGACATGAGCAAGCCAGTGGCACCTGCAGATCAATGAATCAAGCCAAGTCACTACCCAATCCAGCCTCATATGAAGACAATTTGTCGGCTAGGGGTTCAGACAAGAAACTCACCAACAGGGGCGCCCCCTTCGAAAACTCCCTCGATGTCGACAATCTCCTCATCACCCCCAGTCGATGCTGTGGCAGTGGGCTCATCCCCTACTACCCCGGCTACGTCACGGGGGAGCTCACCCTCCTCCAGCGGGGAAGAAGCACCTACAACCAACACCAAAGGAAGCTTAGCATCAATGGACAAACCAGAAAGCCATCTACAATTAACTAAGTGCTCAGTCGTGTACCTTAATGCCCCACACTAGAGGACCCGACCAGTCCCACGGTGCAGGCTGACACCACAGTGGGCAAAGACGGGAGAGGCATCCTCGCCAGCAGCTGTGGTAGTACGCCCACTGCGTCCCCAGCAACGGGTGGAGGTAAAGGGGCCACCTGCTCAGACTCGCCCTCAAAGGATGGAAGAGCCATTGACGGGCCAGCACTGGCCAACTCCTGGATCATCTCCAAAGTGGCAGCCTCATCCTCACCTGGAAAACAAACAACACAAACCTAGTCAGCAGTTCCAGCTCATCAAAAGCAGGATAAAGGCAAGACAATTCTCTTCACGGCAATCCAATGCTTACCCAAGCTATCGTGGGCCGCTACCGATGTCTGCTTTCCCACCTGTGCGGGTGGCCACCCTGTGCCTCGGAAGGGCCTGCGGCCCCCGACACCTCTGCCACCCCTGCGCAGTACGAACGGCTATGTTAGTAACTGAGACCGGGCAAAGCCACAGCCGACGTATGTCCAGTGTCAGAAGCTCTCACCTGAGTGGGACTTTCTTGAAGCCTTCCACGACTCGAAGTCAGGGAATGTCTCGATGTTAGGGGCAATCTCATCCATCACGTAAAGGAACCCCTCCATATCTATCTCGCACTCGACCCCTT
Organism: Amorphophallus titanum; assembly: GCA_024336825.1. NCBI lineage: Eukaryota > Viridiplantae > Streptophyta > Magnoliopsida > Alismatales > Araceae > Amorphophallus > Amorphophallus titanum. Next base: position 77,576,309 of record JANBPO010009603.1, on the reverse strand, counting down.
CATCAGGTAGGGGGTCGATCTCTTGAGGGGGCGAGAAGGTCGCCTCCACGCCAGGCCCTGGTGGGGCTATAAGAAACCCATCCAGCAAGACAGGGTAAGTCAGTCAACATGGCCAAACCATCAAGAAGAAAAGAGGCGAATGCGAGGCTTACTCAAAGTCGGCTCTGCCTCGACCTGCTCCCCAGCCCAGAGTCCCCTAGGGGACTCGCCGACTCCTGCCATCTAAGTATCCGCTTGAGGATGCTTCCGCCTAGGCTGTAGGCCCCCGTATCCGCTCCCTGAGGATGTCTCCGTGGAGGGGTGATCACCCTTCGCCGTAGAGCCTGTCTACAAGCACAGCAATATACAACACCTCAGTTACATACCCTAGAAAATAATGAAGCTGAGATAATGCACTAAGTAAGGGATCTTACCTGAGGCCCCGAAAGGGGTCAATGGAAGAGGAACCAGCTGCTCCGGCTTCATCCCCAACACCCGGGTAGCCTTCGCGACTGCCTCTCGAACAGCCCTTAGAGTGTGGGCACACTCAATATGGAACACAAACTCCACGGGTCTGGACGATCCGATCACGTGGCCGATGTGTTGCCTCCAGTCATCAGCCGCCGTATCAACAAAGCTCCCTACGAGGAGCACCCGGTCCAGCGACCCCTTCTTCCAAAAGCCGCAATCGGCTAGGAATTGGGCCCACCAAGTCTTTAGTGCTCTCGGTCAAGACGTCCCAACTACAGCATCTCCAGTCACTGTCGGCACCTACCTTAGGGGCTTTAGTGCCCCGTTGTCACCTCGACCCGTAGATAGCGAACCCCAGCCGCTCTGGGGCCACTACTGGGCTATCCGCTCCACTTCCCAGCGGATCCAGGCAACACGGGTCCTCAAGTACCCATCGTCTAGTGGGATGGGAGGCAGATCTTCCCTCAGAAGATGGTCTTCCTCAGCTCTCCTGATCGCTGAGGCCTTCTGTCAGTACAGGTGGCTCTGCTCGAACCACCACCTGGCGTAGTGGATGTTAAACCGTCCTCGGCGCCTCAGTTTCAACGTCGGTAGCCGCACTGGCTCCCTGTGACAGTAGAAATCCCACCAGGCTGTAGCCAGGAAGTGGGTGTCTCGGCCTTTGTACTGTCGGCTCGTCAAAGGGAACTCCTAGTTCGGTGGGATCCCCTGGTCGTAGCCGAAGTTCCTCGCGAACCTGTGCAGGTAGTACGAATCCAAGAAACTCGTCGCGGACTGGTGCAGCACCAACACTGTAGGTCGGGTGCTGATAGTTAAAATGCATGTCGTTAATGCACTCACTACCAATCTTAATTTATCGGACCACAAATTACTTAAGAGAAAATAGTTAAGCGGTGAGTCCGAGTCGAGTCCACAGGAAAATTTAGATCTTTAAGCTAGAAAATCTTGTATTATGCATTGCATCTTTCCCTTTTTGTCAATTTCACCTTTTTAATAAGGCTTACCCCCTTTACCCAAAAACGAGAATTGGTCATTCCCTAACTTGTTGCTGGCAAGGGGTTAAGCCTAAAATAGATTTAATCTATTTTCCTCGTTTAAATGAGTGCATAGAGAGGTATGCAGGCAATTTTCATTATTTTCAGATACACAGTCCTTTGGAGACCATTTCTCATCCCTTCCACGGTCAACAAAGTGACCATCTCACTCCATACACGGTCTCAGTAAGACCGCTTTCGGTCATCGGATCCATCACCCATCAGACTGAGGCTCCTCTCTGCGCTCAGAGTTCAACGGTCTGTGTCAGACCGCTTATCATTCTGAATGGTGCTACTGAGCACCATTCCACTCTGTTACGGTCTGTCGATAGATCGTTTTCCTCTCCAAAAGCACCTTTCCGAGTCCCTGCTGTTGGTCTTATAAGCGATTTGTCTGGGGCCGTTTACCTATGTTGGGCAATTAGACTCTAACCGTTTACATCATTAAGCGGTCCTCTCCTGGGCCGTGTTTATCCTGAGATCCTCCCCATTCCACACCAAATCACAAAGAGAAAAGGCCAAGTCCAAATTTCATTCAATCAAACCATTCCATTCCATACCATTCATTCATTCAAGTCAAACATTTCAAACATTGGGTCTCTATACATCATCAAAATCAAGAAAGAAAATCACTCAATCCTCAGCCGGGCATCCCCACGAGGTCTAATCTCTCGCAACTCTGTCACATAAGCTTGATGCTCCTCTGGGACCTCTGCCACCTCCACTGGTAGGGTGCATACCCTGCTGACCACCAACATTATCAGGGCACTCCTAACTGCCTGCTCATCCTCCTCTGTCCCAAGCCTCCTCGCCTGTAGTGTAGGAAGATGGGGTAGCGCTAGAACTATAGTCTGGGGAAGTCCAACCTGTAGAAAGCACCTGTGAGGGCTGTACATCACCAAAGCGGTGTCACCCACAAGCCTCAAGTCCAATCCAAGCCTCCTAGGAAGCCTGAGGGTAGTGCCATGGAGGAAGGAAGGGAGCATCACGAACTGGTCCAGGGGCAAAGTGTTGATGTAGAGATGCCATTCATCCATGATCTTCTTGTTTGCGGTCCTGCACTCAACCTACTGGGAAAACCTAAATGCACCACCATAGAAGAAGAGTGGATGGCTCTCAAAGATTCGGCTGATAGAAGTGATATCCTCTCTAGGTGTGAACTTTAGCCTAACTCCCATCCAGCACTCTAGGAGAATCATATAGCCAAAAAAGTGGACCCCCTAGAGCAGCTGAGCTAAGACCCTCATACAAGTAAGCAAGGATGGCTTGAGAAATAGAAAGACCCCGTCACAGTCCACTAATGGTACTAAGAATGGGAATGTCCAGGACATGGTCGACAGAGGGGAAGAGTATGGCCCCGCACAAACAAATGGAAATGGCTTTGGCTATGGCTTCATCCCACCAATACTTATTCTTGCAATATGCTATAGCCCACTAGCTGAGGGGTAGCAAATGGATCTGGTATGGGCCAACTATAGTGCGGATGTCCTTGGTGCTAGGTATGAACTCCCCTAAAATGAGGGTAGGATCTACAGGGGCAACCGTATGACAAACTAAGTCTTCCTCACCCACCTTGGATCTAGGAAGGGACATGTAAGTCTCTGCCTCCTCTAAAAGGATGGTGGCCTCAAAGGATGGAAAGATGAAGATATGTGTTTGAGGATGCCATATCTCTACTAAAGCTGAGATGTTATGCTAATCTAGGGAAAGATTGGGTAATTCTTGGCTAAAACTAAAAGAGGATGTAACTGCTAAGATCTAAGGAGGGATGTCACTGATATTGGGAGTTCTCGAATCATGGGAGCCATCCACTTTAAAGTAGAATAGCACCTAGGACCAGGGAGAAGCTAAGGTGATAAAAGGAAAAAGAGGGAGAAGAGAGGAAGGGCGTATAAGCAATGTTGAAGGAAATTAAATGAAATTGATTGAAATTACATTAACTGTACCTCTCTCAAAGGGCTAGAGCTCAAGTGCCTTCGGATGGTGGTCAACCGTTGCAACACACCGTACTCTTTTCTAGCCGGCTTTGGCCCATCATAAGCAACCCCATTAGGAGGATTAGCAAGATTTTCAAGGCTTGAGAGTGACGTGTTGCATGAAGGACGAGATTAGAGTGCCATCCTACTTATAGAACCCAATTTGTGGCCTAATCCCACTAGGATTGAGGTGGGATAACTCAAAAATAAGTTAGGATAAGCTTGGGCACTGTTTAGGACTCTCTACCCTCAGGTTGGGACGCTCCAAGAGAGTCCCGATCGGAGCTACCAGAGAATCCTCATATGCGGTCTATCGAGTGACCACGGGAGCCTAAAAATGGTCTATAATGGACCATTTATGGACCTTCTACACACTTCGCCTTCTGAGAGCCTAAACGGCCCTGTGGTGCATCAAAAGAAAAAAGGAAAAGAAAATCACTTAGCCGGTTTGTCCCCCTGGCCATCACTATCGCCGGTCCCCTCCTGGCGCTTCTCTGGTGGACCCATAGATGTGCTACCCTCCTCCCATCGCCGCCTCCTCTCTGCCTCCTCGTTCCTCCGCTGGCCGAAAAAAATGGTAAGAATGTCGGCGAACGATCCACCACTCTGAGCCCCACCCTACACACCGCTCTCTGATCCACTCCTCTCGGGCCCCCGGCCAATCATCTGGACCTTCCGCTCTATGGCCCGGAGCTCGATCCTCAGATCGTAGGCCTAGCGTCGAGCCTCTGGTGCCTCAGTCTGGTAGTGCTCTAAGTCAGTCGCTCCAACCTGAAGTCTCTCTGCCTCTGCTCGTGCCCGATCTAGCTCTACCTGGAGATGGGGTACCTCCGCCGCCTCCGCTCGAGCCCACTCTGCCTCAGCCACTGCTGTGGTCAGCTCTCTCGCCTGTATTTGCATTCATCATAATCAGTCTAAGCATTTGTATAAACACAGTCTAAGGAAATTCAGTTAGTCGCATACCAGCTCCACAAGGGTGGCCTCGGCCTCCTCGGCCCTAGCAACTACCCGAGCAAAGTCTGCATCATGCTCAGCCCTTCCTCCCGCAGGCTGTGAAGATGAGGACAGAGCATCTGGTCCTACCCTTTGTGCTCCCTCGACTCTCTACATTTAGGAGACAAAAGCATAAGTATCGCATAATGAATTAGGTCCAAGGTTTAGAAAACTCACCAACTGTTCCAGCGCGGCCTTATACTCATCTCGCTGCTAGATCGTCACATGAAGGAGTCCCTGGAGCTCGGCTATCCTTTCCTGCGGGTCTAGCTGCACATAGGAGTCTTAGTGTCAATGCATGAAGGAATAAATTTATTCAATAGGAAGAGTTAGAGTTTATAAGCTCGTACCAATCGTCGAGTGCCTCGAAACACCTGGTCGTCGTACCACTGAGAGTAGGCCTTCAAGTAGGCCTCGTCACTGGCTGCTTGGGTCTTCACCACCCGACCCTTTTGTGCCCAATCCTGCACATGCTTTGCTACCCGAGGGCTCCAATCAACGTCACCGCTGATGCCCTTCGACGATTTCCTAGGGCACTCATCGTCTCAACCAGGAAACTCCACCTCAGGCTGATGCACTCCCCGAGTCTTCATGATCAGGCGGTAGTGGAGGGGCTCGATGACGTTGATGCAATGTAACCAGATGTCTCGTCCGCCGTACGCCAGGGAAGCCTCCACCCACACCTGTCCCTTGTGTCCCTCGTCCCGGTATGGTGTCCAGCGCACCTGAAAAGGCAATTGAGTCCATGTCAGCATTTTAGAAAGCATTTTAGAAGGCATTTAGAAGCATATAGAAAGCATTTAGAGAAGTTTAAGTTCAAGGGCTTACCGATGCATACGGGAACGAGTCGATATCATCTTGAATAGCTCGGGTCAGCCTCTTGATCGACCCCATGTCTCGGGCAACGATCCACCGCCTCGCGATGGGGATCCTCTCTGGATGTAGCTCTATCCCTCGTCCAATTCCGGGCAGATATAGAAAGCTCCAGATCTGCATAAGTCATGTCATTTGTCAGTATCAGCATATAGCAAACATAAGCATATGAAGGCATATAGAAGCATTTAGAGTTTAAGTTGTTTACCTGAAGGAAAGGTGAGAAGCCGCCTAGCATCATCCGTTGGTCGGTCATGTTGAGTGACTCGAACAGAAAGGCTAGCACAGCTGCTACCCACGCGTATCTGCCAACTCTGCCCAGATCGCTCAGCAAAGGTAGGAGCCTGCAGCTGATGACGTCGGCTCTAGTCGGGAATAGCAACTTCCTAAATAGCAGGATCAGGAAGCGCCTCAAGATCCTATCTCCCTCTAGTCCCGCCTCCACTGCTACTCTAGGATGGACCTGCCCGATCACTCGGTCGATGTGCTGCTCTGGTAACTCTCCCATGGCAATCGCAGCTCCTCGAAGCCCCAGGTTGTCTGGGATTGTCGACCGAGCCAACTAGGATGAGTGGTGTCCCGGCCTCACTAAATCTAGCCCAAGCAACTCCTGAGCTAGATCGCGGTAGTCTGTGTAAGTGTAGCCTGTCGTCGGTGCTCCATGGACCCTCAGCCCCATGATCCTCGCAATATCCTCTAATGTTGGGATCGTATGACCCCACGGGAAGATGAAGGCCCGGCTGACTGGATCCCACCTCTCATGCAATGCGGACAGTAGTGCCGTGGCCAGCCTCATAACCTCTATGCTGAGCACCTCGCCGAATCACATGGCGGCCAGTCGCTCCCTCTGATAGTCAGGCAGTGTCTGGTACACCGCCCTGACCTGAAGCCATGAGATCTGGGTTCTTCTTTTCCACTGCTCACACATAGAGCATAGGGTCAGTTATCACATTGCATTCCATTTAATACAAGTAAAAACAACAAAAAAAATTAAATAAGTAAAAACCTTTACACACTGAGTAAAGTTATCATCAAAATCATAGCTCAACAAATGGGTCACTCGGGTTTTCTGCTGATATTTCCTTTGGCATCTTGTTTTGGGAGCCCAGTGATATTTCTTCATCTTGGGAGGCTTCCTTCCCAAGTGGCAGACCACCAGGTGTATTTTCGTCCTGATCGGGTGAGATATAGGGTTTGTTCGACATGGACAAGGCGATGCCGGCCTGTTGGGTTTGTTGATCTTTGCTTGCCGTATAACATCGCCGAGTTGTTGTGGAAACTTTTTAGACATCCCGAGACGATGAGTTATGGGGTTCCTGATGCTTTATCTGGTGGCCTTGCCTTTAGCGGTTAGAGTGGACCTTCTTTTAGGTTTCCTTCAGCTCCTCCACACTTAATGGGTTATTCTTCAGTTGACTCATTACGCCTATTTCGGCCCATTTGATCATTTCTTTGGCCCATTAAGCTTATTTAGGCCTAATTCAAGTGATTTTGGCCTATTCCCTTCATTTATGGTGGTTGGATAATTAATTGACTTGTCTTTATTGTCCGGGCTGCTGGAACCCCGGTTTTGATAATGACAATTTATGAACCATGATTTGGACTGAAATGCATAAGTATCTACCTACTTGACATATCTGAATCTTTGTCTAAGTGTTAGACAAAGGTCAATGCACGTTCAGGCCATAATCACCTAACGTCAATGCATATTCAGGTTGCCTTCAACTCGAGTCGATGCACATTCTCACTAAGTCTCATGAAGTTAGTGCATCACTTTGCATTAAGTCTCATTAAGGTCAGTGCATCATTCTACATTAACCATCTTAGGTCAGTATATGTTTTTAGGCTTAAGGTTGAAAGGTCAAAGCATATTTTAGGCTTAGGTCTCACAAGTCAATGCATGTTTCACACTAAGTCTATCAGGTCAAATCCATTCTTATTATGTGAAGAACAATATCGATGTAGGTTTTGAACATTTGAAACTCAGGTCGACGTACACTGCACCTTTGCACACATAAGGTCGGTGCACATTGCATCTAGTGTAGACACAAGTCGACATTCGTCCTTATGATTTCTTCATAAGGTCGGTGCATGTTTTCTCAAATGACCTATAAGGTCAGAGCAGGTTGTGCAACATGTAGGTAACGTCGGTGCATGTCTTGTAGCATGGACTATAAGGTCGAAGCAGGTTGTGTCAGCATAGAATACAGGGTCGATGCATGTCTTGCATGACTGTCTACAAAGTCAAAGCACATTTATGATCATGCATATAGAAGGTCTATGCACATTTTTAGGTCTGGGCTTATCCAAGTCTATGCAGGTCCAAGGTCGGTGCATGTTGCACACTTCAAGTCTGTGCATATTTGTATGTAGCATTCCAAAGTCAAAGCATATTCTGCATCATGCATAATAAGGTCGGTGCACCTTTTCCATATCTACCTATCAGGTCAACGCACATGTTGCATTCTGGTCTAAGTGCATCCTAAGGTCTATGCACATTAGGAATTCAAGGTCTATGCATTATAGCTAGTCTGTGCGCACATGGTCTATGCATGTTTCAAGTCAATGCACTCTATGCATCAAGGTCGATGCACATGCTAGATTAAGGTCGAAGCACTTATTGTCTTCATGCTACCAAGTCTGTGCATCTTCTGTTATGCTCTAAGGCATTATGCAGAACACCTGTATGGCAAGTCTGATCATATATCTTCATTTCACTCTTGCTTAAGTATAAACCCCGATATACAATGTGTTTATTAAAATGCTTCTAATCTGATTGGCAGAACTTAAAGCAATGCATGTGATCCAAGACTCAATTATTAGGGCACATGATCCCAGGCTTTGTGATCTCCAAGAAAGCTCAACCACCTATACTCTCTTCATCTCATCAGATATGCCACGTGGACAACTTACGCCATCTGTCACCCGAGGAGGCTTGGCGGGAATCTTCCCTCCACGCACCAGGAGAGAATCCAATTCTCTGATGTAAAAAGAGGGATTTCTGAAGTCATATATCGGGATATGAAATCGAAAGAGGAAAAAGAGATGTAGGAAGAAGAGAAGTAGAGACCAAGGTAGATCTGCCTAAATCCTGAGAGAAGAACTCTGAGAGAAAGAGATAATTTGAAAAGGAGAGCTAGTGCGAAAAGAGAAGAAGAAGAGAGAACTCCAGAGAGAGCTCCAGAGAAGAGATGAATAGAGTATCATTTCTGAAGAGGTATTTGGGAATTGGAGAGCTGGTTTGTGGTCACGATCCCTAGATCAGATCTAGGATCGTTTACTCCTTTGTGAGCTACATTATACTTCGAGTCAGATCTATTTTCTATCGTTCCATTATTTTCTTATTTTTTTTATACTTTCTTCAAGCCATGTGTTAGCAGAGCTAAGCTGTAATGCTCAGCCGGCGAGGTGGATATCTCAGACAGCAAGCTGTGAGGCTCAGCGATTTGTATGCAAGCTGTGATGCGCAGTAGAAGGAGTTGAGCGATCGGGTGCCGCGGACCCCGATGTGACTTGAGTAGCTAGCAGTCGGGTGCCGGCGGCACCGTTGTGACTGAAGAAGCTGAGCAATTGGGTGTCGCGGGCCCTGATGTGATTGGAGGAACTGAGCGGTCGGGTGTCGCGGGTCGTGATGTGACTGGAGTAGCTGGCAGTCGGGTGCTGAGGGCACCATTGTGATTGAAGGAGATGAGCCCCGCGAGACCTTGATGGTCGTACTTAGGGCCCACCTGGGACTGGTAGTCGGGTGCCAGGGGCACTATTGTGACTGTAGGAGATGGGCACCGCGAGACGTTGATGGTCGTGCCTGGAGCCCATTGACAAAGGTTGGGGCCTGACACTTCATCTTGCACCAGGACTTGTAAAGTATGCCCATTATCTAAGAAACATCACTAAGGGCATGCTTATCGAGGTGATACCAAGGTAGCATACGATCATCGAGGCGGGGAGCCAGACAGGGTGCTTCAATTGAGCCGTGTCTGATGGTGCATGGTCATTGAAACAGAGAGTGGGTTGGGTGCTCTCATCAAGCAATGTCCGTGTCGTGCCTGAACATCGGGGTAGAGACTATGCAGGGCGCCTCGATCGAGCAACATTTGATGGTGCAGAATCATTGAGGCAGGGACTGGTAGGGGCGCTCTCATGAAGAAGCATCTCGATCATGCACAAAGATCGAGACAAGGCTGAGCAGGGTGGTCTCGTAAAGTGACATCCGGGGCCACGCACGATTATCAAGTCAGGGTGCTTTCATCAAGCAACATCTGGGGCCGTGCACGACTATGGAGGTAAGGTTGTGGGGTGCTTTCATATAGCAGTGTTTGGGTCTTATATGATCGTCAAATGACACCTAGATAGGGCATGCTCATCAAAGCTGGGGCCCGCACTTAAGGGGGTTTGTGTCTTGGCTAAAGGTCGGAGGGGGGGCAATCATGCAGTATGCCCTCGGCGTGAGCCTAACGAACACAAAATCAGCCAACCAAGCCCTTCATGCGCCATTCGTCATCTGGGGGATGAGCTCCTCGCTTGCTCTTCTGCTGCTTGCCCATTTGGCTTCCAAAGGGGAGGGTTTTATAGTGGAAGATGAAAGGTCAGGGGGGTTTAGGCAGACCAAGTTGAGGGTAAAACTTGGTCCGCGTAAACCCTTGAGAATATGTGTTTTTTTTTGTTTATGGAGTGGGGGAGGGAGAGATTAGGCAGACCAGCCCAAGGGGCTGGTTTGGTCCACCTAAATCCCTCTCCCAGGGGGTTTAGGCGGGTCAAACCCACGGCTGGATTTGGTCCACCTAAACCCCTCCTCGGAGGGATTTTTCATTAAAAAAAACTTTTTTAATCTTTTCTGGATGGGTTTAGGTGGACCAGCCCAACCCCCGGGGTGGTTTGGTGGGTTTGACTTGGAGTTTACTGTGGTTTGACTAGGGGTTCAGTCACTTCAACACCGGTCCGTAGGGAGGTAGGTCACAGCCTGAGCACGCCATAAGTCAGGGTACCAAAAGGCAGGTCACATCCATGCGACCTGACTGTGCAGGTTGATCCGCGTGCGAGGGCGCACGATGGTGGTGCATGACGCGATGGGTTGCTGGGAGTCCCGAGTTGGGCTTCAACTTGCTGTAGAGTGGCTGGAGCATACGCGCCCACCAGGTGCTCGGGAAAATTCCCAACACGCATGTGTGGGCCGTATGAGGGTGTTGTGAGCTTCTGAAGCTTGTGGTTGGCCCAGATAGGTCTTCCTTTGACTTCAAAGTGCTGGAGGGAGGTGAGTCGGGGGTAGACCCTGGCCTCGCTATTGGGTGCCACATGGCGTGGCTTGTAGTCAGGGCGCCCCCGGGTCGGCTCAGGTAGCTGTGTTGAATGCGGGTAAGCCCGCAAACTGAGTGATCAGGGGTGGGCCCGATCGATTGTTAATGTTGTCATGGGTCACGACTAGCTGGTTAGGACCCTTGGTTGGGCCCCGTGACTGGGACGTCGACATGATGATGCCGTTTGTCTGGTGGTTGGGGTGACCCTCGCTCCTCGGCGAAAAGCCGTATGATGTGGCAGGATGTTCTGAGTCTCGGGTTAACCCGGTTATTGAGGTGTCAATGGTGTAATACCGTAGGCAGGGTATTCAGGAATGATCCCTAAATCTTTAGAGTGTTGTCCTATACGATAGGTTGTCCGGACCCTTGGACCCGACTGGGTTGTCAGAGAAACTGACTGGTATAGTGCCCTTTGCTCGGGAATGATCCCCGCTTGTTATGGTGTGCCGTTTGACCAGACGAAGTGTCTCGATTTTCAAGCTCAACTCGACCGGTAGAGCACCTTTGGCATTATGCCACCTTGCTCTATTTAGGGAGTATTTCCCTATACTTAATCCTCAATTAATTATAGAAAATAAGCAGATGCAAATATTAGCTTATCTTCGTGCTTGTTTGTTCACTTGTTATGGTTGTCTTATATTGCGCAAGGGCAACTGTCGACTCTTAGGGTCGACATTCTTATCAACACTTACTGTCTGTGGTAAGAAATCCACATTACAATGCAGAAGAAATTTATGCATAAGACTGACAATGTGAAATGCTCATTAAAGTCATGATGCACATAGCAAGTGTGCAATAGAAAACACTTATGACATCAACACATATGATATCATGCCCATATGACTTAATAGTGTTTGACATCATCAAAACACAGTGTTCAACACCTATAGACTTCTATCATCCTGCTACCGTTGCTCCTGCACTTACTGCGGTGCATGCTCGCCTGGAACTCACCTACACACACTGCATGCCTGCTGTCGGAGCATGCTACCATCTCATGTGTGCATGCGAGAGGCCTGAGCCCACTACCTGTTCTCCTATGAACGCTTGCCACACATCTCCTTGTGGGTTCCCCATACACAGCTCAGCCTCTGCCTAAGCTACTACCATGGGTGCCCAGCTGAGAAGGCCCATGATGACGATCCTATTTGCATGCCAGCGGCTAAACACACCGTACCATGTTGCTATGTCGATGCTACATGCCTGTCGCGAGATGGGGGAGAGAGGTGAGAGGAGGTGGAGGAGAGCGCGAGGGATTGGCAATGGTGAGAAGTGAAGAGAAGAGAGACAAAGAGGAGGCAAAGAGGCACAGTCACTTCAGCTGGTGGTGCCCCTATTCAAAATAGGGGCGTCGGCCAGTAGGTCAGGGAAGGTGAAAGGGAAGGGGAAGAGGAAGAGAAGGGGAATGATGTGAAACACCCTAGGGATGCAATGGGACAAACCAGGCGATCCTCGGACCTAGACTTGCAAGCACATAAACAAGAGAACGAACTCGATGTTGGCGCAGATTGATTACATAGCAAACCCTTTCCTACTGTGACTAGATGATGGTAGGGTAGGTCTGAGGACCAGAACCCTGCTGGTAAGGGGGCGGTGGCCCCGCCAAGCATGTCCCTCCCTAAAATGGGGGTACCCAAGATAGTGGGCAGACTTCGTGCCCTTAGGACATGGGGTTCTCCTCTCACTCTAGCCGCAGTGGCCACTCGTGATGGTGGAGCCACAGGGCCAGGTGCTCTCAGACCTCACTGGCAGAGCATAGATATAATACTAAGGAACAAACCAATACCAAGGAGGGTTCAGTGAATACCAAATTGGTGTGAAGACACCAAACCCAAATCGGGGACGAGGGCGAGCGGGGAAGCATGGGACTCCTCGCACACTACGTCGATGGAGCTTCTCCTACTGTAAATCTAAGTACAACACTACACCTTGTTGTGTAAATTATGTTTTGATGATGTCTTACTATAAGTCATTGGACAATTAAGTTAGAAACTCATGAAACATCCTTTGATTGGCTAGGGATGAAGAAGTTAAACCAAGATAGAGTTTCGAGTTGAAAATGTTGTTTAAAGTCGACTCTAATTTACTTTTGAGTCGACTCCAGTCAACCTTAAGACACCCACCAGCTGAAGGATATAACCGTGACAAATAGCTTCACAAGGATGACAAATATAGAGTAAGGGTGAAAAATAGCTCTGCAGTGAAGACAAATAGCTTGGCATGGGGGAAAGAGGGCTGAGAACAGAAAAATTGAAAGTGGAGTCGACTCTATGCTGTGACGGAGTCGACTCAGTCAAGGGTAAACATCAAACTAGGAAAATAAATGTCGAGCAAGGCTGGTAAATGATGATCCAAGCCTCAGAGTCAACACAATCAACATAGTCAATGCAGTCAAACTAGCAAAGCCCCAGAGTCAACATAGTCAAAGTAGCCCTGTCGTCGCTGCTATCCCTCCACCGCCTGAGGCCTCTACATCTTCTACGCCTTCACCTCCACCTTCCAAGCATATTACCTCCATTTATCCCCCTACTTCCACCCCACAGAGCGGGTGTGCATTATCTTTGGTGCCCCTCGGGTCTGGTCCCCAGGGTGATAATGAGCCGAGTCAGGACAGTTCAATGTCGATTATGCACTTCAAGATTGAAGATTTCATCTGCCGCATGCCGGTCCGTGTCTTGATCTCTGGCTACTTCGGGGATGAGATATTGCCTATGACGGTTGTTGAAAAGAGTTCCCTTGCATTGGTGCCAGTTTCTTCGAGAGCGAGGCCAGCAGCAATCTCTTTGCTCGCCGGAGGTCTTACCATTGATGTGGTTATTTCTTCTCGCTTCATTGCTATTTAGATAGCTGGCCAAGAAGGGTTCTCTACCCAGATTATGCTAACTTATATGGTAGCCAAGCAGATTTTGAATTCTATATTCAAGGGGCAATTGGCCGTATTCTCGAGAATTTTCAAGGATATTCTGTACATTTTATGCAATCTCCCTTGGTTTATCAATAAGCTGGCCATGTCAACACTGCGCATTACTCTCTCGCAGTTCCTTCCTTCCTCTCTATCGAGGGAGTTATACTTCAAGGCTACTTTTCGAGTGGAGTTACCGGGTCTCGACCCGCCCGGGTTCGGCCCACCCCGGGCCGGTCCCTTACCTTCTATAAAAACCCCCCATGGGGCTCATACGAGGGAGGACATTTGGACCTTGAATTTCTCTACTGGAAGGAGAAGAAGAAAGGCCTTTGTTCGTTGTTTTGACCCACTTGGGATATGTAACACTTCGGGCTTGTATTTATGCCCCTGCGTGGACTTGGTGGTCGCGCCCCTATGCGGATCTTGTATTTGTGCCCCTACGTGGGTCTTGTATTTATGCCACTACGTGGGCTCCGTTGTTATGCCCCTACGCGGGATTTGTACTTTCTCCCCTATGTGGACCTTGTAATCACGACCCTGCGGGCCATATTCTTCTTATATCCTTCGGATGAAGAAGGAAAATTCTAATTCAATCACGAGAATGTGAAATAACTATAATGCCCTTCCCGAGGATATTAGAATTGAACATACGCCCGTCTCAGGGCGACGATAGTGTATACAGTTGACAACTCGTCGACAACTTTTGCATTGAAGTTTATGAAAATTTGCAAGGGTGTGTGATGTTGCTCCCCCGGCGTGTGCCAGTTGGAGAAAATTACAAATAAACCCCTCCCACAAGGAAAATTACATATATGTCCTTCCTTCAGGAGCTAAGAGTGTGCATCACCTTTAATGATCTCACGACCTCTCCACAATCAAGAAATGCCTACAAATGATCCCGCGACCCCAGCGTCAAGAGTCACGTCCAAATTACGAAAGCGCCCATCCAATGTAGGGACGGCCTAATACTCCCCATTGACTCCGGAAAACGGCCCTTGAGCTTTCTGAAGTCATCCAGCACCTAGTGGTCACTCCCAGATTGTAGGAAAACCTCAGACATGGTAAATTACTGCAATACCCCTACACCTGATAATTACCAAAATACCCCTGATATCCGGGAAATCAACGGGACACCTTGGTGCACTTCTGGGCTCACTTAACTCACTCTTATCCCCAGATACAATAGGGCGTTGCCCAGTTCAACCTGGTCTTAGTCAAACCCTACCCCTTACATGTGTAGTGGTTACCCACTGGGAGTCAAAGGCGTGGTGTAGGCCATCCATGCTGATATGCTCTCGACCAGAACCTTGGAGAGAAATTCTAGGCCTTATTGTTGACAATTAAACAAGGGTGTTCAGACGTTATGCCGATGTAAATCAACACTGACCGCGGTCAGTGGGGAAAGGTCCAGCACTCGAACTCTAATCGTCTAATACAATGCGCACCCCATGAAATGGACACCGCACTGGCCACTCGTGTAGCCCCTACACATGCGCCCACACTTCGTCAGAGATAGTCCATTCCATGATCAAAGGAACCCCCAAACCCAACCTATACAACTCCATACCAAGTCGTGCAAGATGCTCGGGAGGTGAATCAACCTTGTCTTAAAACAGACTGACACGCCCGGTGGGACCTTTCCCGCCTTTCTTGTTCTTGTCAACAGAAGGCTTAAACCTCTCTGAGGTTCTCATCACCTCTCTTCCTCTTACAAGACGAGAAGAAGAGGACACCAGCTACCTACTTTTACTGTTTCAAGCGCAACTCTTGCACCGCAACTGGAACGATGGTTGCTGTGACCTATGGCCCGCAAGTCGTCGCGAACCATGCCAGGTTTGGATACCTGGCAACACCCATCACTTTTGGTAACTTCCCTCCAGCCGTCGGCTCCCCCTTCTTCTTGGGGTAGTGCCGATCGCCGGGGGCAATACAATCGCCCCTGCCACTGCTGCTGGTCGGGTCTCCCCGGCCAAGAAGACAACTATTGAGGGTGCTAGGCCCTCTGCTCCTACTGCCAGCCGGGTCACTCGGTTCAGAAGACAACTGCTGAGGGTGCTAGGCCCTCCGCTCCCGCTGTAGGCCGAGTCTGCCCGATTCAGAAGACAACGTCTGGGGGTGTCAGGCCCTCAATTTCTGCAGCTGGCCGAGTCAGATCGGCTACAATGAAGATAGCTCCCGGGGGTGTCAGGCCCTCTACTTCTGCAACAGGCCAACGCAGGTCGGCCAAATACAGCACTATGTCTAGGGGTGTCAAGCCCTCGACATCAACTACAGGCCTGGGCAGGCAGGCCATCAAGAAGCCTATAGCTGGAGGTGTCAGGCCTTCAGCCCTCCCAGTTTGGCCGGGTGTTCTCGGTCAACCAAATTAGTGCCGACGTCGCTCCTCCCCAACAAGTGCAGCACCGTCGTCGCCATAATGGAAGCCGTTCTGAGACGGTCGCCCCTGCTCAACGGGGGCAACGCCGTGCACGCAACAAAGCACACCCGTCGGCTGCCACCTCACACTCCGGCAAGACTGTACTTGTCGGAGACTTCCGCATCCGGCTAGATCAAGAATGGCAGTATCGGTTTCGGTACCGGTTTCGGCCGATTCCGAAACCGATACGTACCGGTTTCGGTACCGGTATTGGTTTCGGCCGAAACCGGGTGAAACCAGTTAAAAAATTAAACTTTGTAGCAGAGAATCAATACACCACCTGGCTGGCCAACATCGTGCTGGTGAAGAAGAAGAACGGGCAGATCAGGATCTGCGTGGATTTTCGCGACCTGAATAAGACTTGTCCAAAAGATGACTTCCCAGTGCCCATCATTGAAGTGATGATTAATGCAACTACTGGCCACAAGGCCATTTCTTTTATGGATGATTCATCCAGTTGTAACCAGATCTGGATAGCCGAGCACGACCCGATCCATACAGCCTTCAGGTCGTCCAAGGGGATCTTCCATTACAAAAGAATGCCCTTCGGCCTCAAGAATGTCGGTGCTACATACCAGCGGGTGATGACCAAGATATTCGACGAGCTGCTCGACAGTAAGGTCGAGTGCTACATTGATGATCTGGTCGTCAAGACGAAAAAGAGGGGCGATCATCTGAGTGATCTCAGAGTCATCTTCCAAAGGCTCCGACAGTACGAGCTAAAGATGAACCCGATGAAGTGCACCTTCGGCGTCTCCAGGGAAAAATTTCTGGGCTTCATTGTCCGGCATAGAGGGATCGAGATCGACCCTCTTAAAATAAAAGCTATTTAGGAGTTGTCACCCCCGAGGAACCTGGGAGAATTGAGGTCTCTGCAAGGCCGGCTAGCCTACATTCGCAGGTTCATCTCTAACCTCTCGGGATGCTGCCAGCCATTCCACAAACTGATGATGAAGAATGCACCGTTCAGTTGGGGTGATGAATGCCAGCATGCCTTCGACCGGCTGAAGGATTATTTGAAGACCCTGCCTGTGCTGGGGGCACCTATCAAAGGCAAGCCGCTCATCCTTTACATAGCGGCTACCCAATACTCACTGGGGGCAATACTCGTCCAGAACAATGACGAGGGAAAGGAGCAAGCTCTTTACTACCTCAGCCGAAGATTAGTGGGAGCAGAAGCCAAATACACTCCTATCGAGAAGGTCTGCCTCGCCTTGGTCTTCGCGGTCAAGAAGCTGAGGCACTACATGCTGTCCCATGAAGTGAGCTTGATTTTCAGGGCCGACCCCATAAGCATATTCTCTCCCAGCCAGACCCGAAGGGATGCCTCAGCAAGTGGGCCGTGCTGTTGATGGAGTTTGACATCACTTATGTGCCACAGAAGGCCATCAAAAGACAAGCCGTCGCAGACTTCTTCGCGGCACACCCCGTGCCCGAAGACTCCCCGCTGGCTACGGAACTACCCGAAGATGAAGTACTGGAGGCAAACCAAGTCCAGCAAGCCGTTTGGCAGCTGTATTTTGATGGGGCTTCCAGGACAGAAATAGCATCTTCTGGGCGTACCAAGATACGGGCCGGAGCCGGCATCGTCCTTAAATCTCCAGATGGGGAAGTGGTGCACACTTCCTGCTGCATCAATAAGCCCTGCACAAATAATGAAGCAGAGTATGAAGCTCTGATTATCAGCCTCCAAATTGCTCTACAAATGGAGATTAAAATACTATAAGTATTTGGCGACTCGTTGCTGGTCGTCAAGCAAGTCCAGGGATAGTTCGATGTCCGAAAAGCGGAGCTACTCCCTTACCACACTACGGCGAAGGGGCTCATGAAGCGGTTGTACCTCCTTGGCATAGGCCACGTTACTAGAGGATAGAATGCTTAAGCCGACGCCCTGGAGAACCTGGCAAGCTCGCTAGCAGTACCGCCTGATGGGTCGCTCGACATTCTTTTGATTAACCAATGCTAGGTGCCTAACATGGTAGAAGAAGGATTGGAAGAAGAAGAAGAATTAGAGGTCGCCATAGTGGAAGCTGTTAGTCTGCTCGACTGGAGGGATCCTCTTATACATTGGTTCAAATGCCGACAACTGCCCAAGTAAAGGGAAGAGCAGATCATACTGATCAGACAAAGGACTCCTACAAGCTCAGAAATGGGATACTATTTTGAATTGTGGCCGATGCCAAGCAAAGGCTACACCTCCGATCCCTATCCATTGAAGAGTCTTGGAGAGTTATGAAGGAGGTTCACGCTGGAGTAGCCAGTGCACACAAAGTGGGGCCGAAAATGAAAATTAAAATAAAGAAGCCTGCCTATTATTGGCCGACGATGTTTGATGACTACTGTAAGTGTGCTAAGTCATGTCAGAGGTGCCAGGAGCATGCCACGGTACCCAAGAGGCCACCCGTGTTGATGTATCCTACAGTGCCCAGCTGGCCCTTCGCCCAATGGGCACTGGACGCCGTGGGCCCATTGCCTGCCTCGTCCACAGGCTGCAAGTATATCTTGGCAGCGACTGATTATTTCTCTCGCTGGGCTGAAGCTATTGCTCTGAGGGAGGTCACTGGGGAGATCATTGCCAGATTTGTCCATTACAATATCATATTCTAGTTTGACACCCCCGACCAAATTATTTCAGACAACGACAGCCACTTCCGCAAGCAGAAGGTCTACCGATTGGCAGAAAAATACAAGATTGAATGGGGGACGTCAACTCCCTCATTGATAACAATAACAAATCCATTCACATGCACTAATATCAATATGCATCAAAAGTTACACAAATCTAAAATTATATCTTCTAATTTTAGGGTCGGGGTGGGGGTTCAAGGCTTTTTTAGGGTCGACCGGTTCGTCTAACGGGACTGGCTCACCCCGTTCGCGCTTGTCGGTCCCACCCGCTCACGATATCTCCGAGATGCGCCGACTCGTGACAGTTTCGTGCCTCGCGGACTCACCAAGATCTCGCGAGATTGCATACCATGGCGGATTCAGATGTTTACAGATACCTATAAAAGGGGTGATGGAAGAATGGAAACACAAAAAAAGAGGAAGAAAGGAAAATATTACAATGGACAGATATCTAGGACATGTCAACCTAGACATGCATGCAGAGGGGCAAGCCATTGGCCTTAATTTGAGTGCCCAGGCCATCCCCAGGGCTGTTCGCTCAATGTCCAGGTAAACTTTACAAAGACTTGCAGATACAGCTTCCTAAAGTCTCCAAGTGACAGAGTGGTAACTGGTAAGAGGGGTAGTGGACCATTTAGCGAGGGGGCAAAAGAGGCAGGGGAATAGAATGAGTAAGAGGGGTAGTGGACCATTTCGCGAGGGGGCAAAAGAGGCAGGGGAATAGAATGAGGTACATGACATGTAAATATTTTTTAATCCTTGTGTAGTTCACTTTTTGAGCCAAAGTTTACATCATCATCATGAAGCCTTGTTCTATTGATGATTAATATAGGCTCATCTGGGTCATCTTAGGATCTAGATGACTGGTACCCCCAAAGAGACTGGTGTCCATTGTGACTGTAGTTGACTTATTATCTACTAGTTTCTTCTTTTGAGGTTGGTAGATGACCAAAGAGTCATGTTTCATTTGCTAATGATGTAGCCCTTTTCTGTCATGGCACTGTATAAACCCATGCATAAAGTTGCCCTAGTAGTCGAAACTCCATGAAAGTGCAGAAAAGAGGCTCATACCTTCTTGTAGGCATCATCTACCTTCCAAGAACAATATAGTTCCATACATACCAGCACATAAGAAACTCCATGAGACATAAGAGGCATTTCCCCGATACCGTTGATCATGAAAGCACGAAGGAGGACATGTCTCAGCACTTGGGACATAAGTCTCCACCGAACCATCACTATGAGGAGGCAAAAGGTGGTAACCTCGGCCTCAGCACAAGAGAGGCGCTCAAGCTCTTGTACCTATGCCTTCATGGACGTGAAAGCAAGAGTAAGGATCAAGGGACAAGGAAAGAGCACTCCCTTTACCGTAAAACCACATGAAAGATTCCGTGGCATCAACAGAGAGACAAATTGGTAAATTCATTAGATTGTCAGATCCAAGATTGGGATTGAGACGATTGACGGGGGTCTAACCTGCAGCTTCTGCCTTGAGAAGGTAATGCTTTAATCAATTGAACTACAATCCAAGTGGTATGTACAATATACATTCTTGTAGCAAAAGAGCATTTTGCTGTTGGGTAAATTGTAATATTTTTGGTAGGTGACAGAAGGCCACGTTTTATTGAAAAGAAGATCAAAAATGGGTAGCATGGTACAACTTGATAAATCCCGTGACACCTACCAAGATAGAGCCACCCAACAACCCTAGACCCAAAAACAAAAAAGAAAAAGGACTCATTACATATTCAAATTTCTCGTTAAGTCCCCATTCTATTGATTAAGAGAGATTGAACCCTAATGGATCTATAAACAATAAGTTCCACCGGTGAAGACATTTAATACAATATTGAATAATGATGGAAGGATGCCTGAACTCCTCTTTGAAGACCATGTTGTTCCTTTCTATCCAAATTGACCACAGCATAGCTGGTAGCATCAAGGTCTGCAAAACTAGTACCGGTATGAACCGGCCGGTACGGTCCCGGTTCTCTCTCCCCTGCCTCACCCACAGACGCCGCCACCAGCTACTGCTCTGGCCACAGCAGATGCTACCTGCATCGTCCTCACCGGCTCCCACTTCTCCGAGTGTCGTTATCTGCAACTAGGGCCACCGCCAACCCCCTGCGACTAGGGAACTAAGGCCCTCCTTATTAGGTGGACAATAAAGGTCGATCAGGTTCATTCTAGACCCGATGGCTCAACCCATTACCTCAAGTTAACCTGATCCGGCCCATTTACCCAGATCCGTTTAACTTAAGTCCACTGGATAGTGGGTACCAGGTTCGACAACAGGGCCCTTCTTCTTTCTCTCCTCCATTGTGCAGGTCGTTGTTGGCACTCAAAATATGACGACCGGCGATCAAGCCGCAAAAGCAAATGACATGACTTACGGAGCTCGCAAGCTGAAAGGAAGGGAGACTACTGAAGCTTCTCCAAGCCACGAAGGTTACTAGGAGCGAATGCCGGGGGCCTCGCCTCAGGAGAGTCGACATGACTTCATCAACCACCGGCAGAGCGATCAAGCCTGCCCAATGATCCGGTGTTGACTCTGTCACACCGCTACCCCACATCACCGTCTGACCAAGGACGGTGATTCATCCGGCGGTCCCCCGCCCCCAACGAAGACTCTCCTGAGCAGAGAAAGCTCCTACGGCCTTCGCAAATAGAGGCCGGAAGCTTCAGCAACGGCAGGATCCGAATACCTGGCACGGGTTCGGCTCCTTGCGAAGAAAGGTCCGTCAGAGGCCAAATGATCGCCGATCTAGGCGAAATATCATTCCTACACGGAAGCTCGGAACGCGAGTCGAGCCGGGCCGAAAGCACGAGCCACGGTATCAGAGGTCGCGTCAACGGAAGACCCTCGCACTCGAATAAGACACACACGAAGTTCAGACTTAAGTCGCTCGACAAGTCGAAAGCTTCGTCAAAGGTCTTGCGGGAGCCCTGACGTGAAGAAACATGAACCGCGGCGTCCGGGACCATCCCTGGGCTCGTCGGCCGACGTTCGGCAAACAAACGCCGTCGGAATGGCGTCAAACGCCGTCGGCACATGATTGAAACGGCGCCCCATTCTCCGGCGCGCCTAGGACCTTCCCCGGCGCGCCCCCTTCCCGGCGCGCCCCGAGGACCTTCCCCGGCGCGCCATTTGTGGCGCCGGGGAACCTCACCCTATAAAAAAGAGAGGAGAAGAGACGAGGCAGATATCAAGGAGGGCAATAGAAGAGAGACGGCCAGAGAGAGAGAGAGAGGGATTCGAGGAGTTTCGTGACGAGCAAGCTCCTCCCCTGAGAGCACCCCCCTCCCTGTTGCCGTGGTCGTCCCTGGTTGCAGACGACTCGTCCGGCGTCGGAGCAGAAGAGCCCTCTTCCTCTTTATTGCTTTTATAGGTGGGTGAGGATTGCGTTATAGGGAGTTCCTGGCCCCGTTCTATTTCTCTGCTTCAATGTAAATGAGGGAGGGAGCACAATGGCGATGATAAGAGCCTAGTCCCCCCTCTCATCATCTGAGTTTCCTCTTCTTTAAGCCCCTTTCGTAGGCAATGAAATGGTGACCGCGCGACAACGCCGGCACCACTGTAGCATCATATGTATGGTGGTTTCATGTGTTTGGAATGAGTAGTGCCTCGTTGGCGTTAATAACCGAACATCACGATCGTGATGCATTGCCCCTTTCGTCTCTTTGTTCTACGCGTACGTGATCATGTATGCATATTTTCTTTTAACCGATCGTTTCCTGGCGGTCATGGAACCGGCGCGCGCGTTACAACACCGGCGCCGGGATGGGCATCGTATCCCTGTTCGCGTGCTGGGAGAAACCCCCCCCATCCGCGCAAACGTCCTTTCCTCCCGTCTGTTTCTGCAACAACGAGTATGCCCCTGGATTCCATGGGCTATATCAATCGCTTCCCCTCTCCCCAGGGTCTTCTCTCTCAACCGAATATCGAGGGTTTTATCACTATGGTCGCTTGTAGGCGCGTCCCGCAGTTGGTTGCGTTGCCGACCTCCCACCGCCCTGCTGTCCCTAACCATGGACCGAAGGAGGTGAGGCTGTCCCCACGGGCTTGACGCCTGGCTCCTCCGCATCATCTCCTCTTAAGCATTAGCCCAGCAATCTGTCTGATAACCCGCCAATCAACGCATATACGTCTACATCTATATATACGTCTACGGCTATAAGGTCGCTAGCTTTACTGTTTCTAGACCGTGTTCTATTGTCATCTCCTTGTGGAGATTTAGCAATTGGGGGAGAGGGGAACATTCCTCAATATTTCTTTTCAACACCATTCGGCCCGCAGGGACTTATCCGTCAATGATGAGTTTCCCACCGGCTCAATCGGTGAATAGCGACGGGTCAATCCCGACATATTCAAACCCACGGTCCTTAACGGACTCCGTGGTGGCCGTGAGACGGACGCCCCTCGTAGGCTTGCCTCGGGGTTTTCCCTCTCTAACTGGCCGTCCCGACTTAGACGGAGTACCGGCTCGGGTCGCGTGCCCCTCGTAGGCTTGCCCTCGGGGTTTTCGCTCCCGCTATGAGTCGCGTTACTCGTCTACACTTACCCACGGACTCGGTGCCCCTCGTAGGCTAGCCCTCGGGGATTTCCTATCCGTTCGGGTTTTCGCCGGCCGCCGTCGTGCCACCCGGCTCTTTAGGGGTTGCTCCGTTACGGGAGTACTCCCCGCTTCTCCCCGACACGTCCTTCGGGATGGGGAGATGCTGCCGAAGTTTTGACTCGATCCCGAGCTATCGCCGCGCTAGAGTATGAACCTCGCGCGAGCCCGCGACTCGATCACCGTGCGATCCGGAACCAGTCCGACGCATAACAAACTTAATAAATAATCCAAAACCCTCAAAATAACTGAATAAACCTGAAAATAAGTCCGTCGGAACTATTTTCGTCAGAAACGGAGCTGAATCGGCGCCACGGTTCATTGGCGCGCCCGTGAAACGGCGCGCCCCTTAACCGGCGTGCCCCTTGAATCGACGCGCCTTGAATCGGTGCGCCCTCCAGGGGCGCGTCGGTTCAAGGCCCCTTCTCCATAAGGCCGCGCCGTTTCAACCTCCGTTACTGTGCGCGTCGCGCCGTTTTAACGCCAACGACGAGCCATTTGCCATCCGATCTTCCCCATTTCTCTCAGACTGATTTCCTTGACTAATGGTAGAACCAAATAAACCCTACCAAGTAATGAACTAGGGGATTCGGTCCCTTCGAGTTTGAATTGCTTAATCTTTGTCGTCGCTCTTGTGTTTCTATCTGAGGCATTCGTGTCGCATCGATGCATGCCTGAATGTACGGGCTCTCAGTATATCAAACGACATTAGCGGAAGGTCGGGCGACGCCCGACTGGAAACTGTCATTGTGCGTGACGGTGGTCCCCGGACCTACGCAGTTCTCTCTGAAACTATAAATTGAATAATAGTATGTTATGATGTAGGGGAGGGGGTTGGTTACATGTGAGGATGACTTGAAACAATATCTGATTTTGTCATTACTTTAAAAAAAGAGACTTTTGCAAATAAGCCATTGTTAAACATGAATTTGCAAAAAAAATCACTCCTAAAAATGCATTAGCATGGATACCACTGTATAAAATCATATTGTGCAAATATGTCATTTTTTTGCAGGCATACCACTTTTTTTGCCCAAAACTTGCAAAAAAATCACTCTTCGATGGCCTTGCATGACATTTATGCACTATTTGATTTTATGCAGTGCTATGCCTGCTAATGCATTTCTAAAAATGACTTTTTTGCATATTTAATTATAACAATGGTTTATTTGTAAAAATTCTTAAGAAATTTTTTCCAGGGTAATTGACACAATCATCATGTAACATTTCTCTCTTTCTTTTTGTGAAAGTAATTACCATGCTTCCTTCTTTTTCAGTTAGAAGAATTGGAGATGACCACAATCTGCCATGTGGTTTGAGAAGTACATAAAATAGTAATATGCTGGCATTGATAGATACTTACCTGCTTAATACAACTCATGAAAGCCCCAAGAATGGAAAAGCAGAACATTGGCCAATCTAGACAGTCTCTGATTAACATTGAAAACATATTGGCTTCTTTTCACTCTGCATGACTTCTAGTTCAATTCTCTTCCTCATTCAGAAGACAATCATGCTGCACTAGCATAGCCATATTCAGGTGAAAATGTACAATCTAAGTATGGTCTCTCCACTGCAAAACTAGTTCCATTTATTGATGTCTCCTCAAGTACAGCTAAGAAAAGATTCTGTTTCCTATGATACCACCATTATCCACTTTCTGAAAAATACCATCATCTTTCAGATTATTGATTTGGTTTGGGGCCTATGTTCCTCACGTTAGTTTCTAGCATTTCCCCTTAGTTCACTCTAGCAGAGACATGAAATTGTCCATCAACCATGAACCCAGTGACATGCAAATGGTTCTTGACGTCTACCACACAATGGACTCTGTTATGCTGTACCAACTCGGCCTCAGTATTTAACTTATGATCTATCAAACTATATTGCACTATGTTTGCTTAGTCAAAAGTTAGGTCCAAGTGCATGTTCAATTTTAACAGTTGTCTACATCAAGGTTTTAAAAACTGTCTCTTGAACCGGAACCAGTTGGGACGGGTTCCAATTCTGGTTCTGGTCGGTTGTGGCCAGTTCCGGCCAACCGCCTCCATATTGGAACCGAACCAGTTCTGGCTGTTGTGGTCCAGTTTGGCCAGTTATCAATACCATGGTCTACATTCAAATAGATTTTAAATGGAAGGGACACACACTGATAATCATATGGCCTTTTGGCCCTTTCCAAGCTTTGCAAAATCCAAATTCTGTATATGCAGGGTGATGACAATGCGATGCCCTTTAAGCAAACACAATACAGAGGAATACCCTCAAGCATTGCACGAAGATATCCATGTCTTCTCTGTCACTCCATTCATCATCCCCATGTACCCCATAGTACCACCATCCCTCCACTCCAGACGGGTTCCACAGCCCAAACCATTGCCCTTGCCCATGTTTTTAGGATACTGCCGCCTAAAACTTCATGAAAGTCCCATCAAGTGCACATCAACGTTCATGAACAAGCACTGAATGACCTTTCACATCTATTCAAGTGACATGCGGAGCAAATAAACAGCAAGACGCTATTCAAGAAAAGAAGACCAGATCCTTTGAGTATAATCGATTCTGTGATGGTCAGTGTCCGAGCCCTCCGGCATTGAGTAGAACCTAGTTCACAGGCACTCCCACGGTATCCAGGCCACGGATGGCCAATAGCCATTTCCAACGACACCCATTCCCTCACCCCCCACCCCGCAAACGACGCCCGCTTCTAGACAGCTTCGCTCCTACTCATGCCTCCTCCACCCATCCCTCACCCCGTGATTACAGAAAAGAAGAAAAGAAAATTGAAAACATCAGACCCTACTCATTCTGGAGAAGATCGAGGATGGAGGGGAAACAATCGCGGGCCCCCAGCGGTAGCAGCACCCCCTTCCACGTCATCGGGACGTGAAACCCGATCCCAACCCTAGTAGAACGCCGAGATCTAAAACCTCCCACCCCTCCCCCCACATGCCTTCACCGGCCCCCCATTGCAGCCCCATTGAACGAATCCGACAACGAACAGCACCGGACAAGAAGGGATAGAAGGGCAAATCGCTTTACCTCCTCGAGTTTCCAACGACGTGTTGAATTCCGCCGCCGCCGTCGACTGCACTCGGGCGTGGGAGATCGTGCTGCGGCCGCACCTTGCGGAGAGGAGGGGTGGCTTCGGGAGGGGGGAAGTTTCTCTCTCTCTCTCTCTCTCTCTCTCTCTCTCTCTCTCTCTCTCTCTCTCTCTCTCTCTCTCTCTCTCTCTCACTCTCTCAATATGTAGTTGAGACGATCCGAATCGTATGGGTCGAGCCATCTCTACTCAATTTGTCAAACCATCTCTTACGACTCCGATGTGACGAAGTGTAAGCACCGCGAACCAAATTGGGAAGTGGGCTTTTCATTTGAGGGAAGGGAGTGTTCGAATTAACGAGTGAGATTTAGGCTTAATTGATTGATGTATGAAAGGGGGCTTCACGTGGACGGACGGCAACCAAAATGAAAGTGGTTTTGACGAAATACCAATGTCTGATAGGAGGTTTTCAAATATACTTATAGTGCAAGTTTTGTTTACATATATAGCATATTTAAGGGTTTCTTTGCAAAGATTTAGGAGCATATATAATTCGCAGGAGTAGAGAGAGAGCAAGGAAGCAGAACAAGAGAGGGGCGAGAGGAGGGAGCGGGAAGCGAAGAAGGCTTCGTTCGATCTCCCTTCCGATTCCTCCCATCTCCCGCGCTGTCGACGGCGCCGCCAGTGACTGCTTTCGTCGATGGCGGGGTTGTCTCTGAGATGCGGCGACTGCGGGGCGCACCTGAAGAGCGTGGAGGAGGCCCAGCAGCACGCCGAGCTCACCTCCCACACCAACTTCGCCGAGTCCACCGAGGCCGTGCTCAACCTCGTCTGCACCACCTGCGGCAAGCCCTGCCGCTCCAAGACCGTATGCGAAGTCTCCAACCTCTCTTTCTCCGTGGACCTTTGTCGGGAAGGAAACTGGCTCCATTCTCTATTGTTGACTTCCTTTGGATCCGTGCTGGCAAGGAAAGTGGGGTTATTTCTGTTCCTAGGGATTTCTTCTCTGACATGGGCATTGTCGTTTTTGGGTGCTGAAGGAAAGCGATCTGCACACTAAGAGGACCGGGCACGCAGATTTTGCGGACAAGACATTGGAGGGCGCGAAACCCATCGATCTGGAGGCACCGATGAGGGTTGATGGTGACGAGAAGGAGAGCGCTGCAGGCGAGAGCAGCCAATCTGAAGGTGATATTTTACTTTTGGGGGAGTGTTCAACTTTCAATTTCAGAAATGATGTACAAAGCTTTGAACTTTTAGCTGTTGAAGGGCGTGTAAAATGTGAATTTCCATTTTGTCTTGTTTGTCATATGAGTTTGGCTCTGTTTTGATGTGGACACTCTGGAATTTGGTTTCTTTGTTTTTGTCTGTCTTACGCTGTACATTGTTTGTTCTGCTGTTCAACTCAATCTTTTATAATGGGTTCATAAATTAATGGTGTAACCTTCAACTGAGCAATGGCTTCACACACAAATTGTAGGCTTCTGTTATGAGTGGGTGGTGTGAGCACCCGGAGGGAGTGTGAGTCCCTCAGCCAACTAGAGTTGCTAGTGGCTTGAGTCCCACATTGGATTCTACAAAGAGTTGGACCGGCTTATATGAAAAGCAATCCCCTACCACAATACCTAGGTTTTGGGGAAGGATAAATGATTCCTAACCGCTTCTACAAGTAAGTGTTAGACTTTTCGCTCATACTGAAACCAAATAGTGGACCGAAAGCATCGCCACCCAATGACAAGCTCAGACCTGCGGGACATATGAAAGCATCGAGCACAAACATAGAACAGACGGAAACTACGTCATAAATAGTAGGACAAGAGAAAAAAGAAATCAAGCAAAAAATTGATACTCGCAATTGCCAACTGCGATATTCAGAACGGTGTCAACTTGTTCTAATATATATCTCGTATTCCATTAACGTGTGAGCCTTTCCCAACAGCGTGAGTCGGTCAGATGAGTCGCGACAGTGACAGCTTTCTTAACGAAGCATAAGCACTACCTACCTCGATCCACAACGACGGCCCCCTCTCACCGATCGACGTAAACCCGATACCCAGCAGTTCCTCCTCCCCCGCGCTCCCGCCAGACACCTCCCGCTCGAGAGCTCGAACACTGCAGCCGCACCTCCGCGCGCTCAACCGCGAGCTCTCGAAATTTTGCTGCCTCCGCGAGTACATGCTACAGAGATGCGACGGCTTCAGCAGCGTCGACGACGCCGCAGGCGATCGGGGGGCGACTGGAGGGATCTCGGGCGCCCTGGAAGGTAGGGTCGTGCCCGGGAGAGCCTCCATGGTCAGAACCCTAGATCGTTCGGAACCGGGCGAGGTGGAGGAGGAGACGAGGCGCCGCAAGGAGAGTGCGCTCCTTGTGCAGCCGTAGGCCTGTGGCCGTGGGAGGCGGCGAGCCGGCAGTGCGGAACGCGGACTAGGAATAAAAAAGCGAACTTTTGTTGGGTCCCGCGCGAGTGCCGGTCAATCTCTCTCTCTCTCCCTCTTGTTGGGTTCGCGCGAGTGCCGGTCAATGTCTCTCTCTCTCTACGAACTTTCGTTGGGTCCCTGAGTTATCTTCTGCGCTCGGGGCGTGACAGTGGTTACGCGCAGCATCTTGACCCTGATCAGCCTAGTCTAGCAATATTATTCTCGAGTATCTTATATTTTATCTTTAAGGAGAAAAGGAAAAAAAAGTGAGGACAAGAACTCCCTCACTAAGGTGAGACCCTGATCACAAGAATGGTCTACAGAAGGAAATGAGCTCAAGAGGAGGATTGAGGACTAAAGCCTTGAAAGCAATGGGAGAACGGGCAGATGCCCAGAGCAGTGGATGTGAAAAAAGTCGGGTCAGACCTGAGATCAGGAGGAATTAGAGGAAGAAATTGATAGATCGAAAGAGGGGGATCCAGAGGGTCTGGAGGTAGTGGAGGAAGATCATGATGGGAAGAAGAATCTGGAGATTTTGGAGGGAGAAAGTGATGAGGGGTGCGATGCCTTGGGAAGAGGTAAGGGAAAAAAGATGATTGAAGAGGAAGAAGAAAATAAGGGATGCGATGTCCTGAGGAAGTAAGAGGAGGAATTGGAAGAAAGATGGGAGATCCGGAGGTTCCGGAGGATGACAAGGACGAAAAGGGGTGCGGCATCCTAAGCATAAGAGAGAAAGAGGATTCGGGGGTTTTGGAGGAATAGAGAAAGAAGGGACATGATGCCCTAGGAGGAGAGATAAGAAATTCGGGGGTTTCGAAGGAATAAAATCAAAAAGGGCGCGATGCCCTAGGAAGAAGAGGGAAAGAGGCTCCGGGGGTTCCGGAGGAATAGGATGGAAAGGGGCGTGATGCCCAAGGAGATTGTAGGGAAGATAAGATAGAGAGTCCGGAGGTTCTGGAGGAATAGGATGAAGAGGGGCGTGATGCCCTAGGAGAATGAGAGAGAAATCTGAAAGGTCCAGATGCAAGAATTGTGAATGGGCGTGATGTCCTGAGAGAAATCTGGAGGGGGCACAATGCCCGGGAAGTGCAAGGGGACCCAAAGATCCCGAAGATGGTAAGGAATAAAAAGAAGAATGTGGAGGATCCGGAGGTCCCAGAAAACAAGGAAGATATGGGTTCAGAAACCTAAGAAAGAAGAAAGGCGAATGCATGTGAATGCGATGCAATGAATATGATGAATGCATGAAATGCGATGAGTACAAAGAATGTATGGGGTGAGAGGATGAGATCCTCCTCCTCACCCATGGAGTGGCCCACGAAAATGTGGATGGAATAAGAAAAGAAGTAATCAATTTGGTGGAAGGCCCAGTAATGTAAGATTGCCCACCCCTCCGTGGTAAGCAAGGTGCCTAGCCAAACGGTTCAAGAAGTGGAAATAGCGCCCATGAGCTCTCATTAGAAGGATGTGCTATTGTGATGCAAGAAGAAAATCCCTTAGGAAATCATATGACGACGGCGCGAGGGGTAATGAGAGCATTGAAAGAGTATCGACCAATGAGCAAGGTAAAAATGACAAAAGGCCGATATGGCATCAACTTGGAAGAATTTATCATAGTGAGCCTTGATGGAGAGGTATTAAAAATGCTCAGTACAAGAATGTGAATCGACATTCGGCAAATGAACTCTTGAATCTTGAACGACATAGCTGCGGCCAAATCTTTCTTGCCTGACTCTTGATTATCATCCTTGGCACAAATACTCATAGAAATATACCCATTTCGAGGGGTGATAAAAGACGAGGTGGAAGCAGAAGGCTCCATGGATGGTGGAGGTATAATGGAGAGTGTTAACGGAAGGGTAAGTGTGGGTTCAAGCACGTCACGCTTCTCCCCTTTCTCGGAAGTGAATGGGATTGGCTCGAGTGCAACAAGGGGTGGACCCTACTCAAGATTAACCACGGGTTCGGGAAAAGGTTTAGGTGGAGGGATATGCAAAGTGAGGCTTAGGATAATGGAGGGCCAAGGTGGCGATAATAGAGGGTTAACCAGTTGGGAACATGGTGTAATAAGTAGTTCGACGAAGGTCGGTGGAGTAGAGGTTAAAGGAGGCTCGGTGGAAGCCGGTGGAATAGAGGTTGACGGTGTGGAGATTGGAGGTATGATGGTAAGAGGCTTAGTGTGTTGAAAGCGTCAGATTTTGGTGGTGCAGGAGGTTTGAATAATGGAAGTGGGTTCATGGTGCGCCGGTGTGGGCGATTGGAGTATCGACCCATCATCGTAACACCAATTAGTTTGGTAAATGGGGTTGGGGATGATAGCTTCATCCTGAGTAGGGGGTTCATCGAGCGGCAATGGAGGGAGTGAAAAACTGAGGAAACTCATAATGGGTGCCTCTTGAGGAACTTCAACTTCTTGTGACGGCTCCAATTCTTCATAATTATCAAAATCAAGTGGACGCTGTAGTGAAGGTGTAATAATGGGTGGTGGAGTGTAATGTTGTGATGGAGGATTTTGTGGAGGTAAACGTGTATGCGGAAGCGAAGATGGAGGGCCATATGAATGAGTGGGATAAATGGGAAGAGGGAGGACGATGTCCACTTGATTATTGAAGCTTGTAAGATCATCTTGCTCACTTAAATCATCAATGCCACTATCTCTCCTCTCCTTCCAATCTTCTTCCATCTTGGTGATACTATCCATAAAAGCACGAACTCTACCCCGACTAACTCTACTAGCCTAGGGGACTCTGCACACTCTACATCTAGCCTAGAAGATAGGAAATCTACTGGAAAAGAAGCAAGGGCCTGGTGCCCCTGAAGGGAAGATGAACAGAACATAGTGTAATCTTCCACTGAGATCTCAGTTTCAAATTTGGCATTTTTTTTTAGTTGAGATCAGGGGATAACATGCAACAAGAAGAACTTGATGGAGGGGGAGGGAGTGCACGAGGACAAAGTGTTGGAAAGAAGACATCGAAGAAGGGGTTGGAGGAGGAGAACCACATATTTGAAAGATCAGCTGGTGAAGCAGGCGACCACCTGGACGAAAAATCAATTGGCAGGCAGCACCCGCATGGGCATGTAACAATCAAAAGTTTAATCGGCCTCTCAAGCCGAGGTGGATACTGGAACATCAACTGATAAATAAGAATCGGGGGTGGATGGGGGATAAAATTCAGTAGTTGGAAAATGGAAATCAGATGGGAAGGAGGCAAAGTGGAAACAATGGTCAAGCTCTCCCCCCCTTTCATACGCCAGGCTGGCCTCCTGCGTGAATACTGGACTACCCACACCTGGGGTCTTCTTGAACTTTCTTTCTCAGCAAACATCTCGGCAAAAATCTCTGAACAGTCAATGGCATCATCAACCGGCCCCTTCGACAACAAAGGCGGTCTGGACATGGCACAAGTAGTGCTTTCTTTCTGGTCTTGGCATGGCGGTGTCTTTAGAGTACCGAGATGTAGCGGCCCTTTGACACAATGTTGACGGTAATTCCATGACAATGGCCCAGAGTCTCCCAACATTGATAATGACGACTCTCGGTACCCGAGGCCTCTTCTGCTCATTTTTCTGCCCCTTGGGACAAGCTTAGTCCGCCCCTGTAACTGAGCACCGAGACCCATGCCCAGCTGGTAGCCTAACTTGAGTATTATGTGCCATCCTTTGGAGTCTCTAATCTTGGACTTGACTTTGACGTTAATTGGTGTAGTGGCGGGCTTGCGTGAGACATATGCCCAGGAAAAATTCAAGCCCATTCCAGAAAGGAACGGCTTATTGCTTGGCCATAGAGTTGGCAAAATCTTATCAAAAATAGCTTCAACAATTTGTACCATAGATATACTTTTCATCTTGACCACCCGCCCCTGAAATGGAAATTTGAGGCATTGGTGAGCGGTTGAAGGTACATCATGCAGACTGTCAATCCACGGACGGCCCAGAATAGCCTTAAACATTAGATCAATGTCTAATACATAAAATACCACGGCCATAGACAATGGCCCTAGCTTTGCCTGAACAGTTATCACCCTGTGGCATGCTCTCCTGGAATTATCATAAGCAGCAATGGTCATCGGAGTTGGCCTTAACATATCTTCAGAGATGTTACAGGCAGGCACGATGCTCAAGGGACAAACATTTATTGAAGCTCCTGTGTCCACTAGAGCTGCGCCGACAACCACTTTATTTAATGTGATTGAAATACAAAGTGGCATTAGGCATGCCTCAGGCGGTGCTAATTCTGACTCTGAAAAAGAGATGGCCGGCCCTCTTGTAATCGTGGCCAATGCCGACGGTAAACTGTCTACGGCCATATCCTCGCTGACCATAACCTTTTGGAGAAAAGCCCTCAGGGCCTCTTGGTGTAGCGTGGATCACTTGATCAACTCCAGGATTGAAATCTTGGCTGGCATCCGGTCCAAGTGCTGTAACAAATCATATCTAGTGCTAGGTAGGGGGTCGACTTCTTCTACTTCAACTGTCAGGGGAGGAACTAGAGGGTGGGGTGCAGGTGCACCAGTAGAGGGATAATTTCTTTGGAATAAACGCCCACTCTGAAGGGCAAGGTTCTGCGCCGGCACAATGCTGGATGGACTTCTGACTGGCCCAATGGGGTGAGCGTAAGGAACAGAAGTGGGGGTGGTGATGGCAGAGGTGGGTCTAACAGGCCCTAGTGGGAGGATAATAGGTGAAGGGTCAGGTGAAGGGGTGACGGTGGAGGATGCAACAGATGAGGGTGCAAGGATCGGTGGAATGGTGGGTAGAGCGGAGGGCATGATGGGGGATCTGGAGGGAATGGTGAGCGGAGCAGAGGTCAGAATGGTGGCCCGAGTGATGGTGGGGGTAGGAGGTAAAGGGGAGTTAGTGTATGTATGGTGGAAGGCCAACAGATGTGTAGGAGTCTCATCGTCATAGGACCACCCAACGTTGGAAGCTGGGCGGTGAACAATATTCACCTGGGCCGGTGCCGACGGCTACTGCTGTAGAGCGGGCGGGTGGTTCGGCATGGGATTTTGGTGAATCCCAAGTTCTGGTGCAGGCTGCTGCTGTTGCTACTGGGGTTGTGCTTGCTGGGGTTGCTGTTGCTGCGGAGCTAGCTGCTGTGGCCTCGGCGCCTATCTTCTCCTTTCTCTGATGTCTTCGATCAACTTATGCATCTGTGCCCAATCAATTCTTTGTCCTCTCTCTCTCTCTCTCTCTCTCTCTCTCTCTCTCTCTCTCTCTCTCTCTCGTTCTCTCTCGATCTCTCGCCTCCTCACCTCCGGCTGTAGACGGAGGGGTTCATGGGTGAGCTAATGACAGTGGGAAGCTACTGAGACGCGTGATGGAGTGAGGATCGGATCGATTTTGGCGCGATCCCGAATGGTGGATTCAAAGCTGACGGTTGAGCTCGTGTTGTAGTTTTCAACGCTGTTCAGTCACCTTGGCACTCGATTTCTTCGGTGGAGGTAGGGAGACGGATTGCCACTTCCTCCTACATGTTTTTCCTGTCCTTGCGCGTGGTTTGGTGCTCGAACGGGCTAGATCGAGGTAGTTCTAGCAAAATCGTAATTTTTGGGGTTTGTACGGTTCGCCAGAAAACGGCAACCATTCTTATTCTAGTTAGTGTCAAAATGATCGGTGGGATGTCTGGATCCCATTCCCGTAAGTTTCATCGCGTTTGGTCATCATTCGGGGCCGGTAGGAGTCCGGGAACCTCAGTGACTCATTTAGGATCGATTCATCAGAATTGTCCCGATCTCGCGTTTTGATCGCCGCATGTGCCCCTTCTGGCTTGTGGAAGGTTAGTTTTGTCGCCTGGCACTTTTTCCCCTGCGCTTCGGCGTGAATGGGGCATGGAACAGGCCAATTCAGCTTTCCACCATTTTGATCATCAGATCATTGTGGTGGTCGTACCAGATACCGTCACATGCTCTGACGGTCCTACGATAGACCGTCACATGCCTGTGAGTGTGTGGGTCAGTTCGTAGCTGTGGCAGTGTGACGGCTCACCATTGGGACATCACAGTCCTCTGATGCCTCCTTCTTGGTGCATCACAGCCTTGTCATTTCTAAAGGTTCGTGTCAGTCGGTTCACTCTGACAGCCTTGCCTTAGACCGTCAGGGTGCTGTAGCGTGCCTGCCTTAAACCGTCACAGCGTTTGACCAGGGTTTGACTAGTTAAGTCGGTTGGCTTTAACGGTCCTTCCCCTGTGCGTTAGAGTCGTGTAACGCACCTCTCTTAGGCCGTTACAGTGTCGTTCATCTTAGGTTACTGTTGTAGGGCGGTGTTTGTGACGCTCCATTCCTCGATCGTCACATTCGTGTGGCGCGTCTTCATTAGACTGCCAGAGTCCTATCTCCTCTGAGTGTAACGGCTCATCCTTAGACCGTCACCTCCATGTAGCGGTCTAAAGGTAGACCGCCACAGTGCTAGAGTCCTGCTTTCCGTCATTTTAGTTTCTGATTGTCTTGGCTTGTCCTTGTGGTCTACCCACTTTTTCGTGGACGTCTCTTGACATCTTATGAGGGCTAAGACTACGTCATAAGGCAGCCAGGAGTCTTCTTGCTTGTAGTAGGATTCTCTTTCCTACTATAGAGTTGTCATTGCCTAGTTCCGGTCAACCCGGTGTGACACAATGGTTGATAGGTGACCTTGTGTGTGTCTCGACAGTTCTGTCCAGTTCAAGACGTGGTTCTGGATGCAGTGAGGTATTGTCCTACCTCGCTCTGTGTCGCCAGGTGTGCTGAGGGTGCTCGGTGTTCCCTCAGGTCTTCACGTGTCATTTCCTTCGATCGTGTCATTTCTTCTGGCTTAGGATTAGATCGATTAGTGGCTTGTTCCACTTTGTACGACAATCTTGACTTCCGAGTCATGAGACACAAGGATCGTTGTAGCTTCAGGTCTAGTTGCCTTGTCCTGAGTCTATCGGTAGTTCCTATGCTGCCATTGGTGCTTCGTAATACGTGCAATAGTGCCTATTGCCTGTCTGTACTTGGCACTCGCATTTTAGAGTCTGTGTCTCGTGATCCTCTACTAGTCGTAGCCTTACGGCACGTTACGACGTCTCGGCCTTTACGGCGGGGCAGTTCTCGATTTACGATTTTTAAGCTAGTTCCGTGGGCCCCTGTTTTTACGGCAGCGTCTGCCGAGGGGGAATACTAGCTAGAGGCCTAGCTCTAGGCACGAGTCAGTGTGTGCACATGTGGTCAGGCGCTTGGACTGGCACCGATGGGTGTTACCCTGTCTAGTCACTCGCGACTGTAGTTATGTTCTGGTTCTGACAGTGTCTTGGTCTCGGTCGTGATTTTTTGGCGACAGGCAGACGAGACGCTAGTAGGCACAGCATAAGACGTCAGTGGATGTAGCTGGTTGTTCTTCTAGTGAGGGGTACTCTAGTCACGTGACACGTGACTTCTACGTGACTCTCGTGTTGTCTGTGTCTCGTGATCCTCCATTAGTCATAGCCTTACTGTAACGACCCAGAGCTCAGAGTACCGATAACCCGATATAAGTATCGGACTACCGCTACCAAGAACTAGGGACGCCACCCAAGAGGCTGATGAGACCCCTGAAGGGTTAGTGGGGGTTGTTGAGGAGGCATATAAACAATTGGAACTACACCGCGCGCAATGTTAATTAGAGCAGGAAATGAAATTAAAGTGTCCACCCTCTCAGGGGAGCACGGCGAACTCAAATGACAGGATTCCACAATCCTCGATCCTCTCGTCACTCGACTCAGGCTCACGGGGAATCCTCCCTTGCTGGCCATAAACGAGGGATCACCACATCCTACGTCTCTTCAGAGACCTCCGCACAAGGGCACTATCCTTCGTCTTGCCTCATCAAATCCTTCATCTCAAAACGATCCAAAAGGACACCTGCCAATCTTGAATCCACCCTTACCACAGAGCCTCGGGACACAACCTCTTATAACCCACGGCACAATTCTCTAGAACCAACAAGCGCCGCCTGCTACCACAACAAGCTGGTTGATAACGCCACGACCAATGTACGCGGCCCCCCAAGACAATACACTTCTTACCATGGTCGGTCACTCGATCAACCTCACCAGCCGCTCACGGTTACCAACTGGGACCCATAATCTTGTCAGAGATTACTTCTCCAAAAACACGATCTCACCTAAGGACACAACCTTCAACACAGGAACGGGGTACTCATATGGCAATCTCGCCAGCACATTCCCCCCTATTCTCAATCCAGCCAGTGCCACAAACCACAATACCTCCAGCAACGGCACGTCAACAACACGTCTCACACAACCGAGACAATCTCACTCCGAGGAACCAATCCTCCGACGCTCAACACATCCTTGAAAATCCACTCGTAGCATCCAACGCTACGATCTTCCGTTGCGCGCTCAAATCCACGTGCACAACCACCACAATGACAACTCGGGATCCTCCACCCCGACAATCCTCTGCAACTCCGCAGGCTCCGATCCTCAACACATCGAAAATCACAACACCAGCTGTAAATTCTCGCAAACACCGCCCAACTGGCACTCATCCTTCTGGAGCAGTGCCAACACCCTTACACATCAGCGAATGGGCAACGCTTCTCACTGGCAACCACCTTGCCAACACAGGATTCGTCTCGCACGGACCTCATGGCACACAAAGGCCAACCAATCCGCACACATGATGCAAGATGACGAACCTGAACCTAACGCAATCTCCTCCAACCAATGGGAAAACTCAACACACCTCCAACCACGGAAGGTCCCCGTGCTCGACCTGACCTCGAACCTTACACACGCTGGGAATAGCACCTTCTAGCACCGAAAAACTATTACTCCCATCAGGTCAGCACCTCCGATGCACTCACCAAGTGTCTTGTCAGACCACGACCACAACGCCTCTTGATACACCATCACTGTGACTCCTCGAACAGCAACACACCACGTCTCGAGCCGCAACACGAGCCATTGTCGGCACCCGCCAACACTCGTCCTCGAGCCGCAAGCTCGCCACTGAGCCTTCACATCTTGAACTAGATCCAGGGTAACCACAGCTCAATCCAAGAAGATCCTCTGCTCATCCGAGCATATCTCGACCAGAGCGCCCGCTCTACCACCTTGAACCACGATCTCAACACCTCAGGGGCTGCATAAATCCTCAACTGGAGTGGCCAACACCAATAACAGCTCCTTCAGAGCAGTCACAACCACTTAACCACGAACAATCCTCACTAGCCGCCTGACCTCGCTACAGATCCCTCGAACACAGCACCACAATGACACACCTGCTGGCAACCTCTGCCCAACGCAGCACAACTGGGGCCACCATTAACGAGGGAGAAAGCTCTCGACCTCGATCCTTAGACCCTACGCTAACACTCCGACAACGACAGCAACCACCTTCACAGCGCCAACGCCGCGCACTCACGCTCTCACGTGGGAAGCCAAGTGAAAAATAAACACGAAACCCTATGCCAACTGTCGACTGTACTAGACCTTACAGACTCTGATCACTGTAATATCTCGAATTTCCATGTACTTCCACAACCATAGCTCTGATACCTACTGTAACGACCCGAGATCCGAATATCGGGAAGACCTGATGCCATTCGAATCTTGAACCGCCGCCCACGAGCTGGAGGGCTCGGAAGGGCTAAAAGGATAGGTGTGGTGCACATAAAAATAGGAGATAAGGTAAGACAATATATATAATAACAGAAATAAATTACTAACTACAATAGAGTCCAATCCAATAGAAAGTATAGTCTAAAGTAGTAAAACATACAACATGCCAACTGAACACTCGGCCCAGCAAGCTGGTGACTAGGAACCTCCACGCAACGTCCTCGAACCTCGAGGAAGAATCGCCACACCTAAAAGTCAGGGGTGAGCCTCCTATCACTGGCTCAGTAGGGATCCCACGGAACCCCAACCGAGAAAAATAACGGTGGAAAGGAAAGCTGCGCTAGCTAAGCAACTACGAAAGCAGGAAAGTAACCACGGTGGCCGGTAAAATCTCGACTCTACAGCTACTCTTATTGGCAATAGAAAAACACGACCTGGTCTCCCGTCAGGGGACAACCAAGTCACGCACCCGACATCTCGATTCCACGATCGAGAGACTACCAGACACGAACCGTCCTAGCCACGCCATGTAAAGTCAGTCTCATGATCGAGATCCCATCTCGAGTTGACTTTACAACCACATATCCTAGGGACATCGTAGAATAATACAAAATTATAAATTTACGCTCAAATACCACTTCAATAATTATGAACAAGATCATACATCTATCGGGCCTACTCGACCCTAAATTAGCCTGTAGCACTCCAATACTAACAGGGAGTATAGCCCACTAGAAACAATGACGGATGCGTCCCCTGACGAATTTGTCCGCTCCTCAGGTGTCTCCCTACTCGCACAAGGCAGACACTGAGACACCGAACTAGTAACCGAAACACAAAACAAGTACTAGCTGGGGTCTCACTCGAAAGTGTGGGTCTGGATCCCCTAGCCACATGTGCACACACAGACCGTGCATCCTCGGTCGGGTCCTCTAGCTGGTTTTCCCCCGAACCCAACCTCGGCTACAAGATGAGGGGCCCTGCGGTAACCATCGTAAAATTGTCTCTCTCGAGTGTAGCTCTCAACCTACTTCTAGGTTGGTCAGCACATGCATACCCAGGCAGCTATGGTGGCTCTCCACCAACTCTACTCACTGGTCGGTCGGCACGTGAGTGCCCAAGCAAGCCACAACTAGTGGGGGCCACTAAGGGTGAGACTCTCAACAGAAACCACTGAAAACACGGACAGATTACTCACAAGCCCATCATAATTAGCCCGAAAAATGGGTGGCATGATACCACCGGACTCTAGGCAGTCCACTAGACCTATTATACCCAACAGCCCATGAGTCACAAGACTCGGGGTCAAGGCCGTTCACAAGATAGCTTCATGCTGTCAATCTGGCCTATCCCTAGGTCAGAAACCACTGTGACATAATTATTAGGGCAGCTCACGACCGCCAACCCTAATCCCTTCCAAAGGGAAGCTATGAAACCCTCCAGCCCTTAGGCTGGGTAATTGGACTCATAGTCCATAGGCCATATGCATTGCCCACACGGAACCCACTTTTCAGAAAAGCCATCCGCACTCATGCCGACCCACGGTGACTTGATTAAGCATAAACACAGAAGCCCAGACCACAAGAGGGTCACCCAGACCCGTAAAACCCATGGACACGCTAATCGGGATAAGTTCGTACCTTTGGACAGCCACAAAAATAGTGATGTGAAACCGCTAAGGTGAATGCAGCAATGAGAATGAAAATCCTCAGACCAACCACGCAAACACACGCACAAGAGCAAGGAAACCACGTAATTTGCTGAATCACCATTGCGCACATGATCCCCGAGGTGACTCGACGATGTCGAGTGGAGGTGATGGAGCAAGGCCCTTACTGGTAGAGGGCCAGCAGGGCTATGGTTGCCCTCCCAAGGGTACGGTGCCCACAATCAAGATGCTGGCTTGGTGCCAAAGGGCACAGGGTCACTCTCTCTCTCTCAAGCCCAGGGTGACCACACGTAAGCTGGGTGCTCTGGGGTTGGGCGCTCTCTCACTGCCAGCGGAATAGTTCTACGGATTATGAATGAATAGGGACTAAAATAAGAGCAAGGGATTAGAGCTTACCCGGTCGATTTGAAGAAATCGACCCCGTTCGGAGATGAAGGCGAGCGGGGAAGTGTGGGTTCCCCACACACCGCGTCGGTGAAGCTTCTCCCTGTTTAATAACTTACATGCACTACTCCTCATACAGGAGGGTTGGACAAGGGGTGAGGATTGTGGATTACAACAAACACTACCTCCACACAGGGAGAGGCGCTAAGCCGGCCAGGCGGGGTGGGGAAGATAACTAACAAGGGTGCCGATTGGCTATTCTGCCGGTTTAGCCCGCTTCTGGAACTGCCTGACAGGTGATCGCTGTTGATGTCGCCACGGGCCGTGCTGGACTTGGAAGTCGTCGAAACTAGTGCCAATTCTTCGCTAACTAACCCAGGAATGTCCTGAATTTTTGTAGGATCTCCCAACATCGTCACTGGTCGGGGCAGGCTCTGGAACTGGGCCACTCTGTTCTGACTTAGACTGCTCTCGGAATGCAGTAGCAGGTAGAGGAAGTCGCCACGAACACTCCCGAAGTCAAAACGGTGCAGGACCAAGACGGATGAGATCGTGGACGAATCCTCTTCGAGCTCCAACCAGGAATGCCACCAGGGGAGGTCAGAGTAGGGAGAAAGAGGACGTAGAGTGGAGGAGTGTCTGTGTTGACTCTGAATGGACTGACCTGCGCAGCTGGGGGAGATTAATTGGAATGGGAAGCTCCGAGCTCCAAATGATGCTCTGCTGGCTGCGTTGGATAGAGGACTGGTATCAGTTCGACTCAATCAAATGGTGCACCAAGGGGAGCTGGGGTGAGGACGCAAGAGCTTCTGCACTAGGGTTCTGATCTCCCCTCAGATGGTAGATGCGCGCTCTGACGAAAATGATCCTCTAGGACAACCCCGAACTCGGATTAAGGTGGGATCACCTCGCCTACGAAGCTAACTTGAAGAGATTTCCTTTGTGGTAGTCTTCATTGATGATGTGCTGATATATTCCCCTGATGAAGCTTCACACCGAGAACACTTGAGAATTGTCCTCGAGACACTAAGAGTACATAAGCTGTATGCTAAGTTCAGCAAATGTGACTTTTGGCTGAAGGAGGTCCATTTCCTCAAGCATGTAATCTCAGGTAGTGGTGTTGTCGTTGACCCCGCAAAGGTTCAGGCGGTGTTGGAATGGGAGACTCCTAAATCTCCAACAGAGATTCGAAGTTTCTCAGGGTTAGCTGGTTATTATTGCCGCTTTATCGATGGATTCACATCTCTAGCGGCGCCACTAACCAAGTTGACCCGAAGGAGAGTCAAATATATATGGTCTGAGAGCTGTGAAAAGAGTTTTCAAGAGCTGAAGACTAGGCTAACATCGGCACCAGTTCTTATTTTACCTAAAAATGCGGACGACTTCGCCATCTACTCTGATGCATCAAAGGTTGGGTTAGGTAGTGTATTAATGTAAAATGAAAGGGTGGTCGCTTATGCTTCTCGTCAACTAAAGGAGCACGAGTGAAACTACCCGACTCATGATTTGGAGTTGGCTGTAGTGGTTCATGCTTTGAAGATCTGACGTCATTACCTTTATGGCGTCAAGTTCGAGGTGTTCACTGACCATAAGAGTTTGAAGTACCTATTTTCTCAGAAGGAGTTGAATCGAAGACAAAGAAGATGGGTCAAATTCTTAAAAGACTATGACTTCAAACTGCGATACCATCTTGGAAAGGAAAACGTAGTAGCTGATGCTCTCAACAGAGAAAGGGTTATGATGCAGTAGGATTGGAAGATGATCGAAGACGTAGCGTAACTTATGGCTGTGATCGAGCCTCAACTATGTCAGACATTTGCGGCTCAATTGACCATCAGGTCAATAGTGCTTGACAAGGTGATAGATGTGCAAAAAGATGATCCACGGCTACAAGAACTGATCGGGAAGACCGACTTTACTTGTAATGAAAATGGAGTGATTCGGTTTCAGCACCGGGTCTGTGTACCTGATTTGGTCGATCTGAAAAGGCAGGTTCTGGAGGAAGCTCACTGATCAATGTTCTCTATTCATCTAGGAGGTGGTAAAATGTATCAAGACTTGAAAGAGTCTTTTTGGTGGTAGGGAATGAAGAAGGACATAGCCGAATTTATACTTGGTTTGCCAACATGTAAAGGTAGAGCACCAAAAGCCATCAGGGCTAATGTAGAACATGAAAATTCCTCAGTGGAAATGGGAAGTAATCACTATGAATTTTATGACCGGGTTACCCAAATCAGTAAAGGACAATGACTCTATATGGGTGATCGTAGATCGATTTTCAAAGTCTACACATTTCCTCCCTGTGAAGATGAAGCAATTGGTGGAGAGTTTGACAAGACTATATGTAGATAACATCGTTAGATTTCATTGCATTCCAAAGTCGATCATCTCCAATAGGGATCCCCAGTTCACATTCAGATTATGGTAAGGGTTGCAGGAAGCTTTTGGTTCGCGGCTCAAGCTTAGTTTGACTTTTCACCCGCAAACTGATGGTCAGTCTGAAAGGACGATTCAAACACTAGAGGACATGCTTAGGGCTTGTGTTCTTGATTGGAAGGGCGACTGGGAGAGACATCTACCTCTTGTAAAATTTACTTATAATAATAGCTTCCACGCGAGCATAGGCATGGATCCATTCGAGGCACTATATGGTAGACTTTGTAGATCTCCGTTGTGCTGGGAGGAAACAAGGGACAGGCAGCTTGTAGGGCCAAAAGTTGAACAAGAAACCTCTGAAATGATCAGGTTGATCAGGTAGAGATTGACAATAGCACAAGACCGATAGAAGAGCTATGCTGATAACCGAAGGAACGAGCTGACATTCGATATTGGTGATCATGTTTTCCTCAAGGTGTCTCCGACAAAAAGAATCGTTCGGTTCAGCAAGTGTGGGAAGCTAAATC
Source organism: Amorphophallus titanum (assembly GCA_024336825.1). Classification (NCBI taxonomy): domain Eukaryota; kingdom Viridiplantae; phylum Streptophyta; class Magnoliopsida; order Alismatales; family Araceae; genus Amorphophallus; species Amorphophallus titanum. The sequence goes on along the minus strand of JANBPO010009603.1, from coordinate 77,533,130 downwards.
CATGGTTCATCAGACCATTCGAGATTCTGGAGAAATTAGGGAATGTGGCATATCAGTTAGCTTTACCTCTGTCTCTGGAGGGAGTACATCCAGTGTTCCATGTGTCCATACTGAGAAGGTACATGCACGATCCGACACACATGATCAATTCTGAGCAGATACAGTTTTAGAAGAACCTATCTTATGTTTGAATTCTGGACCGCAAAGAGCAGGTGCTGATGTAATGACTCGAGATCCGAATACTGGAAAGGAACCGGCATGACTTGAACCTTGGCCCACCACCCACGAGCCCGAAGTGTGACAAGCCAGATCCCAGATACCAGATATACCCGATAGGACTACCGAATATACCTGATACCACTTGGAACCCGCGAGGCCTCCTAAGGGTGGTAAAGCCCCTAAAGGGAAAGAAGGATTGTCATGGGGGTATATTGAACTGACAGATATAGCAGTAAGTAATAATATTTCATTAGATCGGTTTGCTAAAGTAGCAGAAATAACCCACGAGACACTGCTCCATGGATCTTGACTACGCCACCACACTACGAGAATTACTCACTGAGTTTAAACAGTTGGGTAGACATCTCGAGCGTATTGAAGGGTCGATCCAAGCTACCGTTGAAGTGGTCTACGAGGTTGATCTCGCGTGGGCCGAAGAGTATGAAGGGCAACAACGGGAAGTGATCTATGAGCCCGATCCCGCATGGGCCGAAGAGTATGGAGAACAAATGCGAGAATGGTTTATGCTGCATGATGCTTGGGATCATGATTTGTTCATTACTTCCGAGTTAGATTTGATGGATGGCACATTGTTTGAGGTTGACCTGTCAGTTATTACACCACCCGACTTGATATTCCCTCGAGAGTTGTCACATGTTGACGTAGTGTGGCAAGATTTTTATGAGGCACATGAGGAGCGGCGACCCAAGATTTTTCATATGATTGTCCACCTCAGTCGTGCATTCTATCCGTTCGCGATCGTCTCCATCATCCTTCGGCACTTCAAAACTCGAGGACAAGTTTTCTTGAATCGGGGGCGAATGACGCGGAGTGAGACGCGAGGTGTCGAGCACTGGCTTGAGTTAGCATACCGTATGATGGCGATATTCACGTGGACGATGATCGGAGTCGCAATTGAGTCATTTTTTTATTTTATTATGTATTTTACTTTTACATGAGTTTAGCTTATAGTAAAAAAAATGCTATCTTTATTTTGGGATATGCTTGTAGTTATTGGACCTCATGTATGGGCTTAAATAAGAGTCCTTTTGTAAGGGGTAAGATTGTCCAAGTCACATGTAATTTTCCCTATAAAGAGGGAGCCCCTCCTCTCGTAGTATGACGATGGATGAATGAAGAAATGTTTTTGGAAATTCTAAGCCGGTCTTTGTGAGAGAGAGCGCAGAGGTGTCCCCGCGAGAGGGAGGGCGTGAGGCCCACACTCCACCTCTTTATTCTCTCCCCTTCCCCTTCCCCTTCCTTCTTCCTCATCCACTTCCTCTTCCTCATTTTTGCCTCTCACTACCGCAACCAACCACTCCTTCCCGTCCACTGTCGCACGCCGTTGTTGCACTGCCCACTGTCGCTGAGCCCGCTGCCCAGCCACCACCTCTGCTGCCCTGCAGATCCCGCCGTTCCAGCACAGTCCAATCTCAACCCCCCTTTGGCGCTTCCATCCCCAACGCACACAACACCGCCGCCCACAGTTTCGTCTTCCCCGCTAGGTGCAACGCCAGCCCCCCTTCCCTGAGCCCCGTCCCCGGCTGCCAACCCCGTCATCGCCACCGTCCAGTTACTGCAGCCACAACAAGTCCCCAACACAGCCACGAGCCCCCTGCTCTTCTTCTTCCCCTCCCCTCCTCTCGACGCCATCACCGAGCCCCACCCCACCAAGCGTCGCCTTCTCAAATCCCACCCCCTGCTGTGCAGTCGGGTTGCTCATCCGCACAGCCACGACAGACCCGTCGCCAGCATCTCGGACGCCATCCCACCTCGTCGGCTGTCGTTGTCACAACAAACTCGGCTGCGTCCTGTGTTCGCCGCCGTCTGTCCTCCCTTCCCCACCGAGCTCGTGGCCCGTCGTCTCCCTCTTAGCCCTCTACCTTGCCAGACGCCACGCCGTCTCCCTTTTCCTCTCGTCCTCAACACCACGCACCAACCATCGTCGTACCGGTCCTCCATACCGCCCCCTCCCGCCCCTGGTTCCATCTACGTCGTCCCACTTCCCTCTCTCTCTCTCTCTTTGTGTGTGTGTTCATAGGGGACAAGCTCGCTGTGAACGACGCCATCCCGCAGTACTGCCAGTTCCGCCAAACTGCTGTCATCTCCTCTACTCCTCACCAACAACGCGAGCGTTCTGCACATTAAAGTCTCTCTCTCTTTCCCACTCCATTCATGTCAGAAGACCACCATGACTGACTCTTTTCCTTTAATTATTTTATTCCCTATTGTTTCACTTTGAGCATTTAATGCTCTCAACCTCTCTCTGACTGCGCCTATCTTCTTCCCCCCCACCCCCTTTTGCCTATCTTCACCGAGATCCATCTCCCCATTTCAAATCTCTTATTCTATTTTATTTACTTTATGAGTTAACACTCCACACCATCCCCCTTTTAGTTGCTGTGAGATCCAGTAACGCCCCCTCCTCCCTCTCTCCCTGTCACGTTGCTCTCACGCAACCCCCCTTACAGCCGCCTATTGATCGATTAGCAGCCCAGTGACAGTCACAGTCCAACTCTATAGGCAACCCAATAACAACCAAGAAAAAGGGATTTGGTTCTTCCCATTACATATCTTATTCATCCCGCATCCCTTCCCTCTGTGCGTCGCTCTCGAAACAACGGCTCCATCACTCGATCCCTCTCTTTCTCCCCGTCTCACCACACTCGGAGTCCTTAAGAGAGAGGACCATTCGACACATTTGCGGTTTCGTTCATCTTTGTTCCACATTAGAAGTTAGTCGCACTCATCTCATACACTCGGGGTTGCAATATTGAAGATTCGACGGCGCACAAAGATAGTTTAGCTCGACACGTAGAGGGTTTGCCGTATTTTTCCCCCCATTTGCATGGGTGTCAACTTTTAGGAGGAACTTTGGGTCTATTGAGATGGACTAGCTGGAGGAGCTCCTCCTATTCCTCCTAGATTATGCCCTAGACCTTAGTAAAGTTGACAGGTGGTGGTGGAGATGGGACAAGGAGGGCCACTTCTCAATCAGCGCAGCCCACTCACACATCTTAGACAGAGGACTACGTCATTGTTTCGCTCCGTAGATTTGGACCTACGAGAGCTCTCTCAAAGTAAAGCTGCTGATCTAGAGGATATCACATTGCCAATTGCCCACATGTGATAAGATTGTCCCCTTCCTGCGGGGTATTCCCACTATGTGCTGCCTTTGTGGGGAGGAGGAAAATCTGAACCATCTGTTCGCAGGATACTTATTTGCTAAGGAGGTATGGTCCATGATTGATAGGAGGATCTAATGCACTCTTGGTCTTATGAGATCGTGAATGGTTTGCTTGGGAGATGGCATAAGAAATGAAACCGGAAAGAAGATAGACTGACTTGGTGGCTTATCCTCCATGCCACGTTGTGGGCCCTATGAGGAGAAAGGAATAATAGAATATTTAGGAATGAAACAAGAATTAAGGAGAGAGTTGCTTTCTTTGTTTACGAGAGAGTGAGGGAATGGACCGAGCACTTGTGTAAGGTGGAGTCACACAACTCTTCTCCTTTGTTGGGAGGCTAGGTTAGTACCCACCATCTCTGTCACGCCCCGATGTAGAAAATCGAAACATAATAGTTTTGACATTCATGTCAATCAGAGCACGATAATAGCCACAGGAGCATAACAATAAAGGAACACATTTGAGCCACAAAATTTTAACTTTATTGATAATCAAAAGTTTATTACATCAACATCCAACTGACTCCAACTAGGCCATTGATCTAAAACAAAATTCAAAACCTTACATGACATAACACCTTCCTTTCACACAACTCATCATAAAATTCTCATGATACTAACAATATCTTGGGACACTAGGGAAACAAAGACATGACAGGATGACTAAGCAGGAACACTCTAAGATTACGCTCGCCTTTCCCCGTCAGATTGAAGGTCCTCATTTGAGCTACCTGAAAAATATTGAGAAACTGTGTGAGCGAAAGCTCAGTAAGACTTGCATCTCTATGGCAAGCAAACTTTAAGTGATTAACATTTTAATAAGATTCGTTGTGCTAACGAGAAACATAAGTAAAGTAATAACTGAAGTAATAGAGAAGTAAGTAACTGAGTTAAGTAAGATGATGAGATGATATGAATAAATAGACCGGGAATAATAATAACCTCAAAATAGGGATAATAACGGGAGCTAGAACAAGTGCATGTAGCATGATCTTTCAAGTGATTGTCCATATCAAGCACGCATGTACATTCATGTATTCAAATCATGTAGACTCTATGTAATTCAAGAGAGATTAGAATGTCATATATTTATCACGCAAGCAAGTATTTCGGTACAACGCAATATCTTGTCATTACAACTCCCATGCGCAATTAGAACTTTCGGGTGCTTCTCCCAGGACCAGACCGAGCCCTTTCATGATCACTGGTATTGAGGGGTGGATCCAAGATCCTAAGTAAAATCTAGACATTCATTATTTAATGGCCAAGAATTTCAAAGACTAGCACATGTAACTAAGGATATCACGAGTAGAGAAAAGAATTTCATAGTAAGAATTCCAACAATTCAAGTTCCTTGAGTCAAGGGGTGTAAGTCATTGGAGAAATGACTTAGGAATAGTAACCATGGTACAAAGTTCATTCCAATATTGAGGTTTTAGATCATAACCCCGAAATGGTCGAGAATGTCAAGGGAAATAGCCATGAAAGGTTGGAAAATAGCATGAAACCATAATTTTCATGTAAAACAAAGTTTCGAGAAAAGTTGGGTTAACGCGATCAGTCCCAAGGCCGCGTTTATGTAGGATGTGATTGGTCGTGGGGCCGCGTTCAACAGAGGCGATGGGGCGATGATTGGTCAGCCCAAGAAGAGAGAGAACTTGGCCAGATCGTGATCGTTTGATACACTGCGATGGTCATTAACGCGGTCAGGCCAATGGCCGCGTTCAAAATAAGATTCAAGGAGATCGCGGTCTGGGTGCTAGCCGCCTTCTCTCACAAAACGTAAACGCGGTGTCTGTGGAGGTTGCATGCAGAACAGACTCAACAGATCACTGACAGAACCTCATTTTGCCATTCAAAAGGTCGGTGGAACTCCTTCCCATGCAATAGGACGAGAGTTCAGAGGTTCCTCTGGGTTTTTGTGGTAGAACCTGCTCGGCGTTCTAGTGAGAATCCCGGGCTTGTGGAGACTTTCGGGTCTCTCGATGTAGTAGTTCCAGTCCGACGGAAGGAATATCAGTGGAAGATTCTAGCTTCACCAAGAATTGAGGGTGTACAGTAACACGGAAACCAGTAATAACGGTGAGTCTATGCCACCGGGGTGGCACGACCCTCAAACAAAAATTTATTCAATTCCCATGAAAACATTGAAGATCAACAAGGCTTGCATGTCATGAAAGTACAGAAGATTAATAACATCTAATAAGTTTAAATAGCAGGTTATGCTACTCTTTTTCTGCAGAAGATAACGTGGAGATGATATATGAATCAAGAAGGACATGTGAAAGTATGGATCATAAGCAATTTATTAAGGAATGATCATTTCATGATCCCTAGTCATATAGTGTGTTCAAACGACATATATAACCTAAGAACATGCTGTCCAAACCTAATGCAGATGCTTTAGGCATTGGCCTGGGCTGTGTGCTCATGTAGCATTGAATAGTGATAGCCTATTCATCTAGGTAGTTTAGAAAGCATGAAGAAAATTATCCTGTTCATGATTTGGAACTAGCAGGGGTAGTGTTTGCCTTGAAGATATGGAGACACTACTTATATGGAGAGACATTTACAGTGTTCTCATATCATAAGAGTTTGAAGTATTTATTTTTTCAGAAGGAACTCAATATGAGGCAGAGAAGATGACTGAAGTATCTAAAGGACTTTGATTTCTCTAAAGAATATCATCTCGAAAAGGGTAATGTGGTGGCAGATGCTTTAAGTCGTAAGCCGATAGTCAAGTTGTCAAGTCTCATGTTGCAAGAATGGAAATGTAAATAAATGAAACGTTTGAGGAAGAAGATTGGAAGTAGTGGAATCAGACTTCAGAGCTATTTACCTCGCTCCGGAAGGGCTCAGGGACTCTGTAGACATGGCTGTGCATTTGCCTCCCCTTCCACACATCCATCCCTTCGTCACCCAAACACAAACAAATAGAAAGTTCTCATCAAACCATCAAGAAGGGAAACAAGGGGCCACAATGCAAATAAAAAAGAAGAAAGGTCTGTTTTGCAAAAGATCCAAAAAGAAGAAGAATTGAAGAAGAGGAGGAGGAGATATGCAAAACCTTTGATCTTGGGCAGCCACGGCTGCGAGTAGTGTCCTGTGGCCACCACCACGGCGTCGTACGTCTCCTCCACCAGCTTCCCCACTTTCTTCTCCGTCGACCTCACCACCCACCTCGCGGCGCCGCAGCCGTGCTCCGCCGCCCCCGCCATGCCCACGTAGTCCACCCTCGTGTTAAACCTCACCAGCTCCCTCAGCCCGAACCAGTCGCAGAAGTCCCTGAGGTAAAGCAGGAGCTCCCGGTGCCCCGGGAACCGCCGGGCGTCCCGGCCCTTGTGCACCACGAAGGGGAAGTCGGTGAAGCCCATGATCTCCCTTGGCGACATCAGACGGAGGGAGTCGTAGACGCTGCTGTGGACGCCGAGGACCGGCGCCCGTCCCAACGGGTCCTCTCCCTCCACCCGGGGTTCGTACAGCCACTGGCCGCCCACGTCGTGGTTCTGCTCCAGGACGACGACGGCGTGGCCTTCTCTCCTGAGCTCCCTCGCCGCCACCAGCCCCGACGGCCCCGCCCCAACCACGCAGACGCGCCGGCACCGGAGCGCCTTCTCGGACACCATTGCCGGCACCCCCTCCGTCCTCCACTCAGGCGACAAGAGAGTAAAAACAGGAGAGAGAGAGAGAGGTGCTTGCACATGCAAGAAGGGAGGAGGAGGAAGTAATGATGCAGAGAGGGGACACACTCGAAGGTTTAAATCATGGTGGGTGTGGGGTGGGGGAGGTTCCTGTGGGATGCTTGGGGACACTCTGAGGAGTACTGCATGGGTTTAATTGGGAGGATGGGGACATTTGACTGCGACTAAGCAAAGGACCGTAGGGAAAAGTGGACGTCAAGCTAAACACATTACGCGTCTCCATGCCTTCAAACTCTTCACACCCCCCACTTTTACTGACGATACTGGGGATATATATATATATATATATTGCACGAAGCTTCAAGGGATTATTCTCATCCGTTCGTCCGACGGCAGAAGGATCGATGCTAAGGAAAGCCTTCCTCTGTGAAAGTTGTGGCTTGAAGGGAAAGACTGGGTGGCGTTAATTATTTAACATTTAACCAAAGGGATCGATCGAGCAAACAGAGCATGCAAGTATAATCACAGTTAATGGTGATAAGCACGAGGGGGGAGACATGTATATAATTAATCACACGTACAGTTGTTGATTGAAAGCGTATACACAAAGGAACTAGGATTAGCGCTTTTCTGGTGTTTGCTAGAACAATTTTGTTGTTTCCCTGTCCAGTACCTCTGATGTAATGATATCACTCGTCTCCACATCAATGATGCATGCAGCCAAAGCGAATGCATCGACAGATAGAAAACTGTTTGGTTTGCCCGTGTAGTTACGACAACCCTCGTGCATGTTAATTGGACATAGGTCCCCACAAATTCGTAAGCTAAATCCTTTGTCTTGTGTAAGCCACGTATTAAAGCTGAAATTTGAGCTCATAATTAGCTTCTTAACAAAAATGAGTGAGATGCCAATTAATTAAACCAAGGTTCGTTAATTAACATGTAACTTGAATTGAATTTGGTCGATATATATATACTTATTAGGATTAATTATATTGATGAAAGAGAGAATTAGTAACGAAGATGTACGTACGTGTGACTCGATCGATCATAGAAGGTAATCTCAGCCCTCTCTCTATATATATTCACTACTAGCTAGACGCAGTGCAGAAGAAGATCTGATCATCTCAATCTCACCTCCTTTTTCATGAATTAAAAAGGAGAGGTGGTCTTATTCGAACCGCCTCGTTATCTTCAACCAATTATGTGCTTCAATATACTCATATATTCTCCCTTTTTTCTTCCTCTTCTCTCCGTCTGGTCGAACAAGGTGTTTTTATAACACCAAGTTCATTGGCGCCATGGAGGGGCATGCCGGGAAGGATGGCGCTAGGAGCAACATCAGATTTGAGTGTTTCGCACGCCATTATTGATGGCGCCATCTAAAGGGTGCACCGGTGAAGTAGGGTGTCATATTAGCCTTGTCCGGTTGCCGAGGGCTAGTTGATGGGTCCGGGGATGGTTCCGGAAGTCACCGTTGACTCTTCCTCTCGCCATGGTCCTTGGAAAACCTTGGCGGAGCGTCTGACAAAGCTCTCGACACGATGTATGGCTTTAATCTGAACTCCGTGTGTGTTTGACTTGAGCACACGAGTTTTCTACTGACACGGCCTTTGGCACTATGATTTGTGCTTCTGGGTCGGCCTTACTCATGCTCCAAGCTCCATTGCAGGGTGACATAACACCCAAGGTGATTCCGCCTTGACTGGGCGTTGACTTGGTCAGTGACGGACCCAACAGAGTGAGAAGCTGAACCTGTGTCGGGTGATCGGGGTCTTCCACTGACAGAGCCTTCGGTTCCTTGTCATGAAGGGCCGATGGCGTTCTTCCTCCTCAGGAGAGTCTTCAATTTAGGTGGTGGGCCACCAGGTAGACCATCGCCCTTGGTCGAACGATGGGTGTAGGGCAGCGGCATGACGGAGTCAATGCCAGATCATTAGGCAGGCTTGGTCGCACTGTCGGTTGGTTGTAGATTCATCTCGACCTTCATGAGGTGAAGTCCCCGGTGTCCATTCCAGGTGACTCGAGGCTCTAGCAGCTTGAGAAGTCTTCAGTATGTTGATCTTTATCGGCTTCTATGCTTCAGTGGGCCGTATCGTTCATCTTTACGACTTGGTCGCCAGCGATCATATTTTGAGTACCAACAAATGCCCCCCAGACGTGGGTGTTGCAAGTGAGGCACGAGGGCAGCAGGATCGACGGATGAGCTTCGTCTAGATTAGTCTCCTCTGATTATGGAAGTTCAGAACGGCGCTTAATTTTGGCGTCGAAAGCTAATCCGGCGCGGTCGGAAGCTTGAACGGTGCCGTTTAAAATGGCGTGCCCTTACCTTGTTGGTTAAAATGGTGCCGTGTTAAATGACATGCCTTCTTGCTAAAATGGTGCACTCCAGGGCGCACCGTATTAAGGGGGTTGAAACCCCACTATAAGAGGTTTTCACCATTTGTTAACTTCTTCACCACTGTTCATTTGGCAAAAAAATTTCTCTCTCTCCATTCCCTTCTCCACCGCAGAGAGCGAGCGAGCGAGTTTAGAGGGTGAGTTGAGTTGTTTTATTCGGGTTTTAAACCTAATCTTCGGGCCCCGGGAGGCTCCTTGTAGGACTTGTCCTCAGAGTTAAATCCCTCGGGTGTCCCATTCGGCCATGGCTTAATGCCTATGGCTACTTTTAGGGGCCGCTCCCTTGGTGGATGGCTTCCGCTTCTTTTTTGGCAAACTCCCGGGCTAGGGAGACTCTGTCGAAATTTTATCAGAAATCGTACTTCAATCAACTGACTTCTGACTTTGCTTGTTCTTTTCTGGATGCCATTTTGTAGATAACATGGCATCCGATTCTTCTTCCTCTATGTCCTACGTCGCCGTGACATGGGAGACTATTCATTCTCTGGACCGAGGATTCAGGCAGATAGCCGTGGTTGCAGAATCCTCAGATTCAGAAACTGATACCGTTGACACCAGCCAACTAATGATCCTCAACGGTGATCACTTCAAGTATGAGTGTAGGGATGGCGTCAGACTGGACAACCTCAAGGACAAGCACTTGATGGCCTTCATCAGACGCTTCAACCTTCATGGGAAGTGTGATATAATTCTCATCCGTCAAGCTAAGGGAGCCTTACTAGCAGACAGAGATGGTTTGAACAAGTTAGTTATTTGGGGCGTGCCCATATACCTTCCCGGAGAACTCAGAAAATGGGACGCCATCCTTGGCTTGCAGGAGTAGACTCCAGACATTGGGCTGTTGACAAGAGCGGCGCAATTTAAGCCAACTCAATGGAACTAGACTGGCGGGCGCGTTAACATAGAGAATCCCATATACGGTTTATTCCTCACCCCGCTGAAATGGGGGTATCGAGACGAACCCTTTCTTTTGGACTGCCTGGTAGTCTGTTTCAAGCATCAAATCTCCGTGGGATGGTTCGGAGAGCTTAAAGCCACTGACGCTTATGCCTTCAGGCCGGGAGCTGTTGAATTTACAGATTATGTGCTGCAATAGTATGCTCTGATCCTAGTAAATGTCGGTGTCTTCCATAGTGTATATGCTTCCCGATACCGGTATCCAATCTCCCGAGAACTGTGCTGTAGGATGATCGAAGTCTTCTGCCCAGAATACAATACTTTCTATACTGCAGAGGGAGAAACTTCGCTGGATCTCTAGAGTCTATCCCAGCTGAGCGGCTTGCCTCTTCCCTCTTCTCTCCACCGACATTCTTTTCTTCTCTCCCCCTTCTCTCCCTAAACACCCGTAATAATCACCCGACTCGTTTCCATGGGCGACCCCATCGTCCACCACATCATCTCGAGGGGATCTCGTCGTCTACATCAACATCTTTAAGGCGATCCCATTTTTGCCATTACAGTCTTTAGACCTCTTTCACGCCTTCTTTGAGCTGAAGGAGCAAACCCACGCCAGGAAGGGTTTCTTCTACCTTCAGGCGAGGAGGGGAAAGGGTTGTGCGACCCTCTCCCCTTGGGATTCTTCACATAAGGGGTGAAAAATCTAGTTTTTCTGGGTAGGGTTTACCAAGGGTGCTACCAGCTGGGGCTTTCCTGACAAGCCGAACTTCCAGCCGGTATTCCACCCGAAGTAATCGGTGATCCCCTCGGAGCTGGAGGAGGAGATTAGAGTTCTTCAGGAGAATCATCGATCAACTATGGAGCTAATGATTCCAGCCAACATCGAGGATTATCCTCACCGTGCAATGCCTCCCGGAGGTAAGGATCTTGGGCTCCACTTTTGCACTTTCTTATTCCAGTTGGTCGAGCCTTCGTTGATGCCTTGCCATCTGACGAGCAGAAATGAGGCGCGGTGATGATGAGGAGCAACCGTCAGAGCAGGAGGTCGCCGAGCAAGGGGAGGCAATTGCCTCGAGTGCGTCCTGAGCTTCCGATGGTCCTTCTTCTGCCTGAGACAAGGGCAAGCGGATTGCTCGGGAAGATGACCCAGAGCAATGGGGGTCTAAGCGCAAGGACCTCGGGGAGTGGCTGATGCTGTCCTTGATGAAGGCTCTGACTGCTGAGAAGAGGCGGCTGAAGAAGATGTAGACCCTCCGCCGATCGAGGAGTTTCCAACTGGGGAGGTTCATCACCCGAGCCTTCCGCGATCGAGTCACAGGTGCCCGCAACGGTTGAGAGGACCTCTGTTGAGGCTATATGAGCGCAAAGGGAGGAGGCAGGCTCTGAAATCCCGACCGAGGCTACCGGGGCACGTGGTGAGGAGGAGGATACCGGGGCGAGGATCAATGTCAAACCAAGCGCCATAATCCCGAGTTTGGGGACATCTAGGGAGGATGTCCCGGCATCGACTCATCTAGGGAGGGCTTCCTCCCAATAGCAGGGGCGATTCGCCGTCCAAGACTCCCTGTACAATCGATACCGAGCTCTGGCACCTCCATCTATTTGGGAGGAATTCCGGCATTGCTCCCCTCCCATGCTTCTCGAAAGGGTCATGGAGGGAGGTTTGTTCGTGGCTCAGCTAGGGGCTAAGATAACAGACTTTATGGCACGACTAGAGAGTGAGGAGAGGGCCTAGTCCCGGGTTCGCGCTGAATCAGACTCGAGGATCAGGCAGCTGATCTCCGAGCTTGGGGTTCTCCGGCAGGAGGTGACCTCACTCTGGGCACGTGACTGGGCGAGCCAAGAGGAAGCTCGGTCATTGGCCGAGTAATTGTCCCAAGCTTGATATACGGCTGAGCTTAAGGACAAGCTCCTGGAAAAGGAGTGTTAGGACCACGTGGAATGCTCAGGATAGTGGGCGGCCGAGTGAGAGGAGCTCGGGGGCCGGGTCCAAGAGGCCGAGCGAGCAAAGAGGAAGGCCGAAGCTGTTAGTATTGGTGTGCTACAGGCCAATTTCGGGTCGGGTAGGTCTGATAGTTGTACGATCTGGTTCATTATTAATGAAGTGGTATTTGAGCGTAAATGTGTGATTATATATTACTTTACGATGTTCCTAGGATATGTGGTTGTAACGTCTATTCGAGATGGGATCTCGATCATGAGACTGACTTTATCTGGACACATACCTTAAAATTGTTCCTAGTTAGAGGGTACTCACTTGGGGACTTTGATTATCTATTAAACCAGCACACATGATGTATGTGTGAGCAGTCCCATGGTCACTGGTGCGGGGCACCAACACGTGTAGGTGTACGTCCTAGGAGGATGTACACTGAACTGATCCGCCATTGGATCTTCAGATAGTTGATTATATCTAATGTCAACTGAAGATCTAATTGTCTCAGCATCATCGTTATTCCTTTAACCTGAGACATTGATCGGATCTTACACGAGGACTGGAATGGTTTAATGAGTTAACTAAGTGACTTTAACCATAAGTCATGAATTACCAAGTCATTAATCATTTCAGGATACGTGTGAAGATCATCAATGGTCAAGAAGGGATCGCTCACTGTCGAGTATATATCAGACAGTTAATGGGTCATGACATTGACGCTCCGTTAAATCCCTGGCTAGGGTCGTGTGAGTTCATTTAGAACAGACGTCATACACTTTAAGGAGGTCATGGTCAAATGGCACGATCACGGGGTTTGACAGAAACCATACTCTCGATCATACCAGACTCATAGAAGGAGCGAGGGATTATATCGATGCGGTAACTGTGGACTTACAGGTACCAGACAGGCTGGTTTCTCTCTTATTCCGTCCCTAAATTAAAGGAACTTATAATTAATAAGAAGCTTTAGATGCAGAGATTGTTTGGTAATTAAGATGTATAACAACCTAAAACATCACTTTTGGAGCCAATGGTTTTAAAATCCGTGTAAATGTAATGTGTGGCTTTAGAACATTTGATTCTTGTGAAGGGTTTAAAAGTGGGGTATATATAGTCTCGTTTCTTTAGATACCTCAAGTCTTTCTCTAATAATGAGGCCGGCCCCTTTTCCAACAAAAAAAGATCGATAAAACTCAGGTCGTTCAAAGACATCACAAGGACTCACAAGCCGCCCACAAGACATACCTTGAGACAATATCCCGGCTGCTATCGAAAGGATCACATTCCAGCTTCACCTTGTCTTATCCACCTCAGCTTCACATTCCACGCTCATGACAGTGGCACGCAGCATATCTTTCTTGATGAAGAGTCTATCCCCCGGAGGGCCAAGGGGCTGCATAGACTTGATCGGCTAGGCTTTGGTGCTATCAGGGAGATTGGTTATTAACCCAACCTCCCTCATCCTTCTCTTCTTTCTTCTGACCTTCATTCCTTTGATTACTTTCTGGCTCGAGGGAATGTCCTCTCGCCTTGCAGGGGTATGCCCCGGTGACAGTGTACACATGATTCATTTATATAAATCCCAACGCCACATGGATGCCTAGTGGAGCGGGCTGCTCTCCGGGTGTCTCTTTGGTCATTTATCAAAAAAAAAAGTGTACATGACTAAAAAAAAGATATACTTAATCTCATATCGGTACGTAGGTGAAAGTGAAGGTATGTGACTATATAGCAAGACCTCGAGACTTTCTTTAATGTTGATCTTTTTTCAGCTAAAGAACAAAATCCCAGACTGATTGTTCAATGACATCACAAGGACTCACAAATCACCCATGAGGCGTATGCCGAGACAATGCTAACTCTCGTTAATGCAACAAATCTAGGGTGTTGTCCGATCCTATTCCTTCTTCTCTCTTTGTATCATCTATATCCACAACATGAATTCTTTTGTGGCTCCGTTATTTTTCCCATCTTCAGATTTTTCAAGTAAATCTTTTGTGCTTTTATGAGATTGTCCATTGCGAACCAGCACCGCCTGTCGCAACCCATCGGCTATGTCGTTGTTGTCGTCCGCAGATGGCCTCTCTGTCAGCCGCCACTGCGAACCAGCACCGCTGCCATCGTCCCCGCCGGTTCTCCCTCGTCATCCCGGGCGGGCGCTTCACCGCAGCTCGTCGGCGACGCCTATGAGTGCGCACGACGTGGAGGAGGCGATACTTGGAGCGGTGGGCATCACGGCGGCGGTTGGAGAGGAGCAGTGCGGCGGCGCCGATGCAGAAGAGGCAGTTGGGGAGGAGCATGGCGCGCTAGTTGCCGGCGTAACAGTTGGGGGTGATGATCTCGGTGGAGACCATCCCGGGCGGGCACCCCGGGACCTTGGCGACCGTCTCCCAGTTCGCCGCTGTGGGGAAGCCCATCATGGCGACGCCGTCGTGTGCCCAGACTGCGAGATGGGCTTCGTGGAGATGGTTGAGACGTCGCCCTGCCTGTTCCCCTTTGTCGTTGACAGCGTGAGAAAGATGGATATGGAGGACGATATGGAGGTATCACCGTGTCCATACCAAACATTTCTGTATAATTTTTAAGAATTGTGTAGGCTTGCCAATCATGTTACATCATTTTTAAAAATTAAGTCAAAAATTGACATTAATTATTTTTTAGAGTTAGAAAAATAACTTTAAAAAAAGTGTTTCGAAACACCCTATAAGTAGCGAGCCATGCAACTTATGAACAGGCATGTTTGTAACGTACAATCACATGAGTATTATGTAAATAGAATGTTACTGATCATAATTGAACACGTGGGAAATGAGAACACTACAGCAGCTAAGATGAGCAAAAAAACAAGTGAACAAATTAATAATTAGACATTCAGCAGACGCAATAAAAATGAGTGCGCCATCATATATATATCCTCGTCCTAAAATTATCCTCTCACGAGTGGTGTGGCAATGTGGCATAACTCTTTGTTTATCCTAAAAACCCTAAAAAGTTGCGCCCTTAATTATGTATCCGTCCTTCAGAAGCTTCAGAGGTGGAGGAATCCTTTTATATAAATCTCTTCCTCTGTGTGGCCGGCGCCACAGCTGCACAGCCCTTTGGAGGTCGGGTCCAGTGCGCCACCGCCGAGGAGGTCTTGATGCCCGAGGCGGTGGAGAAAAGTGGAAGAAAGCCTGGAACTGGCAAAGATATCACATGGTGGCTGTAACTGCACTGCTTTCACAGAAGTAGAAACAGCTACCGTTTATGGGAACACAGTCTTTTCCCTCCCAGAAAGGGCTCGTCCTCATCTCTGCACCACAGACCCTTGAGCCCACCCACCCACCCCCTCCCACCAACCGGGCGTTCTTTGATTGCATAGGAGTTCAGAGCCGCTCCCGTCAAAAAGTCGGGGGAAGACCGACGAAGGTACCAGCTGGTCACTACGAGCACGCTAACTCCAAGAACCGCGGAAGCAGAACAAACAACGACGACAGCGACCACATGAAAAGTAGGGGTGAGCCTCGTGTCACTGGCTCAGTAGGGGTCACGCGGATCCCCACTGAAAATTACACAGTAACATGCTAAAACAACAAGTAAACAACAGGTAAGTAATAGGTGTAGTAAAGCAGGAAACTAAACTACAAAGCTGTAAAGAAAGGGTAGCAGGAGTAGGGAGCAACTAAGTAGAGGGGACCTAAAAGGAAAGGGAAGGAGTCATACCAGACAAGCATGACTACCGAACTAACCTCGGCCCCTGAAACTACTCCAAGTAGACACTACACCAAACAAAGATAGAAGGGTGAATTCTAAACTAGGAAAAGTTAGAAGCTTACCGAACTGTCGACACAACGCTAGGCTCCAAACGAAGACCTGCAAGAACAACCGACAAAGCCAAGGAAAACTTAGATAGACTTAGACAACACAACGCGAACGTCGTGCATGCGACAGGACACTGACCTCGGGAAAAGCCAAGGGAAGGCTAACCCAGAAAGGTCACGATGTGCGAGGAATGTGAAGAGAACTGCGAAGAGTCACGTGCCACGTGACTAGAGTGCCTCACAACCAGAAGAACAACCAACTACGTCCACTGACATCTTATGCTACACCTACTAGGTTCTTGTCCACGTCACCTACCGCAAGGACTGGGCCGAGACAAAGACACTGCTAGAACCCGAACAGTACCATAACGCGAGCGACTAGTCAGGGTCACGTCTGACGACGTAAGTCCAAAGTCCCTAACCACGTGTGCACACACTAGCTATCACCTAAGCCAGGCCTCTATCTAGTATTCCCCATCCGAAGGACGCTACGGTTGATGTGGGGCCCACGGAACTAGCCTAAGAACAGTAAACCGAGAAAGTACCCCGCTACAAGAGCCGTCACGTCAAAGCGTGCCGTAAGGCTACGATTAGTGGAGGCTCACAAGACACAAAGACTCAAAACACAAGTGCAAAAGTACAGACAGGCAAGAGAGCACTGTCGAACATACTCCGAAGCACCAATGGCAGCACAGCCACTGCCGATAACTCAGGACAAGGCAACTAGACCTACTCACGTAACGATCCTTGAGTCAGGCGACTCGGAGGCAAGATCGTCATAGACAGATGAATAGGCCACCAATCAGTCTACTCCTAAGCCAGAGGAAACGACGCTCCGCAGGAAACGACTCACGGAGACCCGAGGGAACACCGAGAACCCTCAGCACACCTGGACATGCAACCGAAGTAGGACAGTACCCCGAGGCATCCAGAACACTGTCTCGAGCTGGACGGAATCACCGAGACATAGACAAAGTCACATGTCAACCCCTGGTCTCACCGAGTTGGCCGAAACCTGACATGACACAAACACACAGAGACACGCACAACATGCACAAGTACTCCTGGCTGTTCCATCATGGTCACTGCCCTCATAGGATGTCAACAGACACCCACGGGTCATGGGCAAACCACGAGATCGAGCCAAGACAAGCAGAAACTGGTGCGATGGTCAACGACTACACTCTGGGCAAAGCGAACTATCACTCAACCGCTAGGTGAACCCGACAGTCATGAGGTAGCCGCTACGCAACTAGGGGCAACGACACAGACTGTTCTGGATTGAGTCGTTAGGGTACTGTCATAGTCAAAGAAAAGACCACACCCAGTCACCTAAGCCGATCGATCTAGAAACCACCGAGACATCGCCCTAAAGCACAAACCTAAGATAGACAGACACACCGAATATACATAGAATGGGACAACGGCCGTCACGGCCACAATAGGATGGTAACGCACCTCTATAGTGGCATTACACTGCTATAACGAACCAGCACAGGGGTGTTAGGGCAGGCAGACCTAATATCCAATGCAGACCATGTAACGCACCAAGACAGGGGCGCCACATCAGCATAACGCACCAGGACAGGGGCGTTATGGCCAACATACCAGAACTCAAACAAAGGGGAATATAACGGACCGCCATAGGCACGTTATACAAGGTTAAAGCACTAGGACAGGTGCGTTAAATCCAACAAACCCAAAAACACTAACGCGGACAAGAGGCATATAACGGATCAGGCTGAGTCTGCCACAACCACATGGCACATGGGGGTAGGCGCATTACACCAAATACCATAGACAGAAAAACGCTAGTCAAGCACGACATAACGGTCTCACACTAGTGCATTACCTAAACTATAACGCACAAGGATAGACCCGTTAAATGAACCGACTGACCCGATCTTCAAGGAAGCACGATCGTCGAGGGTCTGACAAAGTAGCAGGCCTCAAAAATCACAGCACGTAACGCACCAAGCCAGGCGCGTTACAGGCATGTGACGGTCTGAAACTAGTCTATCACACCAAGGGCATAATGCACCACCAAATCAAAAAGAACACGAGCTATATGACCATAAATCATAATCGTACCTTCCACGAGATGGGATGCCACGGCTTCAGCATGGGTAATATGAGAAACCCTCCCTTTCTACTTTTTGCTAGCTGCGGAAGACTGCTCAGAAGAAGCTGAAACTTGAGGATAAAACTGCTGAGGTTAAGGTGGTGGAGGAGGTCTGAACTGCGACGACTGTGGTTGAGAAAACTGAGAAAACTACACCGACTTCGGCCTCAGAGGATAGTCTCGAACCACATGTCTCGGCTGATCACAGCGAAAATAGACCACCGGTAACAAACACGACTTGCATGGGTGGCTACCATCACACCTCAGACATTGCCTCGGCTGACTCACTCTTGAACCTTGACACTGTTGAGAAGAAGGCACTGACTGCTGAACAGTGCCTGAAGATGCCTGCTGATCAAATAGCTTCTTAAATTTCTTGAATGTCCGCCTGGACTTGGATTTAGAGAAAGAAGCGCCACTAGCAGTAGGTGCAGTAGACGGGACTCCTTTCACAGTCGGCTAACAAACCTACTGATATTGCACACTAGGCTGAATAGAGCCAACTTGAGCACGGCCTCGAGATTTTGCCATGTCATGCTCTAACACTATAGCTACCTGATACACTGCATCCATCTCTGCCACACGAGTTGCAATCAATGGCTGCCTCAGCTTGACTTTCAACTCTCATAGAAATTGCTTAGTCTTCAAGGCTTCATCAGCAAGAACATGGGATACATATCGACCCAATTCTATAAACTTGTTACGGTACTGTAGCACAGTCATATCACCTTGAGCCAGTTTCATGAATTGATACATCTTATCCCTCCTCAGGTAAGCAGGATTGAAAGTGCGCTCGAAGGATGCGGCAAACTCTGTCCAGGTGATCTGACGAAGTGGGCAAGGATGAAAAGCAACTTCCCACTCTGTGGTCCACCACGCGAGTGCTGCTCCCTGAAGCTGGAACGTAGCAAGCATGACTGTTTCATCCTCCGTGCACTCCATTGAACAAAATACACACTCGGTTGCATCTAGTGACACTCTGACTACATCCGGATCTGCCTGACCTTTATAAGCCAGTGGGTAGAACAGCAAAAACTCTTTTAGTGCTCTGCCATGGCCACCTGGAGGCAAATCTGCTTGAGGAGCAGGATCAGCTTGAACTTGAGCCGGCACAACCGGAGGAGGAGAAGTGCCACTTTCTTCCCTGGGAACACGACCTCGACCTCTTCTTCTAGGCGGCATCTTGATCTAGAAGAAAACACACAATGATAGGAAATCCATCAGTAATCACGGGAAACATCCTAAGCCAGCACTAGACGACTCACATGGACTTGTTCTGGACTGGTGTCATTTCAATTCCTTATACAAATCCTCAACACCGCTCTGATACCAACTGTAACGACCCAGGAGATCCAGATACCAATAAACTGATATCATCGATTTACCGATACCAAGAACTCGGGGAAGCCACCCAAGAGACTGATGAGGTCTCGTAAGAGTTGGAGGAGTTTGTCGAGGGGATGCATAACGAATAGAAATTACACGCGTAATATTAATTAAAGTAATGATTTAAACTTTAATGTGAAAGTAATTTAAATATATCAGAGTGGTAAATATACATAATAGAATAGATCCACAACATCCACAAGTTTGACACTGATCAAAAGTCTAACTATACAACTACACGGGGCATACCCCAACCAAAGGTACAAGAAAAGGCCTAACTGACAAACTGACTACTGACAGGCTACTGCTGGCTGCTAAGACCTACTGTCAAAAACATGAGAAGCTCTGGGAGATGGCTGTCGCGGCTCACCTGAAAGAGGAAGGGTGCATCACAGTCAGACTCGATAGGGGTCACGCGGATCCCTACCCCGTAACTAAACATGCAAAAGCAGTAAAGCATGCGTCAAGAATTAAACATGCATTGGCATAATTAAACACAGTTGTAGCAAAGCTGTAAAACCTATCTAAACATTTTATAACAGCTAAATAATATGCCCGTTTAATTTAAATATAAGTGTCAAGAGCTAAATGTACCAATAGAATAAACCTCAGCTATCCAAGTGATAGGAGAGAGAAGGACCATTAGAAAGAAGAAACTAGATGCGTCCACTGACAGCTTACACTACATCTCAAGCATCTACGCAAGTCTAGATCACAACAAGCGAGAAGCGTAACAGTGCTAGAAATAGGTAACTAGTCAAAGTAACACTAGTCAGTGTCAGTCCAAGCCTCTGACCACGTGTGCACACACCGGCTCCTGCCTAGAGCCAGGCCTCTGGCTAGTTTCCCCCCCAGTAGGATGCTACTGTTAAGTAGGGGCCCACGAAAACTAGCTTAAAAACTATACAACGGGACTACCCCGCCACCTCTCCTAGGTGGGCCGACACTAGATGTAACGACCCAGAACTCAGGGTACCAATAACCCGATACAAGTATCGAGTTACACCTATCATGGCACTGCCTATCGAAGGCAGTGGGTTTGAAGTATGCACGGATGCATCAGGCGTTGGCCTCGGGTGCATTCTTATGCAAAATGGCTAAGTGATTTGGTATGTCTCAAGACAATTAAAATGACACGAGGAGAATTATCCAGTTCATGATCTGGAGCTAGCTGCCGTTGAGGAGGGTAAATCTGGTTTGACCCAGGATTGGCCCAACAATAGTTGGCCCAAACCAGGCCTGCTTCTACAGCCTGCCCAAGAGGCGCCTGGCAGTTACGGCTCATCAAGAGTAGACCAATCCGACTTGGCCTTGGATTCCACAGCGTACTAAAATTGTGGCCCAAGCGCGGTGATTGCCAGAAGACCTTTCGACGACCGACCGTTACCCTCCACGACTTCAGCCTCAACCCCATAACAGGTGAGCACGCCCCACGGGCGCTGTAAGACTTGTCCTGGGACTAGTCGATGTCGGGATAATCACCCTCCAATGGGAAACTCCTGCCGCTATAGTGGGAAAGCGTTATTCTCCCATCTATGCCTTTCCCTATCAAGGATAAGGCTCCTCGCTACAGGACAACCCCTATAAAAAGGACACCAGTGAAGAATAGGACATGGTGGTTCATTCTGTCAAAGCTGCTATACAAGAGAATAGAGCTACTAGACCTGCTACACTAAGAGAGGAAAGCAACAACAACCCACACCCAAGGAGGCCCCCTTCCAGCGACCTTACCACCCAGTGAGCACTCACCGAGTGAGCACCAGAGAGGCGAGCACTCGTCTGGAGGATCTAAGTGGCCCTTCGACCTTCTACAATGGCCTCTTTCTCTCACTTGCTCTCCTCTATTCTTCGTTTACTACGTCCCTAACTTAAGCATTGAAGGGTTGTCCCCTGGGGTAACACCCGGGGCTCCTTCTGACGTCCCCTGTTTCTTGGTGCTTGTAGGTCTCCACGGGCGCGAGACGACTTCCCCACTCAATAAATAGAGAAGGTGGTACGTGGCATAGGAACCATTTCCCTGTCTCTACACTTCTTGGTGCCATCTGTGGAAATCCAAGCAGAAAGCTATGGCACCCATGGAAGCCTCCGCAATGCCAGTCACCATGGGCATGGTTCCCATTAGGGACCCAACTCACGCCTGGGCTCACAGGAATCATCCTCCGCCCATCCCCGATAAGAGGTCACCCCCGGTGACCAAGAAGAAATCCCCCAACAGATCTAGGCCCTGACGGGACTTTGCCAGGAGCTCTTGAACTAGCTGGCAGAACCCCGGTGGGTCCTGCTTGAGCGATGGCAGGACGAGGTGGCACAGACTGAGGAGAATCTTCGTCAAGGGCGGGAGGCCTCCCATGCCTCAGTCATGAGGACTTGATGATCGCACAGCACGCACGTGCCGAGGGTGCGTAGCCCGTTGCACTCCAACCCAGAGATGGATCGTCGGCTCCAGCGCATCGACGAAGTAGAGGACAAGGTCTGATATTTGGACGATGTCCTCCTGGCCGTTAAAAACAATGGCCTGATCGACGATGACCAGAACTTTCATGCCCCCTTCTCCAGAGAGATCATGGATGTCCCCATCCCACCAAAGCTCCAGCTACCGTCGTTCACCTTCTATGATGGCACCACCGACCCAGCCGACCACATGCACAGTTTTGAGTCCCACCTAGTGTTCCACTGGGCCTCAGACACCGTGAAGTGCTTGGCATTTGTTACGACCCTTAGGGAGAACGCCCGAGTTTGGTTCAAGTCCCTACTAGCCAGGACCATCTCTTCCTTCCAACAGCTCAAGAAGCTATTCAAGGAGAACTTCATTGGCTGCCAAAAGGTGGCTAAGTCAGCAGTGACCCTGCTTGCTCTCAGGCAGGGGAATGAAGAGGCATTGTGGGACTTCATCTCTTGCTTCCGCACGGAGGTGCTCCAGATCCCACATCTCGACATCGGCATCGCAACTACCACGCTCACCCAAGGGATGCAGGATCACATCCTCCGACGAGCACTCAGAGTTGAAGCTCTGACGACCCTTCTAGACCTCCTCGCCCTGGCACAGAAGCACGGGAGTTGTAAGGAGAATACTGCGGCCTTGGGCTGCGCGGTCAAAACCGAGTGGTTCGACCGAAAGAGAACCACCGACCCGCCACGGGAAGGGGGGAATAAGCGAGAGCGATGCGACGGAGACTGTCGTGATCGCCCAAAAAGAGAAAGGGGTAACTATCGTAACTACACGCCCCTGACGGCTCCACCCGACCAAATCCTGATAGAAATCTGCAAGGAGCCATTCCTTAAATGGCCTCCTCGGATGAAATCGGATCCCAGCTCGAGGAGCAAAAAGAAGTATTTTTAATATCATCGTGGCCGCGGCCACGGCCACGACACAGTTGAGTGCATTAACTAGAGAGATTCCATCGGGGACCTCATCCGCAAAGGGTTTTTTGATAAGTTCCTCGCCAAGGCCGTGGAAAGGTGACAGTGGGGGTTAGGCGTGCTGGCGAAGGCACTGAAAGGGTGCACCGGTGAGGGCAGGAAAGGTGTACCGGCAAAGGATCAAGAATAGGTGTGCCGGGGAAGGTCTTCAAGGCCTGCGCCGGTGAAGGGTTGAAGGGGGTGTACCGGTGAAGGTTTGGGGGGGGTGAAGTCCGTGGAGGTTTCAGTTGGGCTGGATGAAGGGTTAAGGTCCGTGCATGTCTGGGCGGGGTGCGTGCACGTTCTGGGACGAAGTCCATGCAGATCGGGGCAAGTCCGTGCAGGTTTTTGGGCAAGGTGCATGCGAAGTCCGTGCATGTTTTCGGCAAAAGAATAAAGTCCATGCAAGTTTTCAAGCAAGTCCGTGCATGTGCACGGGGTTAAGGGACGAAGTCCATGCAGGTTTTGGGCAAGGTCCATGCGTATGTGCAAGCAAAGTCCATGCATGTTTAGGTGAAGTCCATGCAGATGGGACAAAGTCTATGCGTGTGTGCAAGCAAAGTCCATGCATGTTTAGTTGAAGTCCATGCAGATGGGGCAAAGTCCATGCGTGTTTAGACGAAGTCCATGCAGGTTTTGGGGTTGAGAAACAAGGTCCATGCACGTTGTGCATGGGGTTAAAGAACAAAGTCCGTGCATGTTATGCACGGGGTTGAAGAACAAAGTCCATGCATGTTATGCACGGGGTTGAAGAATAAAGTCCGTGCATGTTTGATGAAGTCCACACGGATCTAGGCTGAGTCCATGCACATTCAGTTTAAGTCCATGCAGATTTGGGCCATGTCTCTGCACATGTAGGTTAAGTCCATGCAGATCTGGGCTGAGTCCATGCAGATGTAGGTTAAGCCCATGCATATCTGGGCTGGGTCCATGCAGATGCAGGTTAGGTCCATGCAGATCTGGGCTTAGTCTATGCAGATGCCAGTTAAGATCTTGCACATGCAGGTTCTAGAACAAAGTCTATGAAAATGTATAAGGTTAACGGATGAAGTCCGTGCGGGTGTTCAGGTTGCGGGATGGAATCCATGCATGTGCACGAATGCAGGTTTTGGGTGAAGGGGCTAAGTCCATGCATGCTAAGGGCAAGGTCCGTGCAGGGCTTGTGCAAGGTCGGTGGATGTACGAGCAGGGTCCGTGCAAGTGCGTAAGCAAGGTAGGAATGGGGTCCGTGCAGACTTGGGT
Source organism: Amorphophallus titanum (assembly GCA_024336825.1). Classification (NCBI taxonomy): domain Eukaryota; kingdom Viridiplantae; phylum Streptophyta; class Magnoliopsida; order Alismatales; family Araceae; genus Amorphophallus; species Amorphophallus titanum. The sequence continues at coordinate 77,508,901 of JANBPO010009603.1, read as the reverse complement.
AAGTCCATGCAGGGTCCGTGCACATGGAGGCCAGGGGTTATGCAAGGCCCATGCAGGGCTTGTGCGAGGCTTGATGAAGTCCGCGCATAGCCTGCACGCGGTTGAAATTGAGAGGGAATAGGTGCATCGAGGAAGGCCATGGGTGTGCCGGTGAAGGACTGGAAGGGTGCACCGGGGAAGAAGGTGTACCGGCAGCGGGGATGTACCGACGAAGGGTGGACTAGAAGGTGTGCCGGTGAAAGGGAGGGCAGCCTGCACCGGTGAAGGGCTTAGCACAAAAATGAAGGGGGTGCACCGCTCAAGGGGTGTGCCGGCGAAGGGTAAGGGAGAGTGTGCTGGCGAAAGGGTTTAAGGGCATGCCATGGAAGAGTTTAAGAGCGTGCCGTTGAAGGTTTGGGAGGGTGCACCGGGGAAGGCACTTGGAAGCCCCACTCCTCTCCATCCCTTTAAGGCCTTTCTTTTCTTCTTTTCTTCTTCCCTTCCTCCTTTTCTTCTTTATCATGTGTGTTGGGGTACTTAGCCACTGTTTAGTCCAGTCCTCTTCATGTTGCCCCTGGTTCTTTTCACCTTGGTTAAGGTATTTTATTGTTGATTATTCCGCTTGTTTGTTGCTCTCTTTGGTCTTTTAGCATATTATTATTTTTGATAAAAATTCGGCAGCATCTCCCCTTGATGCGGGCGTAAGGGAGATACGGAGAATGCGCCCACATGGAGTGACAGAACCCAGCAAGTAGAGGTGGGCGTCCGGAGATGGCAACACCTTTAATAAAACATCAGAAAACCTGAGGAAATCGACGGAGGGAAGGCCTCTCTAAGACTGGTCAAGGGCGTATCAGCCAAAGACTGTGCCGGTGAAGAGGTGTAGGGGTCAATGCGCCAGTCGGGGGAGCTGTGTCGGGCTGGGAGCGTACTGGTTAAGGGATGGCTAGTGTGCCGGCAAAGGCATTTGAGGGTGCTCCTAAGGCCAGTGGAAGGGAGAAGGCCCTGGGGTCTAGGACTTGGTTCAATTGGCAAGAGGGGCTTCAGTTGAGGGTAGGGAAGGCTAGGGACTGGGAGTTTGAGGAGATTGGGGGAAACAAAAACCAACAGTGGTGTTAGGAGGCTTGGGCTCCCAAAGAAGAAGAAGGGACACCCCCTCATGGCAAGTGGACGAGGGTGACGGCCAGAGATCCTTCGAAGGAGACCAAACCACTAAAGAGGGGGGAGAACAGACAAAGTGATGTGAAACCACCTTGGGGGTGGTAGTCACAAGACCGAATGACCCTCGGACCTAGCAAGCAAACAATGAGCGGATGACTCTTGTAATACTGATCATTTTGATGAATTTACTTTAGTCAGAATTATTGCTAAGTCACTTCTGCATATATAAAGTCAGTGCATGTGTTCATTTTGCATAATAAGCTCAATGCATACTCTGTCTGAACTGAACTAAGGTCGACCTCAGTGTTCAGATTCTTATCTAAGGTCGGTGCTAATAGTACCACATGCATACCTCAGGTCGATGCTAGCTACGTTCCTCATGGAGTGAGGTCGGTGCTAGTTATCATGTTTGCTTATTGAGGTCGACGCTAGTTGTCATGCTTGCGTATTAAAGTCAATGCTAGCCTGCATTGTTCCATATCTAAGGTCTGTGCTAGTTGCATTTTTCATAAACTAAGGTCGACGTTAGTTGCATCTCATGCATACCTAAGGTCGATGCTAGCAGTGTCGCATGCATAAATGGTTGATGCTAGTGTCAAGTCTATTGCATATAAGGTTGATGCTAGTCTCGCGTCGCATGCATGTAAGGTCAATGCTAGGGCTATGTCTCATGTGTTAAAGTTAGTGCATGTATGAAGTAGTCTAGGCATAAGGTCGATGCTAGTCCTCTGACCCATGCATAAGGTTGATGCAACCTCACGCTGTCTTGTGCATAAAGTCGATGCTAGCAGACGTTATCTCATATGTTGAAGTCTATGCTAGCACGTTGATTTGCTTATGCACATAATGAATCCTGAGACATGTAATCAGCGCATATCATCAAACAGCTAACACTCCTGTCAGTTATATTGCCAGGTCAGTCACATGATTGAACATATGCTGGGTGTACTGATAACCTGCGAACTTATCTCACGTGGAACTTAAAGGACCAGGTTAATGGCATGTGATCTGAGGCAAGGAATGGAACAGATGACCCTGCCATGTGGACAGCTACAGTGCTGAGATTTTCACGCGTGGAACCTCGAAGGATCAATCTAAGCGAAACTTCTGGCGGGAACGTGGTGACCACATGTCGATTGCCTGCGGCCTATAAAAGGAGGATAATCTCCTAAAATTCGTGAGCGAATGATGTGGGACGGACAGCGAACCTGTGACTCTAAGCAAGCTCACGGCTCATCCCTTAGCGAGGGAAGCGTATGGACATGCACGGTTGAGAAATCGGCAATGAGCTAGGGTGGTCAACTCTCACTTTCGTGCCCAGATCTGGTCACAGGATGGTCTCGCTCTCTCTCGCAGCGGTGATTGAAATAATTTATCGAGCTAGATTCCTATCAACCTCTCATGCAGTGGCATTAAAAGATATACGAGCTAAGCAAATGCAATAAGAGGGGAGCGGACATGATACCTCCACGCTACCGGGTGTGGGGAAGGCAACCCCAGCCAAGCACGGTAACTCCCTGTAAAAATAATTAATCAATAATTACAGAAGCTAATTTACTACCCACTCCACGCAGGGAGGTAAAGGGCTACAAGTGGGGCCCTGGAGGACCGATCTTAGGTTGACGGGCAGCAAGCTGGAAGGGCTCTCGGGGCGGAGATGGGTGCCGGCCTAACTTGGCACTGTGCGAACTCGGTCCACTCAACATTGCACGGACTCGATTTTGGCCTGCAGGACAGCAAGCACATGCCTCCAAAGGGACGACATCCTCCTTGAGTCTTCTGAAGGTGGCGCTTGGCTGGGACAATGGCAGGACATCCCTGGTCGCCTCTTGGGAGTGGCGGTCGCTGAAATGGAGCCAGTGTATTTTTTTAAGATTTTCCCACGGACTGCTCCTACTGGCCTACTCACCGAACATAATTACGCGATCCGGCGACAAGAATTGTTGCGCTCAGATCCGGTATCAGATCGAGGTGAGGTTGGTTGCATTTTAAGGACTCAAAAGGCTACAACATATATGTTTTTTCAAGTCCATCCCAAAAATATATTAGAAATGAGAACCTATGCAATCTATGTGTTTTTTCTGGATCTGGTTACAGAACAGTCTGGACAGATAAGGATCTACCTGAGAATGATTTTTGACCGGCGGTAAGATGTCAGATCTGTGATCTATGAAAATTATGGGTGGTAGCGGGGGACGTGAGGAACACGCATGAATTTGTTGGGATTTTTTGAAGATGTCTGAGGGGGTGGGAAATATACCACAACAGACTACTATCCCGCAGATCAGCTGATTGGCAGACTGTTAGAGGTGGAACTAAAATTCAGGGAAAAATACCATATGACAGTGAAATGGCACAAAAATTGAATTGGAGTTGGGGGATGACTGGAGGAACAAACCCTCAAAGTTTGAGGTCCAACAGATAACATGGTAGGGAGATAGAATTTCAGCTTTAAGCTTCTATCCTCAGTTGGACAGAACTCTGAAGAAGCGATGGTGGCGGCGCGATGGCGGCTCGAAGGCGGCGGCAGCTGCGTTGCTGAGCTTGACACTCAGGAAGGCGGTAGAAAGGAGGCTTCACACCTCATGAAATTTGCAGCTTTCACAGCTGAAGGGGGTTGGATCGGCATCTACGTGTTTCTCCACTCTTGCGCATTGTGCTTGCGAAGTAGGTCCAAGGATCTTCCATCTCATTACTGCATTTGCCTTAGTGGTGTCACATCAGGAGTGCTATGAGTATTTTTCACTCCTTGGCATGTTCCCCAGTGGGCCTAACTGTTGCCGGTGATGCCGCATAGGGGGTTTGAGACTTCTCAGTCTTGGGAATCAGAGGGCCACCTATCCTTTGGCTTCTGGGATTGCAGGTTAGCAATGATATGGCCACCGCTGTGATCGAGGCTTTGTGATGACACCCGTGGTTGGTTGCAAGCAGCCTACCACTACTGTGGTGGTTGATTTTTCTTTGTGGGATGTCGACATTATTTGTTGATTGCCTGTAGGGGTGCATAGGCCATGCTGAGCATTGACCGCTCTGTGGGGCGGGCTGGTCACACCTCTGAGGCATTGTAGCTGGAGTTGTGTCGCGGACTTGCCTCGACGAGGCATACTAGTCCATTGTTGATGAAGACCTACCGCAGTTAGGTGTGCTAGCCTGATGCTGCTAAAGGTGAGACTCGGTGAGGCATGTGAGCCTGGTGTTGCTGGGGGTCGGCCTTGGCAAGGGCCGTTAACCTGGAGTTATTGGCGGTCGGCCTTGACAAGGCGTGTTGACTGGGTGTTGGTAAGGGCCTGCCTCAAGGAAGCATGTCAGCCTGAGGTTGTTGAAGATTTGCCTCAGTGAGGCATCTTGGTCTGAGATTGCTGGAGACATGCCTCGGAGAGGCATCTTGATATGAGGTTGCTGGAGACCTGCCTCGGTGAGGCATCTTGGCTTGAGGTTGCTGGAGACCTGCCTTGACAAGACGTCTTGGCCTGCGGTTGCTGGAGGCCTGCCTCGGTGAGGCGTCTTGGCCTGAAGTTGCTGGAGACCTTCTTGGTCTGAAGTTATTGGGTTTTCCCCCAGAGAGGCGTGCTTGGCTTGAAATCATATTCGGCCGACCCTTGTGGTGTATGGCTGAATGTTGATGCTGCTGGCTGACCGTCATGGTGGAACAGCTGAAACTGAGGTTACCCGATCCCTGCTAGGGTACTGGTTGATCGCCGAGGTATATTGACTGGAAATTCTACTCGGTTGATCACTGAGGTATATATTGCCTAGGAGCCACGATCGGCTGGTCGCTGAGGTGCTACCGAAGGTATTATTGTTGACCGACCATTGAGGTGTGATGGTCAGAGAGTGGTAGACCGACCCTTGGGGCTATGTTGGTCTGGAGCTACTATAGACTGGCCTTCGAGGCGTACTAGTCTGTAAGGTGTCTAGATTTATTCATGTGGTTGTTGTTGTAGGTTTGCCTATGAGGCGAAGTGGCCTGTTGTTGGCAACTTGAAGTTGAAGGCTAGGAGCTAGGTACTCAGACTGGAGACCTGCCTAGCTGAGGCATGTCGGTCTATTGCTAGAAACTGGAGGTCAGAGGCTGGAGACTGGAAGGTAGATATTGAATACTGGGATTGGAGATCGTGACTCAGATACTGGAGACTGACTACTGGGGCTGGGAACTGGAGGCTAGAAGCTGGATGTTGCTACTGAAGACTGGGATTTGGAGGCTGGATACTGGGACTAGAGACTGGGTGCTGGGGCTGGGAATTAGGAGTTGGAGACTAGAAACTAAATATTGGATTTGGAGGTTAGGATTGGGATAGTAGATACTAGGACTGGTGACTAGGCATCGATACTGGAGGCTGGGAACTTCGAGGCCAAAAATTGGGTATTGGGACTGGAGATTGGGATCTGGATACTAGATGCTAGGACTGGCGACTAGGTATTGGGACTGAGAGGTGGAAACTAGAGGCTGGGTACTAGATGTTGGGATGGGAGACTGGAAACTGGAGATTGGGAGCTGGATATTAGGGCTAGACATTCGGACTGGAGACTAGGATCTGGCTACTGGGTACTAGGACTGGAGGCTACGACTGGGAACGAGATTCTGGCATTGGAGACTGGAAATCGAGGCTAGAGACTAGAAACTAGAAACTAGACATTGGATGCTGGGACGGAAAACTAGGATTTGGGTATTGGGAGTCGGGACTAGAGGCATCCTAGCCCATTACTGGAAACTGGAATTAGAGATGGGAAATCAGAAATGGGATGCTGGGAACTAGGAACTGGAATTGGATACTGGGACCAGCGACTGAGATTGAGTACTAGATACCAGGCCTGGGGACTGAGGACTGGAGCTAGATGCTGGGTACTATACTTAGAGACTCGAAACTGAGTACCAAAAGCTGGGAGCTAGAAGCTGGAGATTGAGGACTAGATACTGAAGACTGGACCCAGGGGACTAGGAATCAGAGACTGGAATTGGAATAGGATGTTGGGATTGGATACTAGCGGCTAAAGCCGAAGTTAGATTCTAGGAACCTGATGACCGAACTAGATATGGAAGCCTGGGACTGGAGCTAGATAGCGAAGACTGGACACTGAGACTGGATACTGCAGCTGGCACTAGATACTAGCGACTGGGTCTTGGGGACTGGGTACTGGAACTGGAGCTGAAGTTGGATGTTGGGGACTGAGTACTGGAACTTGCTCTTGGAGGCTGGATACTGGATGCTGTATACAAGATTAGGATGTTAGAATATGTGTATCAGAATGGACCCTGGAGCTAGATGCTGAAGGCAGATGATAGAAATAGGTTCTAGAAACTCGGTATGCGAACTAAATACTAGGAGTTAGATGCTGGGACTAGGTACTGGGAACCGAGTATCGGAACTAGATACAGGAAGCCGGGTAATGGGAACTGGAAGTTGAAATCCAGATATTGAAAACCAGAGGCTGGAAGTTGGAAGATAGAGACTGGAAATTAGAAGCCGAATATTGGAGACTGGAAGCTAAAAATGGGACATTGGGACTGGAGATTGGAAGCTAGATACTTTAATCTAGACACTTAAAATTGGATATTGGAGGCCTGCTCGTGTGAGGCGTGTTGGCCCGTTGCTAGGAACTGAAGCTGGATGTTGGAAACTAGATCCTGGGAACTAGATCCTGGGAACTGGATACCGACAGTTGGATACAAGAACTAGATGCTGGAATCTGGACATTGGAATTGGAGACTGGAACTAGAACTTGGATATTGGAAGCTGGATATTGGGTGTTGGGCACTAGAGGACTGCCTGAATGAGGCGTGTTGACCTGAATGGTTGGAGACTGGGAGTTGGAGGACAACCCATAGGGTGGTATTGACTTTGAGGATTGGAAATTGGAAACTGGAGGCCGACTCACGAGAGTGCATTGGCCTATGTTACTGGAGGGTAAAGGCTGGAGGTCGGCCTGTAAGGGTGTGTCAGCCCATGTCGTTGGAAGCTGGAGGTCGACCCGTGAGGGTGTGTTGGCTGTGTTGCTAGAGACTGGAAGCTAGAGGCTGACCCGTGAGGGTATGTTGGCCTATATTGCTGGAGACTAGAAGCTGGAGGCCGACCCGTGAGGGTGTGCTGGCCTATGTTGCTGGAGACTAGGAGCTGGGGGCAGATCCGTGAGGGTGTGTTGGCCTAGGCAGTTGGGGCTACTGGAGTGACTCTAGAGTGTGTCGGTCATAGGTCGAGTGGCAGAGTATTGACTGTTGATAGTTGTTAGCCAGAAATGTAATTCATATTGGCCAGAGAGACTAGAGCTGGGCCAGCCAGGTGGCCACGAAAGGCATCACGGCTAGAAACTGGGACTGAGATAGGGACTAGAGACCGAAGCTAGAATTGCAACCGGAGTTGAGGACTGGAACTGGAGCTAGCCGGCTGGCCTTTGAAGGCGTTGTAGCCAGAATACTAAAACTACTACTGGAACTAAAATTGGAACTGGACTGGGCGGCTGGCCTTCGAAGGCGTTGCAGTCGAGATGTTGAGACTGGAGTTAGGCGGCTAGCCTTTGAAGGCATTGTAGCTGAAATATTAGGACCAAAACTGGAACTGGAACTGGGCGACTGGCCTGTGATGCATTGTAGCCAAAATACTAGGGCTAGAACTGGGATTGGAACTAGGTGGCTGGCCTGTGAAGGCGTTGTAGCCAGAATACTGGGGCTGGAACTGGGACAGGAAGCAGGCGACTGGCCTGTAAAGATGTTGTAGCTGGAATACTGGGGCTAGAACTAGACTGGAACTGGGCGGCTAGCCTGTGAAGGCGTTGTAGCCGGAATGCTGGAGCTGCAAACTAAGTAGCTAGCCTTTGAAGGTATTGTAGCCGAGATGCTGGGACTGGAACTGGGGCCGACTGACTGGCCTGTGAAGGCGCTGTAGCCGGAAGCTGGAATTAGAGACTGGAGTTGGTCGGCTGGCCTGTGAAGGCATTGTAGCCAAAAGTTGGAACTGAAGACTGGAGCTGGCCGGCTGGCTTGTGGGGGCATTGTAGCCGAAATACTAGGACTGGTTGGCTGACCGTTGAGGTGTGTAGACAAAATACTGGGACTGGAGTTGGCCAGCTAACTGCTGACGTAGAGTAGCCGAGAGGCTGGAGCTGGTCGACTGGACTGTGAAGGCGTTGTAGCTGAACACTAGAGCTGGAATTGTCGATGGCCGGCCCTCGGGGGTGTAGTGGCCACCGTTGTTGTGGAGTGATGCTGCGCCGTCGGTGGGATGTTACGGTTGATGACTTTCATCAGTGAGGAGTAGGGAGAGAGAGTTTTTTTTTTTCACTTTATCAGCTCTACCACCCTTGCGAGTTTTCGCCAGAGCTGGCCCCCTTTTGCTTTTTTCGGTATGCCCTTGCGGGTTTTCACACCGAGGGGTCACCCGATTTTACCTGAGGCACCCTTGCAGGTTTTCACCTCAACTGGGTTAATGTCAATTTTTACCCTCAGTAATCCCGTGGAAGGAGTTGACTGAGGCCGCCAGGGTATCTCTATTTTTAACCCTATTTTTTTTTAACCTGGGTAGTGTCGTCCATAGCGTGTTGCTGTTAGGGGACGTGACCGGGAGTTTGTGTTGTTGATGACTTGTAGCCATTGTAGCCATGATTGTGGCTCTGACTGGCTGCTGGGTAACATGGAGTTTAACTGGTGGTCTGAAAACTGGTAAGCCTTGGTGGCGTAGTGCTGGAGTCACTACTGGGATCTGGGAATTGGTATGCCTTTGTGGCGTATTACTGGAGTTAGGACTGGGTTTATGGTGACTTGACCATGATAGGCTGGTGACTGGAAATTATGGGTTGACGGATTCTCATGATAGATGCATCCCAAGTTGTTGTGGTGTAGAGGCCAACCGAGGTGGCGTGTAGGCTAAGATTTGCTGGAATGAATGATTGGAATGGTGCATGAGTTATCGGTGCATGCGGGCCGAGAGTACGAAGCCCTGATCATCGGACTCCAGATGGCTCTCGACATGGGCGTCAAATGTCTCAAAGCCTATGGAGATTCCCATCTGATAGTCCGATAGGTGCTTGGCATCTATGACGTGCAAAAATCAAAGCTGGTTCCGTACCATGCCATCGTCACCCAGCTAACCCAGAAGTTCTATTTCTTTGAAATAGGCCACGTTCCCAGAAGCAGCAATGCCCAGGCTGACGCTCTAGCGAAACTGGCTGTGGCCATCAAGCTACCGCCTGAGGGTGAAGTGGACATCACAGTCAAGCACAGAAGGCTAATGCCCAGCTCACTTGAAGGCAACTCCGGTCTCATAGTTTACGAGGTCCAAGACTTCAACCAGGGCACTTCTCCAGAAGAAGAAGATTGGTGCGAGCCCATCACCACCGGGCTCGAAGGGTCAGACTACTTCGCCAGGCAACATCATATGAGTTGATTGGTGACTCCCTGTACTGGCTCACTCACGAAAAGGACAAGTCCGTACTCTTGAGATGCGTCTCACCAGTCGAGACTGGAGCTATCATGCGTGAGGTACATTCTGGCCTGTGCGGCGCGCATCAGGCTGGAGATAGAATGAAGCACAACATCAAACTGAAAGGCTTCTATTGGCCTACCATGTACGCAGACTTTGTTCAGTACGCTCATACATGCCATCAATGCCAAGCCTTCGGCCCAATACCCAGAAGGCCTCCTAACTTACTGTGTCCCACAACCCCTACCTGGCCATTCAATGAGTGGGGTATGGACACCGCGAGGCCTTTCCCACCATCTTCTAAAGGCCACAAGTACATTCTGGCCACCACTGGCTACTTCTCCTGTTGGGCGGAAGCCCTTCCCCTATGGGAAGTCACTGGCGAGATGGTCACCAGGTTCGTCCGACACAACATTATCTACCATTTCGGTACACCTAGTCGTATAGTCTCTGACAATGGGACGCCATTCAAGAACAAGGCCGTATACCAGTTGGCGGCCAAGTTCCACATCGACTGGACGACTTCTTCGGTCTACAACCCATAGGCCAATGGCTTGGCCGAAGCCTTCAACAAGACTCTCTGCAAGCTCTTGGCTAAGATCGTTAGCCACTGGAAACATGACTAGGGTGAAAAGGTCTCCGAAGTATTATGGGCCTATCGGATAGTCTACAAAAGCCCCACGGGATGCTCTCTATTCTCCCTCATCTATGGGGCGGAAGCCGTCATCCTTGTCGAAATCCAGCTAGCGTCCTACCGCGTAGCGGTGCATACCGACTTTGTCGGCTCTGATGAAAACGAATACCAGAAAAGGCTGGAAGAGCTTGCCGATCTGGAAGGCAAACGGCTCGATGCCTACAAAGACTTACAAGTATATCAGGCCCGCATGGCGCGAGCCTACGACAAGCTCATCTAGCGACGAGCTTTCAAGCAAGGCGACCTAGTCATGATTAAGGAAAGAGAAGTCATGGCAGGCCGTTCCAGTGGCAAGCTTCAGCCAAATTGGCATGGTCCGTACATCATCTGCGACGCCTATGAGGGTGGGGCCTACACAGTCATAGACCACAAGGGCCACAAGCCCTTCCCACCTCTCAATGGCAAGCACATAAAGCTGTACCATGAGCCAGAGCATGAATTCGCACGCCACACCAGATATGGCGTACGCTCCCAGTCCCAGCCATCGGAACTGGTCTTCCCTCTGAGAAGACCGAACCAGTCACTCTATCCAGCCAAGCTAGGGGGCCAACTGGACCCCTCCCAAAGTCATTGTCAGACGCCCTCAGGAGACAGCCTCCTACTTTCATCCTCGCAGTGACCAAAGCAGGGGCACCACTACATCAACCATAGCTCAGCCGCCAGGCTCTCAGGTAAGTAAATAAAAAATTAAAAAAAAACACAACAAAACAACAACAAAATGGGGCTAAAAATAGAGATGCCCCAGCGGACCCAGTCGTTCCCCTCCGTGAGGAGTCGACTGGGGGTAAAAAGGCCAACAACCCGGCTGAGGTGAAACCTTCAAGGGTGCCTCAGGCAAAATTGAGAAACCCCTTGACGTGAAAATTCACAAAGGTGCGTCGGAAAAAGCTAAAGGGGGTCGGCTCCGGTGAAAACCCAAAAGGGCGTTGGGGCCGATAACGAGAAAACTTCTCTCCCCCACCAGTCAGGTTGGTCTTCACCAACCTTCCAGCAGACTACAGAATCTTCCCGTGTCAATCAGTATTCAACCCACATTTTCGAGTCGGTGGCTCAGCACCTCCCAGCCATCCTCCACATCCTGTTGATACTAGCCTTCATGTGGCATTCCAGCTGTAATTCCAGCACAAGCCAGTTCCAGCCAATCACAAAATCTCTGTGATGAGGGCATCCCACGGCACTCTCTTTGACTCGGACCGCCAGCACCACTTTGAGATGTCCGCCTATGTTATCTCATGTTATTTTCCCTTTCTTTGAGTCATATCATATGTATTTTCATATCTACTGAAGGTAAAATCAATAGCTTGCAGATGCACCTTCTATTATTTCTTTACTGGCTCTTGAGGAGACCTCTGGCTCTGACTTATTCTTTTTCCTGACATAGTCCAAGAGCAAATAGTGGCATCCTCCGAGGGAGAAACCAGACTGCCTTCTCCTACACCGGCTGGTGAGGCAGAGGGTAAATATACTTTTTATCATTCCCTTTGCCTTTTCAGTCGTTGTTTTATCATTCTTCTTAGGGACCTCTACTGTGATAACAGCTAGAGAGGGAGCCGGGGCTATCATAGCAGCGGGGGATGCATCTCGGCCACGGGAGGGTCACAAGACCCAGATGAAAAGGAGCGTTGCCCCGACGAGGTGAGTGGTCACCCGGTCCACGTCCCGGCATGCTTTGGAAGTGGCAGCCTAACCTGTAGATAGGGTGGAGATATCTTCTAGCAGCTCCACGACCATCTCTGATGAAGAGGAGGAAGAAATATATTTCAATGGTAGTGAAGAGGATATTTCTAAGTCGAAAGCATTGCCCGTGTCGACCAAAACTCTTCCGCCGTTCCCACCTCCAAAACTGCTGGTGGTATCTTCTGAGGAGGAGCTGTAGGGAGAGTTTGCTGGGCTTGACACAGAAACAGACATAACTCCTCCCTTCATTGCCTCGGCTGTAGAGTTCTCATCTCCCCTGCATTCTTTTGAGGGCGTGGACCTTTCATTGAGCGTAAGTCCATTTTATCTTGCTATTCCACCCATTTTCCCTTTTATTGCTTAATGCTGCCTTGGTTTGTTCTCAGGAGCCTGCCATGAACAGCCTAGTGACGACCGCCGTTTCTGAGGCCATTCCATCTGAAGCCTTGGCTGTCGTTGCTGCATCGCCAGTAGCCTGTGTGGGAACTTCAGAGATAATACGTCCCGTGCCAGTGAGGATACAATTTTCTATAGACCTGGCATCATTGGACTTGGGCACTTCAGGAGACAGCATTGTTCCTATCAGAGTTTCAGATTTAAGGGCCGAAGTAGACCCTGCCAGAGGTTCTGCATTTGTACCAGCTACGGTGATGACCGTCGCACCTGAGTCTGCGGTCCCTGTAGTATCATCCATGAAAACTGAACCTCTGTCGCCTCAAGTCATGGCCCCTGGGGTCTTATTATTGAAAGATGTAGCTACTGCAGAAGAGGTGGCCGAGTAGGAGGCAGCTATTGCAGCAATCAGTTTATTACCAACAATCAGCCCCGAAGCAGCCCTCGTGCGGGAGACCCATGAAGAGACAGCTCTAGCGCTCACCAACTCTCCTCTTGTGAGTGTTCAAGCGGTAGCCCCTGGGGAGGTGGCGGTGGAAGATCCCTCAGCTCCGTGAGAAGTTATAGAGAAAATTTAGTCAGAGCTTCCAGCAGATCTCCTATCTTCTTCCTCCCGACCGGATGTCACACTGTGGGCAGACATTGACAGCGAGGTGACTTTTGAAGTAGCCCCATCTGTTTCCCTCAGCTTTGCTTCCTCTGAGTGCTTCATCTGGCAGGACTTAGACATGCTGCGCCAACTGGTGGAATCTCAGCTCGGGTTGACTTATCTGCAACTGAAAGAGATAGCCAGCCGTTTCACCGCTGGTCTGCAGGCGATGGGCTGTCCCTTGGAAACATGGGCCCAGCGCGTCTTACTGTTGTTAAAATTTGTGCACCGCTGAGATTTCCTGGCACATGTTTCAACTGACAGGCTGGTGGCTCTGAGGCTGCAGAAAGCAAAGTGCAAGTCCGAGCTGGGGAAGATAAGTTCTGTCCTTCAGGAGCGTCAAGGCCAGCTGGAGGTTTTGACTGAGCGGGAGCAATCTATACGTGACTGAATAGGCGTGCTTGAAGCAGAGTTGAACGACCTCCAGGCTGAGTTACCGCGGGTAAGGACCACCCGGCCACAATTTGCCGAAGAGATAGCTCTGCTGGAGGGACAGGTGGCATCTCTTCAGGATGAATCCGTCCGGCTCCAGGAGGATGAGGCTCATCTGCATGAGCTAAGCTCTGCTCCATATGTAGGCCTCTTGGCTTTTGAAGACATATTTCGGCATCCGTAGACGTCATTTCCTTGTACACGCCTTCCTTGAAGGTCACACTTGTATCTTTTCCCCCTTTTTGTAATAAAAAGAACACTTTATCATCGCCTCATGTGTACCTTTTGTTTCCATAAGGGGTTGGTGGTGGTTTGGCACATCCTATCGCGGGTAACTTGTGTTTAGCAAGAGAGCGTCCGCCCTTTCAAGGAAGGGGCGGGGGACTCGCTCCATCGCGTAACGATACCCGGAGGGGTGCTCAAACTGGGCTTTCGGCCATGTGTGCCGTGAGTGGGGTTGCAAGGTATTTGTTCAGAACAAACAGGTGGTTGTTTCTGGGTAGACTTCCAGGTTGGTTAGGGCAATGTGCCAATTGACCAGCGAATGGTTTCATCATCGATATCGGGTTCATATCGATGCAACAAAATGTACATTTTTTAACTCACCCTCTCCCTTCTCTCTCCTCACTCTCGACTCTCGCTCTCTCTCTCTTCCTCTCTCTCTCTCCCAAACGTGCTCTCTCTCCCTCTCTCCCATTCTCTCCTGGTTTGTGGCGAAACAACATCGGACTGGAGCGTGGGAGGCGCCGTTAGAACGGGCTCGACAAGTAGGTCGAGGTGGTACCCTCTATTCCGCGGTTCGGAGAGCGTGGAGACGAGACGGGTCGAGTGGAGCCGCGACGCCCCATCACCTAATCTGCATCGTTTTGCAGGTCTCGTCGCGATCGAGGTAGGGAAATGGGATCCTCGTCTTGCCAGGAGTATTTTGACGTCTCAGGCATCACCGATGGCAGACATTTATCTTGTTTTCCGTGTAAATCTTTTTTTGGTAAATTTTAGGCCTAATTTGGGATTTTTCTTCTCCTCTCCCGATTTTGATCGAATCAGTCGCTGATCGAGGCACGGGAGGTACCGTTGGGAAGGTCGTATCGCGAGGATCACGTGGACGCCCTTCTTCCCTCGATCCGCGGAGCGTGGAGGCGCATGCCATCGGGAGGTCGTCATTGCCCTCGTCATCCGTTCGGCATCGAATCGACTTCCTCATCGCGTCAGAGGTAGCGAGATGGACTCCTTACTTCGCTAGGATCATTTCCACACCACTTGCACATCCATCCACGGCCGTTTGGCCCAATTAATGCCCATGTTTAGTTCCGCCATAAAATGTGTTAAAAACATGTTAATTAGGTGTTTAATTGTTTATTAATTGATCATGGGCATGTTAATTACATTTTCAGCTTTTATTGGCTTGCATGGATGTATGGCGTGGTTTGTATTTTGTTTTCTTATAGGTTTTGTAGCAAACCCGTCAATTTCTATCGACCGGGGAACGGCTCGGTCGCAAATCAAACCCGTTCATCGCCCAAACCGCATGGCGGTCACCCCAGTGACCGTCATGACTATAACGCACCTTACAAGGCGCGTTATGCCCTCATAGTGGACCACCCCAGGTCCGTTATGCTCCTGCACGGCTTAGATAGGTGGTTAGTATAGCGCACCTGTCCCTGACCGTTATGGTCAGGGGTTTTCTGTGGATTTTCCACGTTCGGGTGACTTTAACGCACCCCTGGTAGACCGCCATATCCCCTTTGACCGACTAGTTTGACCGTTGATCGTTGACTAGTAAGGCGGTTAGCACGGCGGTCTAGGGTAGACACGTTATGCTGATATAACGCCCCTCACCCGGTGCGTTATATCATGCATTGAACCGTGATTTCCTATGGATTCTTGGTGTTCGGGAGACTTTAACGGACCCAGACCCATGCGTTGTACTCCTCATAACGCATGAGTCCCGGTGCGTTATTCTCCCTGGGTTTTCGGCTTCAGTTCATGTGAGTATCACGGCCTTGAAAGGCGCGTCATACTTAGCATAACGCCCCATGCCTGGTACGTTATGCTCTGCATTCTCGATTACCCGGCATTATACATTAGGGTATAACGTACTGGGGCAGATACGTTATACTGTACATAACGCGCTATCGCAAGTGCGTTATGGTCTGTATACCTGTGCCTTGTGTTCACCTGAGTGGACGGGTGAGTATAACGGACGAAGGGAGGCGCGTTATGCAATGCATGATGCCCCTGCCCTGATTCGTTATGTGAGGTAATGGCCCTGTATTGGTCTGTTATGCTTTCTGGCATTCTAAAAGGGCATGTTTAGTTCTTAATGCATTCCGCAGTGCATATTCGCCATGTTTAAACTATTTTATAAAACTGTAGCATTATTTTATACCCCGATAGCGTAACTCTCTCACCTTGTGATGGAGCCACTAGTCGTAGCCCGACGATCCAGGGGTATCGTCCCACCTGGGAAAGGTGGACGGGTGATCCCTTTGACGGTTCTTAAGCTAGTTACCGTGGGCCCCTGCAGTTACCGTTGCATCCTACGGGAGGGGAAAACTTGCTAGAGACCTAGCTCTAGGCAGGAGTCAGTGTGTGTACACATGGTCGGAGGTAGTAGGACTGACGCTGATGAGTGTCACTCTGACTAGTTCTTGTTCGGTACTGTTACTGTTTACGCCTCTCGCTGGTTGTGTTTAGCTGACCGTGAGTTGCTTGAGGCGTAGTGTAAGCTGTCAGTGGACGCATCTGGTGTCTCACTTCTAGTGTGTCTCTTCTTTCTCCTATCACCGGGTTGGCAGAGGATTCTCCTATTGGCGGGGTTAGTTTGATGTCAGCTTTGACACTAGTTTTGACGTTGGTTTTGACGTCAGCTTTTGCCGTTGGCCTTGGCGTTAGTTTTAACATTATACCTATATGGTATTAGCATATAAATTACTTGGCATATAGAGTAATTGGCATTTAGATTAGATGTATGCACTGTTAGTTAGGTTTACAACTTTGCTATAACTGTGTTAAATTATGCCATCTGCCTGCGTATTAATTAAATGTATGCCTTACACCCCCCTGTGTGCCCCCTCGCCGACACACCCCTTGAAGCTTCAGCGGCAAACCCCCTGTGTGCCCCCCTCGCCGGCACGCCCCTTCTAGGCTCCTCAACGGCACGCTCGTTCGGCCCTTCAGCGGCACACTTGCTGGGCTCCCCAGCGGCACACCCTGTGCCCCCTTCAACGGCACACCCCAATGGGCTTCTCCACTGGTACACTCTTGACTGCCCTTTCAGCGACACGCTCCTTGAGTCCTTTGATGGCACTCCCGCTGTGTCTCCCAACGGCATGCTATTCTGGCCCTTCAACGACACGCTTCCTCCAACGGCGTGTCCGGCAAACGAGATCTTATGTCCACGCCCTATGGATCCTTGGCGCACAACAGGCATGCTGAGGTGTCGAATGGAGAAGGCGGCACGTAGGCTACCCCCTGCCACCAAGGATGAACAAATCAAATCCCCATTAATGCCACAAGCATTCCCGCCATCGACGCCCCAAGCCGGAGGAATAAAAGCCTCTCTTCGCTGCAAATAAAAAACACACAGACAGAGGGAACAGGCAGAATGAGGAAGAAGAGAGAGGAGAGAAGAGAGAAGAAGAGAGGAAGACAGGAGGGCCTGCTGCTCTCCCCCGCCACTACTCCGCCACCACCGTCCATGAGAAGAGAAGAAGAAAAGAGAGAAGAAGAGAACAAGGGGGAGGAGCTTATGCTCCGCCCCTCATCCCCATTATACCTCATCCCCCTCTGTCATTCTTCCCATTTTGTTCTTTTTTTTTCTCTTGCAATGTATGCAGCCAGTTATGGCCTTTCCTTCTTGCGAATGAAATAGTCTTTCTTGGATCTCCATTGTTCCTGTTGGGTTTATGCTACCATGGTGCTTGTCTATTTTCTTCTTCTTCCTCCCCTCTGGCGGTTTGGCCTCTTGCCTTGATCTTTTCCCCTTTGCATGGCTCCTTTGTAGGGCCTCTGACCCTCACCCTTGCCCATTTACCCATGGGGAGATATTCCCCTCCTACCTTTCAAACACCTCGACCCTCATCCTTCATCGGCGCACCCCCAACTTGGTCTTCCCCGGTGTACCTCCCTCAGCCCCTGAACCGGTCATCCCAGCACACTTCCATTTCCACCTTGCCCGGTACACCCTTAATCACCCTAGCCTGGCACACTACCCAGCGCCCTCAGCCCGGCACAGCCTCCCTGGCCCGTGCACTCCCTGCCTCTCCAATGGCACGCTTTGGCTTCCCATTCACTGGAATAGCTCCCTCCACATGCCTTCAACGGCACACCCTTGGCTCACCTGCTCACCGGCAGGGCCCCTTCAACCCTTGCCCGGCACACCCACGCCCTCTTTGCCTGGCACACCTTGTGCCCCTCAGCCTGGCATACCCTGGCCCCTCTTCGCCCGGTATTCCTCTCTAGCCCCTATAGGCTCCCTGGCTGACACACTAGTCACCAGTCCTTTCCCCGTGCCCGGTGCACCCCTAGTCAGTCCTAGAGAGGTCTCCGATCCATCGTTTCTTATGGATTTTCCTGAGGTTTTATCAAATGTGCTGTCACCCTTGGCACGCACCTCCAATTGTCAGGTTCCGCCACTCCATGCGGGCGCGTTCCCTTTATCTCCCTTACCATCTGGGTCAAGGGGAGATGCTGTCGAATTTTCATCATAATTAACATAATAGCAATGATAATAAAAGAAAAGTAATGATACAAAAAAATAGCAAATGAACAGAATAAACACTAATGCAGTGGCTTCGCCGAAATAACGAAGGAACTATGGAGAGCCTGAATAACTGAACGTTCACATCTCTATAACGGACCACCGAACACAACCACGAACTCGATCCCCATGAATAAAAGAAAACCAGATTGAAACCCTACGCATGCACTTCATGAATAAAAGAAAACCCCTCGCATGAGCCACATGAATAAGGGGACCTCCTCTCCGACCCTACTCCACCTACATGGACTTTGCCCCAGCTGTACTGACCCTCGAACCAACCTGCCCCTTTGACCGGTGTGCCTTGCTCCTGGCTTATCCGGCACACTCCAACCCCCTCCTGCATCCTGGCCCGGTACACTCCCTTGGCGCCTTGGCCGGCACACCCTAGCCAGCTCCAGCCTGGTACACCCGCTTGCGCCCAGCCTGACACAGCCTGCCATGGCCAACCCGGCACACCCCTGCCCGGCATGCCTTCGCCCTTCCCCGGCACAGCCCAGCTGCAACCCCAGCCCGACACACTCTCTAGCGGTACACCCCTTTGCACCCTAGGCCGGCACACTTCCCAGCATCCCTTGCCGACACACCCCAATCCTACCTAGCCCGGTGCGCTCCCTTGGCGTTTCAATAATAAATAAAAAATGTAACAATAAACAACACTAATAACAAATGCCTAAAATAGATAAATAAATACATAATAAAAAATAGGGAATAATAATAACAAACTCAACAAAAAGTAACAATAATAAATAAGTAATCCGTGGAGTAAGGGGTGGACGTAGATTGCGGGTAGCAATCGAACCACCTAAAAATCCTCTGTCTCGTGTGGTTTGTCCTCTTCGATCTGTTACTTGAATGCTTGCACACCTATCGCTCGATCAATCACTTCTCTGATAGTCCTCATGTTCTCAATTGTTGGCTCTTATTGCCTGTGACGTTTTTAATAGTTTAAGTTTGACCAAATTGGGGGTGATCTATTTAACCCCTCCCCTTCTAGCTCACCTTCCGCTTAGTCTATCAAGACCATGAAGAAGACGACACTGGTGAGCATGGCCGTGACGGCAGCCTTCTACATGTCTTGTGGTTGCATGGGGTATGCGGCCTTCGGCGACGCGACACCGGGCAACCTCCTCACGGGCTTCAGCTTCTACAACCCCTACTGGCTACTGGACATCGCGAACGCGGCCATCTTGGTGCACCTGGTCGGCACTTACCAGGTCATCTGCCAGGCGCTGATCGCCTTCGTGGAGAAGTGGTCTTGCCGATAGTGGCCCAACTCTGACTTCATCACCGGCGCCCCGCCGACGTGGCCCGCCTGGCCTGAAGAAAGAGGAGATGGAGGAGGATGGGGAGGGGCAAAGGCTGTCACGTCCCGAACCGATAGCAGCGGAACGTGTCGTTTGCTGGGAACGTGACAGTTACACAGTCGTAAATAATCAAGAGTAGTCGCATAAGACCAAATAATTTGGAGTAATAATAAAATTTTATTCCAAATATAAGTCTCTTACAATTTAAATTTTAAAACTTGAAGACTCAACTACATCACAATGAAAGAAAAGGAGACGGCGCACTAACATACTTGGACAAGATAACTAAATAAGAGACACCATGCTAGGCTCAAGAAAGATAAATGAACTCAGGTTCACTAATTTTCAGAGCTCACTTGCACACGTGCCCTTCCCATGCGAGTCTCGGTCTCGCTAGCCACCTGATTACCTGAAAAATGTTGGAATAAAACTGGATAAGTGAACGCTCGGTAGGAATTACATCTCTACCATCCAGACTTACTTAAAGTAATTAACATCTTATGCAATGTATCATGATCATGCATGAGTGAACACGAGAAAATACAGAAATATAGCAATGCGAATGGCATGAAATATCTAGCACAAAAATTGAACTAAGTGTTGGAACACTCCTCTGTTGCAGGATATATCGAGCAAGATGTTTCTATATCATATCACGAGATAATAGACAATTGATCATCAAGTAAATACCCTACTTATTGGGTAGAGGTTCATGATTTTCAAGCACTCAAGTCAGTATAGAATTACCTAACGAGTCAGTGATTTTTACTCGTAGGTTGTCAGGATATCTTTAACCTCATGAGCCAGTGGTCTCAGGGGTTTATCATTAGTTCGTTTCTCCTCATGAGTCAGTGGTCTCATGGGTTTATCATTAGTTCGTTTCTCCTCATGAGTTAGTGGTCTCATGGGTTTATCTTTAGTTCGTGTCTCCGCATGAGTCAGTGGTCTCATGGGTTCATCCTAATTCATGTTTCCTCATGAGTCAGTGGTCTCATGCGTTCATCATTAGTTCGTGTTTTCTCATGAGTCAGTGGTCTCATGGGTTCATTATTAGTTCGTATTTCCTCATGAGTCAGTAGTCTCATGGGTTCAACATTAGTTTAAGACTTCCATCCTACTAGACAATAGCATTCATGAAGTCGAAGGCCCAATGTTTACTAGCTGTTATTTAGCGACCCAGTTTGAAGGAAATTAATAAACAATCAAGTTAGGGAGTACAGAAAATTGGGTAAATGGCATCCACTATGGGAGCCGTAGATTATAATTAGCGTCTATATCGATAGGCACTTATTCTGGAAATAGATAAAAGGCACGAAAGTAAATAGCATCCTCCAAGCAAGGTGCTATACTTAAATGACGTTCACTATTCTAGACATGAATTTCAGAAGTGATGAATTTCTCAAAAAAATGTCAGAAACAACATTAATTGAGGGTAAGATAGTCATGTTTCTTCAGAGGGACATGATTGTAAAACTGTGCAATAGATTTTTAGGGTACAACCTACTCGACTGCCTTGACAGAATTCAGAACTAGCGTAGACTTACGGAGGTCTCTAAGGTGACATCGCTAGTCTGAAGGAACAGAATATCCTGCAAAGAGCTCAATCATCTCAGAGAGTTAAGGGGGTGCACGATGAAAATCAAAACTAGGGACCTCATTCACAGAATAGGACGAGAGTGCCAAGCGGTGCCCCACGGTGGGGGTTGAAAATAGTGGAAACAGTTGATTAAGAAAATAGTATCCTGCCTGGCAGGCGCTAATACAATTAGCGTTTGCTATGATAGGCGCAATTAACATTTTCACTATTCCATTCAATATAAATGGCATCCTTCCCAGAAGGCGCTCATTTCCAATTTCTGAAATACGATTTATAATTTATAGAGAACAAATTTCAAGGCATTGATTATATTGTCAAAAGAGACATGATTGGCCGCATTCAACCTCTTCTCGTCTAGGAGTTCCAGCTGGACGAGTAACACCTCTCGACGTTCGTCGAGATTAAGTTCCTTGTCGAGCTGCACCCTTAGGGAAGGGATCAGAATTTCGTATGGGAGCACTGCCTCCATCCCATAAGTAAGAGCAAACGGGGTCTGTCCCGTGGGAGTACGGACAGAGGTTCGGTAAGCCTATAGAGCTTCAGTTAACCGTTTGACCCAATCAGCGTAGCGGTGTGACTCGCATGTTTTCTTGATGATTTTAAGAAAGGTTTTGTTAGTGGCCTCGGCTTGGCCGTTACCTTGGGGGTAACAAGGTGATGAATGATGCAATGAAATACCAAACTTCTTATAGAGGTCCTGGAGTTCTTGTGAGATGAATTATGACCCGTTGTCTGTGACGATGTCGCTTGGTACCTCGAACTGTGAAATAATATTTTTCATGATGAAGCGGTAAACGGTGGTAGCTTTGATCTCGGCGTAAGCTTCTGCTTCTGCCCACTTGGTGAAATACTCGGTTGCTTTAAGGATGAAGAATTTCTATTTAACCTGAGCATTAGGGTCACCTAGTGGTATGACAATATCAAAGGCCCACATCGAGAATGGCCAAGGTGAGGACAAAGGGTGGAGAGAGGAAGTAGGAGCGTGAATGTTATCGGCGTGAAGTTGACATTGAAGACACCTACGAACATAGGTAGAGCAATCTTCTTCTAAGGTTGGCCAGTAATAGCCTGGCCTAAGAATCCTTTTTGCCAACGCCTGTCCATTAACATGTCCTCCGCATTCACTAGTATGAGCTGCTTCCACGACTTTCCATGCCTCATCGTCATCTAGACATCTCATAAGAATTCCATTAAGAGCTCGCCTGTATAGTTCTCCAGTGATGATTATATACCTCGAGGCGACTCTTCTAATGGCCTTCCGTTGCCCAGCGTTGGCCGTCTCCGGAAAAGACCCATCCCTACAATATTGTTCGATCTCATGATACCACGATGGCTCTTCTTCCTCTAAAATTTCCTCTAGCTCGGCTAATGACACTTCCTTCAACTCTTCCTTCTCAGCCTTCTTCTCTAGGGTTTTCCTAAGTTTATCGAACCAAGGATCCTGAAGAGAAGGGGCATCCATCCGCTAGACCACAATGGTCTCAGTGGTGCGACTAAGGGGAAAGGCAAGAGAGGAGGCAAGTGATGCCAAGGCATCAGCAAGGATGTTCTGAGAGTGAGGAGTGTGAACATAAATGAGCTTGCGGAATTGTCTAGCCATGAGCGTGACCAGGTCCTGATATGGATTCAACTTGGGGTCACGGGTGCGGTAAGTTGATAGAACTTGACGCAACACTAATTGAGAGTCTCCTATACTATTGAGATAACGCGTGCCTAGTAAGTAGGCGTGTTTCAGACCAGCTAGGAGAGGCTCATACTCGGCTATGTTGTTCGTGGCAGGGAAAGAAAGTTGATAAGTGAGGGGGATGATTACTCCCTCGGGGGTAAGAAGGACAGCGTTGATGCCATGGCCCTGAGAGTTTAGCGCACCATCGAAGTGCAGCGATCAGAAAGGAAGGTGAGTGATGACAGCAAGATGTTCATCAGGGAATTCGTCCTGGATCGAATCAGTCTAAGGGATTGGAGAATGAGCGAGATGCTCAGTAATGGCATATCCCTTGATTACCTTCTGGACGACGAAGGTGATGTCAAATTAAGAAAGAAAGCTCTGCCAGCGAGCTAACCTACTAGAAAGGATAGGCTTCTCTAAGAGGTAACGAATGGGGTCCATTCTAGAGATCAGCTTGACTTCGTGGGCCAATAAATAGTGCTTGAGCTTCTGAGCTACCCACACCAGTGCTGCACAGGTCTTCTCCATGGTAGTATACTTAGATTCAGTGGGATTGAACAATCTAGAGGGGTAGTATGCTGCCCTTTCTCTTCCTTCATTGTCCACCTGGGCTAGGACATCTCCTAGGGAGTCCTCAATAACAAAAATGTACAAATCATGGGTTTGCCAGGAATAGGAGGGTGCAAGACCAGGGGATTAGAAAGATAAACTTTAAGTTCCTCGTAGGCCCTCTGACATTGTTCATTCCATTCGAATTTAGCCCCCGCCTTTAGCAATTCATAAAAAGGGCGACATCTCTGAGAATGATGAGATATAAATCTTCTAATAAACTATAGGCGCCCAATCAAACCATGCAACTCGGTGATGTTCTTAGGCGGGGGCATATCCATCACGGCCTTTGCCTTATTCGGATCGATCGGAATCCCCCATTTACTAACTATAAACCCAAGCAATTTCCCTGATGTAACTCCAAAAACACATTTAGTAGGATTCATTTTCAGTTTGTACTCCCTAGCCCTTTGTAACACCTTAGCTAAGATGGCGGGGTGTTCTTCTTTTGACCTAGATTTCACCAGGATATCATCCACATAGGCTTCCATGTACACATGCATCATGCCAGAGGGGGCGGCCTGATCTTCTTTGTACTCCTATATGACATGATATGATATGACAGTGGTCTAGTTTTATCTTTCTTCCTTTCTGTGAATTTTTTATGTGATGCATGTATGTATGTATGACAAACCAACAATGCAAATTCAGACAACTTACGGGTGAGACACACGGGAGGGGTGAGGTACGCCGACCCTACGAGAGAGACGACGAGAGAGGAGGGAGGCACGCTAACCCTACGAGAGAGACGACGTGAGTGGGGAGAGGCATGTCGACCCTACGAGAGAGATGACGCGAGTGGCACGCCGACCCTACAAGAGAGATGATGTGAGTGGAGAGAGGCACGCCGACCCTACGAGAGAGACGACGCGAGAGGGGAGAGGCACGCCGACCCTACAAGAGAGACGACGTGAGAGAAAAGAGGGGGAGTTTCAAGCAACACAGCTAAGGGATGTGCAGTCGTACTTAGGCCGCTCAAGGTTTATGCGGTTATGCCTCAGCCGCATATAGGTGTTGTGCGGCCAGTACCAGGCCGCATGACGTGATGATCTTTCAACACATGTGCGGCCGTCAAAGGGCCGCACAACAGGATGTGTGGTCTATCGCTAGACTGCCCAACTCAATACGCAGGGAACCCGATCGGGACTCTGTCGGAGAGTCCCAATCTGAGATGCCTCTATCCTAACTTGACCCAAATCCTATCTAAACCTGTTTAAGCCTATCTCAACTCAATCCTAGTGGGTTTAGACCTCTAGACAAGGCTCTATATAAGGAAGAGAGGGCCAAATTTGTGACTCAATATTTCCTCACTTTTCTAGCCCTCTAACTTATTTTTTTCCTTGCTAAGACATCATGAAGAGGGCCCTCGGAGGGAGTTCCATGGAAGGAGCGAGCTACGAGGGGCCGAAGCCGGCCAGAAAGGAGCGCGAGGCGCTTCAACGGCTGGCTACAATTCCCCACCACCTGAGTTCTAACCCTTCGAGAGAGGTATGTTTGTATTTCATTTGAATTTCAATTTTGATTTCTTCTTACATTGCCTTTTCTTCTTTTCCTCTCTCTTCCTTCCTTTTTCTTTTTCTCTCCAGCTCCTCCCTAGCCCTAGGCGCTATTCCACCTTGAAGTGGATGGCCCCAATGATCCGAGCACTACCCTTGGGGGTGACCCACATCCTTAACTCTTGGCACCTGCGTCCTCTGCTAGTTTTAGGCAAGAATTACCCCAAATTGTCCCTGGATTGGCACAGTATTTCAGCTTTGATAGAGACCTGGCATCCCCAGACCCATACTTTCATGCTACCATCCTTTGAGGCCACCATCCTGTTGGAAGAGGTAGAGACCTATTTTTCCTTTCCTAGGTCCAAAGTGGGTGAGGAGGACTCCATATGCTATACTGTTACCCCTATAGATCCAGCTGTCATTCTAGGGGGGTTCATTCCGGATAGTAGGGAGGTTCGCACCTTCATAGGCCCACGCCACATTCACCTCCTTGCCCTTAGCCAGTGGGTGGTAGAGCACTATAGGAATAGGTGTAGGTGGGACGAGGCCATAGCCAAGGCTGTGTCCATCTGTCTGTGCGGTGCCATCCAGTTCCCTTCAGCCGACCATACCCTAGATCCGCCCTTTCTCAGCACCATTAGCGGCCTGTGGCAGGGTCTTTCCATCTCCCAGGCCGTCCCAGCCTATCTCTATGAGGGCCTCAGCTCAGCAGCCTTAGGGGGCCCATTGTTCGGCTCTATGATTCTCCTGGAGTGCTGGATAGGATAAAGTTCACCCCTCGGGAGGATGCTGACATGGTTAGCAGGATCTACGGGAGCCATCCCCTTTTCTTCATAGGTGGCGCCTTCAGGTTCCCCTCATAGGTTGAGTGCAGGACGTCAGATATGAAGACCAAGGACGAGTGGCATCAGTACCTCAGTAGACTGCCCTTGGAGCAGTTCGTGATGCATCCCAGCTTCCTTGTTGACACCGACATCAGGCTGCCTAGAGGGTGGGCCTTGGACTTGCAGCTCGTGAGTGACGTAGTGCTGGCGATGTATAGCCCGCATCGGTGCTACCTGCAGACTGGGATGCCCAGGACGATCCTACCACCCCTATCCCACCTTCCCGCGCTGCAGGCGAGGAGGATTGACACCGAGGAGGACGAGCTGATGGTCAGGAGCGCGCTGATCATGTGGGGAATCAGCAGGGTGCAGACTCTACCCGTGGAGGTGGCTGAGGTGGCAGAGACCCGCCAGGCTTATGTTAGGACATTGAGAGAGATATGTCCTCGGGGAGATGCCCAGAGGAGGACAGAGTGATTGTACCCCCTTTTCTTTTTATGATGATGTCTAGAGTTTTAGAATAAATGAGTTGATTGATATGAGATAGAATTTGAGCTTGGCTTGTGATTTTTGTGGATCATGGTTCTACCTTTACTGTGGTGATTGTACTCTTTGTGCTCCGTCCTCCACCTATTACTGCGCACATAAAATAGCATAATGCACAGGGTACAGTACCTTGTAGACATCATAAGTACCAGAATCGTCCCCGACTTTCTTAGACAGCTTCATCTCAACGATCTTTTCTATCATCAGCTTATTCGCCACAGCTGGATCCACCAGCTCTGGAAAGAAATGTGCCTATTGATGGCTAAAAGGGGTCGTTACGACCGTTGTATGTAGAGTTGGCTAAGGTGCTGGCATGGCAGGCTGCGTTTGAGACGCAGAGGGTTGGGCTGCCACCTGTTGTGGGAGAGGTTGACTTGGCGCCTTGCCCTTGTCATTCCAATAAGGACCGGTTGGGACGGCCACCTTCGCTGAGCTGGAAGTCTGCCCCGCTGGCTCGGCCTGCTTAGAAACAGGCGTCTGTTCATTTCTCTCATTCAACTGTCTCCTGAGAGAGTCAATTTTCTGCTGATATCTTCTAAACATCATCTGGATCATGGGATCCAGGGTTGTTGGGATCTGCATCTCTCCCGAAGTCCCTTCAGTGGGGTCTACGAGAGAATTATCTTCTTCTTCTATAGTCAACACATTTACTGTCATCGTGGTGATCCTTCGGGCTTCATTGACGGCCGAAAGGTTACCTCGGTCAGCAGCTGCTATCTTATCTTTCGCTGCTTGACTTCTTCTAGTGACTGCGCCTGACCTGTGTGCCAGTCTAGTTAATTCTTCTAGCTGACCCGGCAACATACTG
Source organism: Amorphophallus titanum (assembly GCA_024336825.1). Classification (NCBI taxonomy): domain Eukaryota; kingdom Viridiplantae; phylum Streptophyta; class Magnoliopsida; order Alismatales; family Araceae; genus Amorphophallus; species Amorphophallus titanum. Next base: position 77,481,884 of record JANBPO010009603.1, on the reverse strand, counting down.
TATCTTCCGGTGACGCTGGCCATATTGCAAGTAAAAATCTACATTTTCCCTTTCTACCTGCGAATTCTTCTCTTGACCTGACCAGGGTATGTCAGACGATCAAATACAGACATTCTTTCTTCTTTTTCTTCCCTATGCGGGATATCTTTCTCATATCTGGCCCTGCGGCTGGCTTCACAGTCGTTGGAATTAGAGGACGAGACTCCTAACATTGTTTCTTCTGGAGCTTCTTCTTCTTCCTCCATAGTGCCCAAGGCACGGGATAGTCTTTGTTGCCCTAGGGAGGAGTTCCCTAGGCAATGAAAATAATCCTGAACCACCCGGTTCATCTCTTCCTGACTGTGCTCTTGCAACCCTGACCTGGGCAACAACCTCTCTTGAGTCTTCGACTAATAAGTCAGCCACGAGACTTGAGCAGCTAAGTACTCTAACTTGGAGTATCTGAATACACCTGCCTGTCTAGCGTAGGTCCTGGGTCTCTTTGGAATAGCAACAGAGACAACCTCCTTCATTCTTCTTCTATCTTTCTTTTGAAAATCTTCGCCCCTCCTTCCGAGGTGAGCGACAGCAGTGACTGGACCCCATGACTGGCAGCTCCTCTTCCCAGCAGAAGGGTGGATAGTAGTAATGTCTTCTTCTCTTTTCTGAAATCTTCTGCCCCCGGCCCTGGGGCAGACAACAGCAACATCTTCTTCCTCCCTCTCATATCTCTTGCCCCCAGCTCTGGGGCAGGTGACAGCAACATTCTCTTCTTTCTTCTCCCATCTCCTGCCCTCGGCCCTGGGACGGACAACAACAACATTTTCTTCTCGAGCTGGTGCCCAGCTCTGAATTCTCTTCGGCATCCAAACCTGCTTAAATTTTACCGTCTTGGGTGCCAGCGGCTTCCTTTGGTTAGCCTCCCAATTGGCCCTCCTAGTAGCCAGCACTTGGAACTGGTTGTTAGTTTGAACCTATGGGACAACCCTATCCGACCGGACATCCCTGGGGAGACCATTGAGGTTCACCCTGATGCTTCCAACCATCATCATCTTTCCTGAGTTCGAAAGGCGATGACTTGTAGTAGCGTACCGGCTCCCCCGATTGTTTCCTCTTCCCCTCTTGGCAGCAACGGGGATTGCATCCCTCCTCTCTACACAGTGGACGAAACAAGCGACGACCACTGGGGCAGTTTTCTTTGTCAGGTTCTTCCTTTCACTTGCAATCTTCATCGGGGCCCTTGTGGCAGCGCCCAGCTCTTCGTTGTCGATTTTCAGCAGGTCAACGAAAACCAGGCCCAGGCAGTTGGTCAATCCCACAACCGGTGGCATGGAGCCGAACATTGTGGGCACCGCCAGGTAACCCTCTCGCACGTGAGTGTCGACGATCTGCTGGTCGAAGTGGACCAAAACAAGTCCATTCGTCATCTTGATTCCTGAAAATAAGATTAATGCATAATTAGAATTTGAGAGAGGCCGTCGGGCCTCCTTCTTTGGCGTAGAGATGAAGGGAGACCTGGTCCCACCGGGCGTGCCAGACTTGTTGGAATAGAATATTTCTTTTTGACTTTGTTTATTTATTTTTAATTATTTGATTTGGTTATTTGGTTGTTTATTAAGCGTGCCAGTCACTACCGTGATAATTTGTTATGCGCTCGACCTGACTTGGCCAGTCGATTGTAGGATTCGGGTTGGGACCAGAAGTCTGCCATACCATAAAGGTTATGGCGTTAATTACGCCCTTCCTAAGAAGGACAACCCTTGATTAAACGCCAAAGACAGGAGTTTGAGTAGAAGTGGCAGCATCTATTTCTCTGAAGTGTAGGCCATTGATCAGTAACTTATCAAGATTCATCAAGATTCAGAGATGCCTTATATCAGCAAAATTCACATAGGCCAACAAGGATAACAAATAGGTCAGTAACGGTGATAAGTAAAAGATAGCAGTGACAAATGGGGCAGTAACAGTGACAGACAAGAGGATAAGAACAACAGCGATGTTGTTTGAATGTCAGGGTAACAAATAAGTGTCTAAGTCTGACAAATATCCGATAGAGGTGTAAAATGCTAATTAAGTCTGACAAATAGCTCAGTAGACTGAAATGAGGGAAACTTGGGAATCATGAAGACTCTTTTTCCATAAAGGACATCTTGAGTTACTTTGGCGGTCAAAGACACTCTCGTGAAGATGTCATCATCTGAGAAGTCAGATTCTTTGTCTGAGCAAGTTCCCGCCAAACGACTGTGCTTCCGATAGGAAGCCCTGCCTGTGCCGGACCAGCCATCAGCATAAAGCAGCGTCGGTGACATTTTAGAATAATACAAGCAGGGGTACCTGCAAGGGTAGCAAGACGCCTTGGCGAAGGTGGACCGCCTATTTTGGAATAAGGGGGTGCTGAGCCTCCAACCTGACAGGTTCCGTCCCAAACAGGGTGAGTAACTGCTTGTACCCTCTTCCCCTATCAATAAATTTTTTTTTTTGTAACATTTCTTTGCATGATGGATGCTTGATCTTTGTTGGATGTGGTTGCCGTTAATGGATCCATATCTTCCCTTGATGTGTGAAATGAAGGATACCATCCATCGCAGATAGGGGTTACCTTTATGAAGGGGAGTTCTTTCCCTATAAGTAGCAGGGTTTGTCGATGGTTCTAATATTAGAAAGGCTTATCTTCATGCTTATAGTTCACGTTAGGATCTATTTGTTGCCCCTGTTTCAAGAGCTTTCAGAGAAATGGGTCTTCTCTCGATCTGCAAAGTGCATGTTCTCTCTTTTCTTCTTTTTCTCTAACCCTTTCGCTTGCTTGGCCAGTGGCTTTTTTCTTCAGTAAGATCTCCAGCTTGTTGATTTATCTTTCTGCCTTTTCGATGCACTCCATTAAGCTACGTTCACATAGCTTGAGCACTGCGTTAATATTGAGCTGTTAAAATGAAGGGATGTAAACCATTCAAGGTAGGACTTTCGCGACGGAATAGTGCTAATAAATATCTATTTAGAGATGACAAATGCTAGATAGAAGCTACAAATAGTTTCTTAACAGTAAAAAATGTGAATAGCAGTCAAGATTGCACAACGGAATCTTGAATCTTGAATCTAGAGTTATAAGGGTTCTTTTTTTTAACTCAAAGGCAATGAGCAATAATGGTGGGTTGAGGTTTCCCGTTCATCCCGTCAATAATGCTCCACCTTGGCCACCAGGCAAGTGATTTTCATTAAGTAAAATAGTTAATGATAGAAGCAGTACAAGAAGGAGGGGGGAGGAGAGAGGTTATAAGAGTTCTTCATTGTGATGGGTTTGAGAAGAAGTGACAGTATCTATTTTTCTGAAGTGTAGGCCGTTGATCAGCAAGTTCAGCAAGTTTCAAGGGAGCCTATGGTCAACAAAATTCACACAATCTAACAAGGATAACAAATAGGTCAGTAACGTGATAAATAAAAGATAGCAGTGACAAATGAGCAGTAACGGTGACAAATAACTAAGGCGACGGACAGACAACAAGAAAAGAACAACGACGAGGACGTTTGAACGTCAGGGTGACAAATAGGTGTCTAAGGCTGAAAAATGTCCCATAGGACTGTCAAATGCCTATTAAGTCTGACAAAATAAAATATTTCGATGGATAATCATTTGTCGGTATAACGTCGGAGCAGTTTCGACGAATATTCGACCATCATATTATCCGTCGGTAACTATTCATACATTTAAACCCGTAATTATTTATTTGTGATGAAACTTATTTTAGTCGCAAAATCCGTCCCAAACCTTCGACATTATTTCGACGTTAATTTTTACTGTCGAAAAATTCAGACGTCTTTCCGATGAATTAATACTGTCAAAAATTAGTCAGTAGTTACCGATGTATTTACGACGACAAATTTTTCCATCACAAAGTTTAATATGTGCGACATGTTTCCGATGAATGATTTTCAGTCGAAAATTACCGTCGGTAATTAACATTTTTCTTGTAGTATGGTTAGGAGTACATACACACGCATGCTCCCAATGGCGGTGAAACCCACAACAAACACATGAGGTGCTCGGCACATCCATTCTATTGAAAGGATCCCAGGGAGGGGGATGGCGTTGATGTCGCCCTTTGGTAGCCCAGGGCATGTTCTGTGCCAACATAAAAGGTCAGACAGCAACACGCGATGAATGCATAAAGCAAAGAATGCAATCGGAGAGGGAGGGGAACCTCATACACACATTAGTAGTATCACATAGAGGCCATTACATTGCTCAGGGAATAAGCGGGATACTACATATAGAGGTGCGACCTGGCGTTGTCACACAGGGGCCGGCTGGACAAAATCCATACATTGGAAATCAAAGGGGATACAGGGGGAGTAAGAAGCTAAAAAGGTAAAAGAGAAAATGTAGGCTCATATCATCGCCCACCAAACTCTGGATATGCACAGATACATTGGTAAGAAGAGGGGTAGCGGGGAATGGTCGGGAGGAGTCGCCGGAAGACACCTCCGTTCTTCACTACAAAAATAGGGTATCGGAGAAAAGGGGCTCCTCTTCCTTCACTGCGGGCTCTCCTTGGCAAACAGATGGGGTATTGGCTTCTCTCTGGGTTTTCTCTCAAAAATCCCCCTTTCTTCTTCCCTGATCCTCTCTCTTTTCTTCTCAGATGATTCGCTTCTCTCCTCCTTTTCCTTGGTCGAAGGCCCCCTTCTTATAGCCTCAACCGGCGTGGCCTCACCCGACGAGCATATGGGCATGCCGGTTTAGTGAGGGTTGCCTCATGCGTGCCAGATTAGGAGCTTTAGAGCACGCCGGATTAGGGGCTCCTCCATCCTATCTCCAGCATCTTTCGGCCCATTTAACTTGTCCAGGCCCATCTGTGCTTATTTTCTTCTTTTGTGAGGGTTGGCCAATCGTCCAGCTTGTACTCATTGTCTAAGCTTTGGCTTATTTCTTCGGGGATGGTCCTGAACATTCTTTCATACTCTCGGGTCTTGCTTTAGCAGTTGGCCGTTGGAGCTGAGCATCTTTTCTTTTCTTCCTTTCTTTGGCCTCATCTTTTGTTCGACCTCTGCCATTCTTTTTCTTCTTTTCTTTCTTTTCTTCTCTGTCAGCACAAGAGCACTCGATCGAAACTTAAGACCTACAGAAGCAGAAGTTAGGAAAAATTAGGAATATTTTTAGTGTCAACACTGGCGTCTCGCCTCCCTCGCCTCTGTCCGGTAGCGCTCATGGTCCGCTACTCCTGTACGAAGCCTCTCGACCTCTACACGGAAGCGCTCCGTCTCGGCTCGTGCCTGCTCAAGCTCTACCTGGAGTCGCTCTGCCTCCGCTTTGGCACGCTCCGCCTCAGTCAGTGCTGTGGTCAGCTCTCTCGCCTATATAACATATTCATTGTAGTTAAGCATTTGCATTTCATAAGCATTTAAGCCAAGAGGGAACTCGGTTGGTTTGCTTACCCTCTCTGCGAGAGTGGCCTCAGCCTCCTCGGCCCAAGCAACCGCCCGAGCAAAGTTTGCGTCTCGCCCAACTCGACCTCCCACAGGCTGGTAAGAAGAGGACGGAGCATCTGGACCACACCGCTGCGCTCCCTCAACTTGCTGCATTTTAGAAGTCAAGTCAGTCAAACTCATAAGCATGAGCATAATTAAGTTTAAGAAACTCACCAGGAGCTCCAGCGCGTGCTCGAACTCATCCCTCTGCTGCATGGTGGAATGGAGGAGGCCCTGGAGCTCCGCTATACATCCCTGGGGGTCTAGCTGCATGTAGCAAGTCAAGGTGTCAGTGCATTTAGAAATAATTAATTAAGACAAAGCATGAGTTTAGAGAGTCGTACCAGTCATCAGACGCCACGAAAGACCTGGTCGCCGTGCCTCTGAGCGTAGGCTTTTAGGTAGGCCTCATCGCTGGTAGCTCGGGCCTTAATCTCCCGACCTCTACGCGACCAGTAGTGCATCTGGTTGATCACCTGGGTAATCCAGTCGATCTTACTACTGAGTCCCTTCTAAGACCGCCTGATGCGCTCGTCATCCCACATAGGGAACTCTACCTCCAGCTGATGGACGCTCCTCATCCTCATGATCAGGGAGTGATGGAGAGGCTCAATAATGTTCTTGCAGTGGAGCCAAATCTCTCGTCCTACGTATGCATGGGCCGCCTCCACCCAGGGTTGTCCCTCATGACCCTCGTCATGGTAAGGTGTCCAGTGCACTTGAAAGGGCAAGCAAGTCAAGTGTTAGCATTTAGATAAACATAGAAAGTATTTAGATAAGTAATTAATAAGCATTTAGGTGCACTTGAAAGCTTGAGTCTAGAGGCTTACAGATCCGTAAGGAAACATGTCCATGTCGTCCTGAATCACCCTTGATAGGTGCTACAGCGACCCCATGTCCCGAGCCACTATCCATTGCCTCGCGATGGGTATCAGATCTAGATGTACCTCCTTCCCTCTCCCTAAGCCAAGGAGGTACAGGTAGCTTCATACCTACATTAGTCAAGTGTCAGCATATAGCAATAGCAAACATAACTAAGCATAAGCATTTAGAGTTGAGCATTTTACCTGGAGTAGAGGCGAGAAGCCGCCCAGCGTCGTCTGCCGGTCGGTCGTGCTGAGTGAGTCAAAGAGGAATGCCAGTATAGTAGCTCCCCAGGCGTACTCTCCGGATAAGTCTCTCAAAAGCGGAAGGAGCTTACAGCTCACTCCATCTGCCCTCATCGCGAAGAGAAACTTCTCAAACAGCAGCATCAGGTAGTGGTGCAAAATAATGTCTCCCTCCGGTCCCGGTCCCGCAACCACTCTCTATCTAGCCTGGTCTGTCAGTCGGCCCAGATGCTCCTCAGGTAGCTCACCCATGGCTATCGCCGCTCCCCTCAGCCCTAGGCTCTCCTGGAGTGTCACCCTCACCAACATCGATGAGTGATGTCTAGGTCGTGTCAACTCCAAGTCAAGTAGCTCCCGCGCCATCTCTTGGTAGTCGGCATAGGTGGTCCCCATCACCGGTGCTCCATGGACCCGAAGGCCCGTGATCCTCACCACATCCTCGAGCGTGGGGATCATGTGTCCCCACGGGAAAAGGAACGCTCGGCTGACTGCGTCCCATCTCTCATGCAGTGCCCCCCACTCCCCACCGCCATGAACCCCCCCAAGCACGGAGCGTGAAGCGGCCACTCCCATGCAGCTGCTGCCGCTGTTGGTTATCCCGCGTCAACCCCGACAGACGAGCACAAGGACCGGCCTGGCTACATCGCCACCCCACTCCTGCTAACGGACAGCCCCCCCAAGTCTCTTCCTCCCTCCCCCTCACTCTCTCCAAGCCTACGGCTGGACCCCTGTTTGGAACAGGGGCACCGTCGGTGCCTCCTTCCCTCCCCTCTCTCTCACCTTTGCCCCATGCCAGCTCCCCATCTCCTCGTTCTCTCACTCTCTCTTTCCCCCCTACTCATCTCCCCCTCCCATTCTGTTCTCAACACACCCAATATGCGGGGCGGGCACCCATCCCCACCTTCTCTCTCAACCTCTTTGCCCACTCTCTCTAACTTCTCTCTCTAAGCCTTGCCCATCTCCCGTCTGCTACCACTATCCCAGCCTCACCCTCTCTATAACCCATGCCTCACCCTCCATCGGCCACAACCTCACCCTCCCGGAAGCAACCACATCTGTCAACTTCCCGCAGCTCCGCCTCCCTCCGGACACGACCACAACGCAGAGAGGACCTGGAACCCACGACGAGCATGGTGCCCCGCCATGCAACCCACAGGTGGTACCCATCCCATCGACGTCGCCAACACTCCGAGCACGCCATGGCCTGAGCACCCGCGACCCACTATCAAAGCATAGTGCACCCGACACCCCAAACACCTGCAACTGTCTCGGACACCATCTGCCCATGCCCTCCGCCTCCCCGACAAGTCAAATGGTGATTCACTGCAGAACGCCTATGCAATTTGCGCAGGTCTGGTGGCAGCTCCAACGAATGAAAGTGCAATGAACAAATTAAGGTGGATTTATTGGGCGGTGTGGAAAGCTGGATAAGGCATGTGAGCCCACCACCGAGCGGCCTGGCAGGTCCTGCACGAGCTCCCGCGAGCATGGCGAGCATGGCAACCGACCACGCACCCATCGTGTCCGAGCATGGTGACCCTTCCCTCCGAGCACCAGGGCGGCTCACTCAGTATGCCGACACGCCCTCCAGCATAACGGACGGGCGCCCCCGGGTTGCCGTTGTCGTTGCCGTCACTTGCCGCACCACCCCCACTGTGAAGGCCGCACGTGAGCCCAAGCGCGCAGCCCGCGTCCGTCACCGGCCAGAGGTTCCCACGCCTCAGCCCACGAGCCCACCGGTAGCAGCGGAGTTAGCCCACCTCCACCGTCGCTGCCACTCTCCCTCAGCCACCCTCGCCACCACAGCTACCGTCGAGTTGAGCCTCACCGCTCTTAGATGGCACCTTCATCGGCAACGCTAGCTGCCTCCACCACTGCCATCATTTGACCATGCCCTTGCTCGTTGTCCCGCCATGCAGAGTCACCGCTGAAGGGTGGGCAGCCCGTCGCCAGCGGCCACCCTGTTCTGGCCAAGCACCAACCACCAGCCTCATCTAAGAAACCAAACCCCCATCGCCATGCACGTAGCAGCACCCTCATCCCAAGTGCACCCACCGACCACTGTCACTGCCAGCTTGCCATCGCCATGTACCCTGCCCATGCACCGTAACCACCTTTTTTCCCCACCCAGCCAGCCACACCCCTCATCCTACACCGCCCCACAGCCCACGGCGTCGTGCAGACCACTCCCCTGCACCACAATCTGCAACCCGCCACCACCATGCACCCTACTCCCATTCCCCAACACCCTCACCTGCAACCTCCCCGTGCTCTGCCCCTCCACCTGCAAACGCCACAGCGCCCCCCCTCCTCCACACAACATGTGGCCATTTTCTCTAGCCCCTTCCAAGTAGAACGGCAGCTTGTAGCACGTCAAAGGGAAAGCAGAGCATCGCCAGTGGTGACGCGTCCCCTCCGCAGCGACGCCAGTGTGTGCCTCCCTGCTGGTCATCACCTGCAACCTCAACGAACGCCTCCCGCCACGGCCCACCATCCCGTCGACGTCGCCGATGCTCCAAGCCCGCCAATGGTCTGAGCTGCAGCTGATGATCCTGTCGACATCGCCATCGATTACACCATTCTCTCTCTACCCATCCCCTCTCTTTCTCTCTCCCCCCCTCCCCACGTCAGTTGCATGGTAGCGGATACCTCTCTCTCATCACCATGTATTCTCCCTATTATCCCTCTCTATATCTTCCTCATTCTCTCTATTTTCTCTTTCTGTCTGTTACGATGCTTGGAGAAAAAAAAATGAAAGAAGAGGTGGCAGAGATGGCTTAAAAAAAAAGAGAGAAGTGCATAAAATAAAAAGGGAGCTATTTTAAAAAAAAAGTGCACAAAAAAAGAGAAAGACTGAAAAAAAAAAGAAAAATATCAGACTCGGAGATTTGTCTCACATCACACTTGGACCATCTACGACAGGTCTGTCTTCTCTTGAGGAGAGAGAGTCTCTATGCTAACCCTAAGAAATGCTCTTTGAATTCGTATCCCGATGCCTTACTTGCCAACAAGTTAAGGCGGAACATCAAAAGCCTGCCGGTAAGCTACATCCTCTTGATATTCCTAAGTGGAAGTGGGAGGACATCGGTATGGATTTTATTATGGGACTATCTAAGTCTAGAGCAGGACATGATGGCATATGGGTTATCATCGACCGTTTGACTAAGTTGGCACATTTCTTGCCAATAAAGAGCCGATGGTTGGTAGATGTACTTGCTGCCCTGTACATAAAAGAGATAGTCAGATTACATGGGATACCAGTTTCGATAGTGTCCGACAGAGACCCACGATTCACTTCTTAATTCTGGAAGGGTCTACAACATTCGAACGGTGGCGATTCGCCAACTTTCACTTCCCCCTGAGTCATCTAGCATAGTGTCCTCTTCTTCCTCTTCCAGCTCTCCTAATTGCTCCATGACGGACCAACATCCCGAGGCCGAGGTGCAAGAAGTTGAGTGGGATCCTAGGGCTTTTACGGCACCGGTGGAACCTCTACGCAGTGAGCTGACTGAGGATGAGGTGAAGCGGATGGAGGGTCGATATGGGCTACCTTGGAAGTATCATTTTTCTCCCACAGAGCCCCATGAGTCCAGTCTGGACACTCGCTCCAGTCTCTTCTGTTCCTTCCTTCTGGCCTGAAAGTGCGGGTTCCGCCTTCCTCTTCATTACTTTGCTGTCGCATTGCTTCGGTTTTACCAACTGGCTCTAGTCCAGTTGGTCTCCAATTCCTATACTTTCATATTCTCCTTCATCTTCCTATGTCGTTTGTGTGGGATCGAGCCTTCGTTGGATCTCTTCCACGTCTTCTTTGAGTTGAAGGAGCATGCCCACGTGGGCAAAGGTTTTTTCTTCCTCCAGGTGAAGAGGGGGAGGAGCTACGTGACCTGCTATCCCAGGGATTCTTCTCACAAGGGCTGGAAGACCCAATATTTCTGGGTGGGCGCAGCCTTGGACAGCAGGTCCTGGAACTTCTCGTTGGTGCCCAATTTTCACCCAAATATTCCTCCAAAGCTAGTTGTGATTTCCCCAGAGGTGGAGAAGAAGGATGCCCTTCTTCAGGAGAATCATCGATCCACCGTCGAGTTGATTACTGAGGCCAACATTGAGGAGTATCCCTCTTGGGCGGTGAGGCCTCCAGGTAAGGGCTTCAGGGCCTTGTATTGATGTTGGGTCGAATTAGCAAGTTTCTTTCTGATGGTACTCTTTTGTTTGCTCAGACTCGAGGCGAATGGCTGATGAAGGGGCATCGCCGGTCGAGGTGGTGATTCTCGATGAGGAGGAGGCGCCTACCCCCGACAGACTTCAAGTGTCCGGGAGTTCTTCCCGTGCTCGAGACAAGGGCAAGCGACTTGCCCGGGATGGAGCTTTCGAGTATCGTGGGGCCAAGCACAAGGATCCCATGGAGATGATACTCCAATCCTTAATGAAGGCCGTGACTGCTGAGAGGAAAAGGGTGAGGAGGGTGGAGGACGCTCGCTTGGTTGAGGGGGGCGTGCGGCTGGCTCTCCTGTCTGGTGAATCAGAGGGGGCCGCTGACTTCGGAGGAGTCGTGGTCGAGACGGATGCATCCCGAGTAGAGGTGGACGGTGCTGGGTCACCTATCGGGGTCGAGGGGGCACAGGGTGATGGGACCTGATATGAGCCAGTTGAGGTCGAGGGGTCGCAAGGCGTGGCGAAAGAATCCCTATCGATCGAGGCTGCCGAGGCGCGGGGGGAAGCGGCTCAACCCGAGCTAGCCGGTGGGCCTCTGGGAGTGGTAGTGCTCGGGGGTAATCCTTCGATCCTGACTGCTCCAGAGAGGGCCGCTTCTCCTGTGGCAGGCACCTTTGCCATCCGAGCCTCCTTGTACCGCAGGTGCCGCTCTATGACCTCGGAGGCGATCTGGGGAGGTCTCGGGCGTAGTCCTCCTTCTGTGCTCCTCGAGCGAGTCATGGAGGGCGGCTTGATCGTGGCCCAACTGGGGGCCGAAATGACTGATCTGTTCGCTTGGGTCAACTCGGAGAGGGAGTCCCTGGCCTGGGCTTGTGGTTCGTCCGACCAGATGATTGAACGCCTGAGCCTCGACCTTGAAGACCTTCAGTGGGAGGTGGCCTCGCTCAGGGCGCAACTGGAGTCGAGTCAGAAAGAGGCTCGGGAGTCGACCGAGTAATTGGTTCAGGCCCGTTATATGGTTGAGCTGAAAGATAGGGTCCTGGACGCGGAGCGTAAAGCGCAGGTCAAACGTGACGAGCAGTGGAAGGCCGAGCGTGAGGCACTTGAGGGTCGGGCTCGAGAGGCCGAGCGATAGCGGGCGGAAGCCGAGGGCGTGTGTGGACGTCAAAAAATGACGGCAAGGATCCCACGGCACCTGCGGCACTCGCATCTATGTGCGAGGTGAAGGCGGGAGGGCCGAATAAACCCATACCTCGTTCGGCCAGAACGAGAACCCGCTCGGCAGTCCGCTCCGACTGGGGCGGCTAGCTCAGCGGTAGAGCGTCTCCTTTACACGGAGAGGGTCGGGAGTTCAATCCTCTCGCCGCCCACCAGTTTCAAGTCCTTCCGGAAATCCCCGCATAATCCGCTTTTTTACTAGCCACTAGTTACTAGCTACTAACAACTTTTTTCCCACACCCCCACCTCCCAAAACACCTCTAACCCTGCCCATTTCTGCCTGAATTTGCTAGATTTCAGCTGGAAAAAACTACGGATAGTGTAAGCAGCGCATGGATATTATCGACCTTATGATTTCGGATCAGGTGATTGCCATCACCGATCTGCACAATCTGCCCGTCACCGTGCAAAAGGACCCGGAAACGCTCATCGAAGCGCTGGGTAAGGCCGGTAAGCTCTCTGCCGCCCAACAGGCCCGCTATAAAGCCGTCGCCTTCGATTTCCCGGTCAAGAACGATGAGGAAATGGCCAAGATCACCCCCCACCAGCTGGAGGGGATAGATAGGGATTTCATGCAGTACTACACCGCCTGCCCGATAGAACTGGGCCGCAACCAAGTCGTCTGGGCGGCGGCGGACCTGCCCAACAAGCGCCTGCACTCCGAAATCCTGTTGCGCAACCGCAAACACACCCCCATGTTCGTCTGGGCCAGCGCCAAGACCATCGAATCCGCGATTGAACGCATGTCCAAACGGGAAGGCCACAGCCTCAAGTTTTTGGTCGAGAATGCTTATGCCCAGCTCAACGCCGGTAACGACGACGCCATCATTTCTCTGGTGGATGAGATCATCCGCACCGCCTACAAGAACGGCGCGAGCGATTTGCACATCGAGATCCTCAATCGCAAACCCACGGTGATGGCCCGTATCGATAACGAGCTGGAAGAACTGGTGGCCCTGCCGAGTGAAGTGTACGACCGCGTCGTCGGCCGCCTGCGCCACATGGCGGGGGTGAGCGCCGAAAACTTCAAAAAGCCACTCTATGGCCGGATGACCTTCCCCCTCACCTCCCGCCAAAGCGTCGATATCCGCTATACCACGCAGCCGATTACGCTGGAGAACACCGCCAAGATCGCCATGCGTTTCCTCCGTCCGTTCGAGGGCAGCATGGATACCTTTGGTTATACCGATGCGACGATTGATAAGATCGACCAGCTGATGCGCTTTGAAGAAGGTGTGATTATCTTTGCCGGCCCCACCGGTTCCGGTAAGTCCACCGCTTCCCGCCTGATGATTCGCCGCGGCCAGCGCCCCGGCCAGAACGTGATTTCTTACGAGAAGCAGATCGAAGAACGCATGGATAACGTCATTCAGACGGAAGAGGATCTGTCCGCGGGCGTCAATCTGGAGAGCTTCATGTACGCCGCCCTGGGGCTGGACCCGGACGTGCTGTTTATCGGGGAGGTCCGCTCGCCCGAGGATACCCGCCGCGTCATCGATGCCGGTAACCTGGGCCACCTGGTCATCACCACCATGCACGCCAACGATGCCTTCATGAGCATGGACCGACTGCTCCAGCGCGGCGTCCCGCCGGAACTCATCTTCTCCAACGTGCGCGGCATCATCGCGCAACGCCTGCTACGGCGCCTGTGCGCCAAGTGCAAGGTGCCGTTCGAGCTGGACCAGGCCACGGCGGACAGCCTCAACCAGGTGCGCCCCATGGGGTTCGAGCGCGGCGGCCACATCTACCGCCCCAACCGCAATGGCTGCGAGCTCTGCCACTACCGCGGCTACACCGGCCGGATTGCGATGGAGGAGGTGCTGGAACTGTGGCGGCGCGAGATCACCCGCAACCTCTATGCCTCCAACCGCCTGCGGCCGGATTGGATCGATATCGTGCGCGAGCAAAGCACCGCCGTGGGCATGATGGACATGCTGGCCCAGGGCCTCCGCCACGTCAAAAACGGCATAACGTCCCTGGATGAATTGGAGCGCTTCTTCAGTGCCGACCTCGAAGCCCTTCACTAAGCGGAGTTCCTCCGGCGGCCTCTTCGGGGGCGGCGGCGGCATGTGCGTGAACAGCTACTCGCTGCGAATCGCCAACAGCATCGTCGCCAACAACACCGCCAGCAACAACGGGCACGACATCAGCCTGTTCAACATTGCGGGCCCGACGCCGCCGATCGGCGGCGACCACAACATCATCATGCACTCGACGCCAGCCGCGCCGCCGGACACGATCACCACCGATCCCGGCCTGCTGCCACTCGCCGACAATGGTGGCCCGACGCGCACGCACGCGCTTGCACCGGGCAGCGTGGCGATCGATGCCGGCCTGCCGTTCCCCGGCCTCCTCTTCGACCAGCGTGGCGCAGGTTTCCCTCGCACGCTCGATGCCGCGGCCGACATCGGCGCATTCGAATCCGGAGAGCCGGTGCCACCCGTGGGCGAATGTTCCGAAGCTGTCGTCCGCGCCGCCATTGCCGGCGCACCGGATGGCGGCATCGTGGACCTGTCGCTCCTCTCCCAGTGCACGATCAATTGTTGTTATTATTATTTATTGCACTTGGAGCGTGCCAGGCAGGGATGGGCTCAAGTGTGCCGAGCAAGGACTGGGCGAAGTCCGTGCAGGGTAAAGTCCGTTCAAGGTAAGGTCTGTGCTAGTTGTCAGGTCTATGCTAGTCTGAGTAAGGGTCTATGCTAGTCTGAGCAAGGTCTGTGCTAGTCTGAGCAAGGGTCTATGCTAGTCTGAGCAAGGTCTATGCTAGTCTGAGCAAGGGTTTGTGCTAGTCTGTGCAAGGTCTGTGCTAGTCTGAGCAAGGGTCTGTGCTAGTCTGAGCAAGGGTCTATGCTAGTCTGAGCAAGGTCTGTGCTAGTTTGAGCAAGGGTTTGTGCTAGTCTGAGCAAGGGTCTATGCTAGTCTGAGAAAGGTCTGTGCTAGTCTGAGCAAGGGTCTATGCTAGTCTGAGCAAGGTCTGTGCTAGTCTGAGCAAGGGTCTGTGCTAGTCTGATCAAGGGTCTATGCTAGTCTGAGCAAGGGTCTATGCTAGTCTGAGCAAGGTCTGTGCTAGTTTGAGCAAGGGTCTATGCTAGTCTGAGCAAGGTCTGTGCTAGTCTGAGCAAAAGTCTATGCTAGTCTGAGCAAAAGTCTATGCTAGTCTGAGCAAGGTCTGTGCTAGTTTGAGCAAGGTCTGTGCTAGTCTAAGCAAGGTCTGTGCTAGTCTGAGCAAGGGTCTGCGCATATGCATGCAAGGTCCGTGCATGTGTGCAGGCAAAGTCCATGCAAGGCTGGGATGAAGTCCATGCAACTGGGAGTAAAGTCCATGCAAGGCTGGGCGAAGTCCATGCAACTGAGAGGACATTTTTTTGATTATATATTTTATTATCAATGGACTTGGAGTGGTGAATGCCATGTATCATTTCTGGGGCATCGGTATGAATATGGTTCTCGGCGCTTACACATTCATTGGATGTGGCAAATTCTTAAAAAAAGGACACTTGATACAGAGACAAAATCTTAGTTTAAGGTGCATCTGCATATGCAACTACAATATATGTGCAGTACTTCTGTATTTTGAACAATTACTTGTTTCTGCTAGCTTCCAAACAAAGGTCTGCTATATTTCTTCTATCCAACAGAGTTCAACTGCTGTTGTTGGGAGAGATCTTTTATACGTAACTTTGTATAAAAACCCTAGACACAGGTATGGACAACGCATGTTGATGTCTATGTACGGCATGACATCTTGTCACCCCAAAAATCAGATCGTGTAGTTCTTGTGTCAGTTGATGTCCCATCTTTTTTAATCTGCCATCTGTTAGATTTTCAATGCTCACTAATTTGATTTGCTTCTGTTCATGTACTCGTGTGTTCTTTGGAAAGCATTTAAGCTACATTTTCTAGTAACCTTACTGAGAAAATTTGGGCAATCAAGCTTGGAATCTTTTCTGCTTTAGATCTTTGTTGTATATGTCTTACACCTTCACTCTTATTTTAGCTTGGGTCTTTATTCTACTTGACCTTTTGTGACATGTCTATATTGATTGTGACACATTATTAGATAATGTATTTGCTTAGTTGCAGAGGGTACTTATTGGATATCTCAGCTGATTGGTTTGACAATTGATACAAAGACCCTAATTGAGCCCTCTATTTGAGAAATTTTCTCTAGATTTTTCTTATCTGGCCTCCATGATTAAGGATTACATTGCTCGCTAATTGTTCCAACAATGGATTTGGCTAACATAACTTTGTAATTGTATGAGGTACATGATTGGATTAAGCTTTTAATTGATTTTTGAGGTAATAAGTTTGCAGGCTTGCTGAAGTTCTAGGTTGCCGGGCAGTCTGGTTTCTTTTTGCCCCAGAGGGAGTTGGGTTTTGGTCAGTCTCTTCCTGAGTATAAATTGAGGTTTGAAATTTGGCTGGAACTTCTTGTACAGGAAATATGGAAAATATACGAACTCTCTTAGCATTGCATTTTTGGGAAGTCATTGCATCTTTTAGCTGAACTTTGCTCTTTTTTTTTTTAAATATATGGGAGGCTTTACTATGCCAATGTCCGATATTTCCATTGGTTTTAGGAGATGTTTATCCTATCTGTTTTCACATATCTGAATCAAGCAGCTGGCTGTTCCTAGTAGAATCATTTGGATTTTTGAATAATAGGCTGAAGGCAATGAAATGTTATATTGATTACGAGCATCATGACTCAAATTTTGTTGGAAATTATTGTAGGACTAGCTTTTGGTGATACCACCTCAGTGCAGATTATAGACTCAGGACCTTTGTGGGTGTTTCTTGGCTTGGCACTGGTATGGTCTTGAACCTACAATCCTATTAACTGATGATTGATCTGTCAAGGAGAAGCCTAAAAGATTTATTTTGCCCACTGGTCATCTTTGGACGTTTGATTTCAAATTGTTATAACTTAAATGACACAAACGATCATTTAGGCTGACTGAATTTAGCGGGTGCCAATTTATCAGTTTGGTTTTGTATGGTGTATGCCTCATACTTAGCCATAGACAAATTCCTCTACCGTAAAGACGCGAACTTGACAGCTTTCTTCTCTTGTACTCGGTCAAAAAAATATTTATTTTTAAAGTGCTCGAGAAATTCTTCCCATAGCACCAAGCCATTTGGTAAGGTTGGCTCAATAGACTCCCACTAGGCCTGAGCATCCCTTTCCAATTGAAAAGTCACCAACAGCACCCTCTCTTGATCGCTGCACTACAGTACTCAAAAAATACCATCCATCTCCTTAACCCAGTGTCTGGCCTTATCTGAGTCAGGAGAACCACTGAACTTAGGGGATTCATGTCATGGAAATTTCGATGGAGATCGCCTGCACCATGTTGAGCTCTGCCTTGTGCCACTTACTGTAAAGCCTGGGTCTGGCCCTACATCATCCGTTGCATCTCTCTCCACTGGGCGCACTCCGCAGCCATTAGAAGGAACTAGTAGGTACCTACAACCATTGAGAAAGGATTAAGAATCCTTTACTTAGTTTGTTTACAGTTCATTCATTAATCAAACTTAGCCCAAGTCTCTACCCCATCTTACAAGGTTTGATCTTAAGACTATCAATGTCATGGATCCTAATGGCACTCTAGAAACCAAGGGTCTAAAGAAAACTTAGGCTCTGATACCACAAAACGGTCACATCTCGACGTGAAAAAATCGAAACATAGTAGTTATATCATTCATGTCAATCAAAGCATGCCATTGTCACAATAGACCAAGCCATGAGAACACAATTTAAACCATAAATAACCAACTTTATTAATAATTCATAATTTCATTACATCGACACGTGTGGACTTTTCTAGGATAACCACTCAACTCTTACATTGACATCTCACTATGAAACAATTGACAACAATTCACTACTGACTCCGATCTAGGACAACAAGAAGAAAAGACAAGACATGCCAAGAATACTAGGTTGGTACGCTCCAAGGTCACTCACGCTCGTCCCCATCCGATTGAAGGTCCTTATCTGAGCTACTTGAAAATTTTGGAGAAATTGGGTTCGCGAGAGCTCAGTAGGAATTGTATCTCTATACCAGGCAAAGATTAAGTAATTAACCATTCAATGAGATATCAACGAGAAATCACACAAGCAGAATAATGACTTAAATCAATAGAAAGATGTTGACTAAAGATAGTAAAATAATGGGATGAAAGTTGTCTGAGAATAATAATAAAACATGGGTAATAACAATAGACAAAATGAGTGCATGTAACTAGAATTTTCGTGTGATTGGCCAGGTTAAGCATGCATGTATGATCACGTAATCAATTCATGTAATTCAAGTGGAATAGTATGTCATAGATCAACACACTTGTAAGTACTTCGATGCAATACTACACCTTGTCATTATAACTCCCATGGGCAATAAGTACTTTTGGATGCTCCTCCCAGGACCAGATCGAGCCATAATTGATGCATTGGCATTGAATGGTAGATCTAAGTACAAATCTAGACATTCATTAATAATGGCCAAGAATTTCAAGGACAAACTCATTTTACCAAGGCATTAAGATCAGGGATATGGATTTCTTAGAATCCAAGCACAATAATCCTAGGGAAAGTCATTAAAGAAAATGACCTTAGAAATACGATTCAATTGATTTTTAGTAATAAGGTTCCAAACTAGACCCAATAAAGGTCACGAATATCAAGGAACAATAGCCTGGAGTGGCTACAATCTGGACTCAACTTGAATTTCCATAACACAAACATAGGAAATTGGACTTTTGGGAAATTGGGCTTTAACGTGGTATAGTCCATGATCGCGACATGAACACATCTAGAAGGATGACTGCTATCAAGACCGGGTGGGTAGTCAAGACTGAACGTGGTCCAATGATCAATTGCTTCTATAAACAGAAGAATGAACACAGTTTTTGGGTAGGTCGCGTTCAAAATAGCATTGGTAGAACTCAGTCAGTGTCTCGTTCCGCCCCTCCAATGGCCGGTTGAACCCCGTCCCATATAGTAGGATGAAGATTCAGAGGGTTTTTTAGGATTTTGGTGGTAGAACCTGCTCGGTGTCCTAGTGGGAATCATAGACTCGTGAAGACTTACAGAGGCCTTGATGTAATGGTTCCAGTCTGACAGAAGGAGTATCTGGTGGAGGGTCCCAACTACAGTAAGAATTGGGGGCGATAGTAACATGAAAGAATCTGGTAGCAATGGTAAGTTAATACCACCGAGATGGCATGACTTTCAAATAAACCTCTAAGTTCATGGAAAACTGGAATAACAGCAAGGCTAACGGGTCATGGAATTACATGATCATGATCATTAATAAGTTAACAACAAGTTGATCTACTCCTCTTCTCTACTTGAGATAACATGATGTGACACCACCTTGGGGGTGATAGTTACAAGACCGAAGACCCCTCGGACCTAGCAAGCAAGTAGTGCACGGACCGGTGATTTCACTCGAGCGGACTCACTCGCAGAAAATTTTATTCCTACATTTTATCTGGGGTGCTACAGCAAGAGTGAGGGCATTGGAGTAGGCACAAACTCCATCGGCTCCACGGAGGGGCCCTCGGTCGAGCGCACCTCATCTGAGGAATGGTCATAATCTGCCTGCTCTCCCGATGTGGCCTTGGTTGCAGCAAGCTCAGCCTTGGCCAGGGAGGGGGAGTCCTTCTAGACCTCCACATCCTGGGGTGTCAAAACTAGACTGGGCATTTGGGATTTCCTCGACCTTGTGCCTCTCCTCGAATACATCTTTGGAGTAGGCGAAGACACTGGAGCAATCTCTGGCTCCTCCGCCGTCGTCCCGACCTCTGTCAAATAGAAGAAAGGCCCACATCATCAAGGCACAAGGCTGCCCAAAGAGGACGGAAATCGAGCTGATATGGTGAAGGTGATTACCTTTCTCTGCCTCCCTTTTAGGAGCATGCATCGCACCGGTTTCTTCGCCCAACGTAGACTCGGGAACATCTTTCGTGCCTATCCCGGGAATGACGATAGGGGCAGGTACTTTTGCATTCTCTGGAATAGTGAGAATTGACAAATTGGAGGTCGCATCCTTGGCAGGAGGCCTAAACATGAATACCCATAGGAGTGAAGAAGCCGTACCCTCGGGCGGACTCGACGCGGCCAAAGACGCGGCAAACTCCCCAAAGGAAGGCACTCTGGGGATCAAAGGGGAAGCAGCTGTGGCAGCTCCCCAGCCTCGGTCCGTTGCTTCTTAGTTTTCATTTTCTCACTCGCCTTCACCTTGGCAAGTGCCTCTTTCACGGGTGACTTTGCCCGGGCACGCTTTCTCCCCTGGGGCAGTGGTGTGGAAGTTGGGGCCGGCTCTGGTCTGATAAATTGTGGCAGCTTCGGCAAGTGCGAAAGAAGCTACCTGTAGGCATTCATCTTGTAGCCGGAGGGGTGCTCTGCATAAGAGGTGTCATTAGCCAACATGAAAGAAGAAAAGAAGATGCTGCCCTCGAAAGAATAGGGGCAAAGGGGTGTCATACCTGGAGGGCCAGTGTAGAGAGGGGACAAGTGCCAGTACGCCAATGGTGGTTCTTTATTTCTACGGGCCACCTCCCTAGCCAGCCAACATACGTTCCCGACCTTGACACAACGGTCGGCGAGCTCGGCCAAGTCTGAATGCTTCTGAGAGGTGAGACAGTAATATAGACTCAGGTGGTCCATCCCCCACCCGTCCACGTAATGGAAGGATACATTCAGACCCTTGTCTAATATCACCATTGCCGGGTCTTCAATTGTAAGCCTGTGCACTCGCAGCAGAACAAATAGCCAGGTGGTCTATTGATACCGCTCTGGCCTTCTATCCTCCTTTCTCACAAATGTCTGGTAGGGGCAAATGGAGTTTGTTTCGGGGCGGGCCCCCTTAGATGGAGTAACTTTCTCCTCAATTGGGAAGGGGTAGTTGATCAGATCTAGCCGATCTGCCCCTATCCTGCAAGAGACATGGAGGGATTGCTGGAAGTCATCCACAAAGACCTTCGGCAAATCAATGGGCGGCAGTGGCCTAAGCTGCCAAGCTTCCTTGCGCGCAAACAGATAGTCTGCCACCTCCTTCGACATGCTAGATTTCAGACAGAGCAGATGCACCGGGTCTATGTCAAGGACGATCGTCTTCTTCTTTCTCAAGAACTTCCACTCAGTGCCATCCCAGCAGTCGGTCTTGCATAATTGGTAGAACCCAGTCTGGGCATTCCACCACTTGATATAGTCGGTGGTGACCCGTGAAAGCCTTCCCGATGCTGGCACTCGGAATGAGGAAGCATCCGATCGATGAAAGAAATCCCACCAGGAGCGGGCAAGGTCGACAGTCAGGCCTCCTTGAAGCATCCTCACCAATGAGGGGAACTGGGCACTATGCGTCGGTATATGCTGGTCGTATCCGAAGTTACACCCGAACTGGAATGGGTAGTATGGCTCCAGTAATAAGGTACTCCCCTTTCTAAAGACAAGGACTCTGGGGCGAATAGATAGCACCCAGTCTCGAAGCTCGGGCTCTAATATTGGATGGCTCATCGTCCGTTGGCT
Organism: Amorphophallus titanum; assembly: GCA_024336825.1. NCBI lineage: Eukaryota > Viridiplantae > Streptophyta > Magnoliopsida > Alismatales > Araceae > Amorphophallus > Amorphophallus titanum. Next base: position 77,460,428 of record JANBPO010009603.1, on the reverse strand, counting down.
GATGGGGTGCAGGTACTACTCCACTTGATCATCCCGGCACTCCCTTTTGCTACTTATCAGCGGACTGGAGTGAGCCACCAACATCCATAAGTGAATGCTACCTGGGGCGCCGCGGGGGATGTTTGTGAGCCTACCTCTCAGGAGGAATAATTGTATTGTTGCCATGCCAGGCTTCACACTCACGAACTCCAGCATCTGAGGGAGCAGCGTCTAGACCTGGAGGGTGCGGGGTGCGCACTCCGGGAATAAAGAACAGACCCACGTGTTGAAGAAATGCATGGGCCCGACTGTCCGCACCTGCCGCGGGACTTGACTTTTGCTGATGTCCCCTGGAGTCTTATATATCAGGCACAGTGCAGGAGGGCAGAGTGACAACTTGAGTCCCCAGGCCATCTGGCAAGCCTAAGCATACATAGGCACCGCCCATATGCATAGACCTCAAACCCCAACATGCATAGACCCTAAGTTCATCATGCATGGACCTCAGCCCAAACCTGCCCAGACTTCATCCAACATGCATAGACCTTAAGTCCAAGCATGCATAGACCTCAGCCCTCAATCTGCATAGACCTTATTCCACCAAGGTCTACCTTTGTCTTCCAAGGTCCACCTCATCATCTTGACTACCTTATTCACTCTAGGTCAACCTTTACACCCCTTTGCATCAAAGGGTCAAATAACCTCCTAAGGAAACAAACAGATCCTGACCCAACGATAGTAAATCATAAATCTAATAAAGGAAGATCAACTAATCAATGCATGCTTGTTTGGCCGAATCCCTCGGTATATCAAATGGCGTCTGCCAGAAGGTCAGGTCACACCCGACTGGAAGCTCTCGCTATACGTGATGGTGGTCTTCGGGCCTATGTTCTCCGCCCCGTACCGAGGCCCGGACATAATAAACGGTGCTTGCCCGGCATGAGTAAATAAAAAAACAAATCCCACGCATTATCATTTCAGCCTTGCTTTGCATGCATTTTGTCTAAAGCCCTGCTGGCATCCTATCTTAGCAATTAATCAAGGGTTTTCCTCCTTCTTGAAGGATGTAATTAACGTCATTGTCTTTATAGAATGGTGGGCTTCCAGTCCCGACACGGACTTCACATTCGTCTGACCAAGTTAGATCGAGCGCATGATAAATTTGTCACCTATGTGACTAGCACGCCTATGCATCTGATAATAAACGAATAAATGATAAGGATAAATCCATCGCCAACAACCGTTCAAGGTCTTGCACAAGCGCTTCAACAAGTGGCACAAGGAGGGATGAATCATGGAGTAGGAGATCTCCACAGGAGGTTTCACAACATGAACCCACCAAAGTTTACTGGCTCATCCGATCTCGATGACGCCCAGAATTGGATGAAGGAGATTGAATTGATGTAATGCACGGATGAAAAGAAGGTCCTTTTAGCAACTTTCCAATAGGAGCGTGATGCTCATTTTTTGTGGGAGTCAGTAGAAGTCACATTGCCACATGAACATATAACATGGGGCGAGTTTGTTTAACACTTCAATAATAAGTATTTCTTCGATCGCGTCCAGGAGAAAAGGCCACAGAGTTTATCGCACTTAAGTAATAGAGCCTATCTGTCGCAGAATATGAGGCACAATTTTTGAGACTGTCCCGATATGCACCTCACCCGGTGTGTACGGAGAAGATGAAGGCCTGAAGTTTTCTCAACGGGTTAAAATCTCAATATATAACACAATTGGCACTTATGGATGTGCAAGCTTATTCCGAAATGGTTAGGCGAGCACAATTGTTGGAGGATACCACAGAGTTATCCGACTAGATCCGTGGGAGAGACAAGAAGGAACATGTCACAAGTTCTGAATCATTCAAGGCCCCGTCTACCAAGAAGAGGTCTAATGATGGAGGAGATCATTCTAAAGACAAGAAGTTTAAGAAGAATGATAGGCCATTTGCCATTATAACCACCACACCATCCAAGGGTCTATAAGGATTGCGACAAGGTAGGGCATAAGGCTGAAGAATGCTGGAGGAGACTGGGAGCTTGTCTCCGTTGTGAGAGTCGTGACCATCGTATTCTTGACTGTCCTTTATTAAATGAGTAAGTCAACAACGAGAAGCACCCGGTAAAGAAACAAGGCTGTCTCCAAGCATTACAAGAGGCGGAGCAAAGTGAATGCAGAATTGTGGAAGGTACATTAAATATTTGTTCTAAGACTGCACATGTCCTATTTGATACTGGTGCAACTTATTCATTTACTTCTCATAGATTTGCTGCGACATTATCTGTGGAACCTATTTTATTAAAATCAGATCTAGTTATTTCCACTCCTATTTGAACTGGATCCGAGATTAAATACCATTGCCCAAATAGTGAAGTCTTAGTTGGAGGTCAGAATTTACCTACCAATCTAGTATGCATAGACATGGAAGGCTATGATGTCATTCTAGGTGCAGATTGGCTAGCCACACATAAGGCTATCATAGACTACCGGAAGGGTCTAGTAACATTTAGCGAATAGCTGAAGCTTATCTACTTTAGTCCCTAGAGTTGTGACAAGTCAACCCTCATTTCGGCTCTTCGAGCTTGGAAACTCATACGAAGAGGTTGTATGGCCTTCCTAGCCCTTGTATCCAAAATGGAACTTAAGGGATCAAAGCTAGAAGATATCCACATGATTAAATATTTCCCCAATGTATTTCCAGATGATTTTCCTAATTTACCCTTGGAGAGAGAAGTGGCTTTCACAATTGATCTTGTCCCTAGTGCTGGCCCTGTTTCAAAGGCACCTTAACAAATGTCCCCAGTCGAGCTAAAGGAATTGAAAGAATAGTTAATGGAGCTTTGGAAGAAAGGATTCATTAGGCTGAGTACTTCCCCACGGGGAGCGCCCGCATTCACAGACAGTAACCTTATCATCCATTTTTCAAGAAAAAAGAGGGGAAACAAGCATCATTATGCTAACTGAACCAATATATTTTCCAATGTGCTAAATCTGTTTTCAAATCATGTCACAATGCATATCATTCAAATCCACACACTAAGTTAAGGATACCAATAATAATAATTCTATTCCATGAGCCTATATTTTCTTCCTAGTTACCTTCATGATATTCTTAATCTCCACGACTACACTTCCAGCGTGATAAATGGAGTAGATGTTATCCGTTAAAACTACATGAGTTTAGTTGCATAATCTTGATCGACTCGGGTTTAATGATTACCGTATTACCGTGTTTTTGACAAGTCGAGTAGCTTTCTAGATTTTCAAGGAAGGACGGTGTCTAAGGAAAGAGGTCCACGGATAAACGCTTTATGCGGATAAGTGGTTTAGTAATTAGGACCGCGTGTGTATATGAGGGGAGCCTCCCACTGTCTCACCTCTGATCTAGACGTAATTTCTTGATTTTCTAGTTAAAACACTTGATTGTGAAAAACTTGATCTAAACTCATTTTACGAGATTTTTGCAAGGGCTGATTATGCCTTGTCCAACAACTAAATCTTTTAAAAACTTAATGTCGTTAAACATGATGCCTTAAAACCTCTTTAAAACCTATCTTACAACTACTAGAACTCTTTACTAGATCTGTACTTTATTACAAGAGCTTTCCCATAAAATTTTATGGCCATACATAATGTAGATGTCTAATTATACTTGGGATCTATGATCCCTAACCTCAATGCCGAACGTTAATGGGGCCCGGCCTGGTCCTGGGGGGAGCACCCGAAAGTACTTGTGCTCATGGGAGTTGATTGATCAAGTGTGGTATTGCACCAAAGTGCTTTATGACGACCCAAGATCTAGGTACCAGGAAGATTCTATACCATTCGAATCTTGGCCCATCGCCCATGAGCTGGAGGGCTCGGAAGGGCCTAAAAGATAGGTGTGGTGTGCACAGAAATAGAAAATAAAGAAGGATAACAGATATAATAAAAAAAATAAACAACTAACTGCAATAGAGTCTAGTCCAACAAAAGTATAGTCTAAAGCAGTAAAACGTACCAAATGCCAAGTGAACACTCGGCCCACAAGTTGGCAACTAAGAACCTCCGCACAGCACCATCGAACCTCGAGGGAGAACCGCTACACCTGAAAAGCAGGGGTGCGCCTCCTTTCACTGGCTCAGTAAATGGTAGAAAGGAAAGCACCACTAGCTAAGCAACTACAGCAGGAACAGCGAACCGGTGGCCGGTCAAAACTTGGCACTACAACTACTCCTACTGGCAACAGAAAGGGAAAATCCTGATCTCACAATCGGGAACCGGAACACTCTAACACCAGGCCTACCGAGGAAACACTCGCAGCAACCCTGCCACGGAAGCCTGCCCATACACGCATGACCAACCGAGACTGCACAGTCCCACACTGGCACGGCGAGGCCTCGGTAATCCCTACCAAGCACCCCTAGCCACCACCTCAGGAAAGCATGTGGGAACGGTCCAGAAGCTACGTCTCGTAGACGGGAAATGGAGCCTGAAAATAGGAGTCACGTCTTATGTGATAGGAGTATCTGCCCACTAGAAGAAAGGTCGGATGCATCCACTGATGACTTAGTCCACAACCTCAGGTATCTCGCTACGATGCCCTAGGCGGAGATAAAAACATCGAATAGTAACTAGTACCACTAATAAGAACTAGCTGGGGTCGCACTCATTACCGCGGGTCCAAATGCCCCCAACCACGTGTGCACACACTAACCATGTGTCCTAGGTCAGGCCCTTTGACTGGTTTTCCCCTTTGCCGAACTCTAGCTACAAGACGTGGGGCCCTATGGGAACCAACCTAAAAATCGGCTCTCTCGGGTAAAGCCTCGCCACCACTCCCTGGTGGGAAAACACGCGTGTCAGAAGGCTATGACTAGTGGAGAGTTACTGATGTAACCACTCTCCGAGGAGAAACTCTGAGAACCATGCACGCACCCTGCGTGAAAGTCGTGAAGAACCATGTGGTGCTAAGCCACTGGACTCTAGATAGTCCTCTAGACTCACTAAATCCAACAGTCCTTGAGTAACTAGACTCGAGGTCAAGATCGCTGCACCGAATGGCGCCATGCCGTCAATCTATCCTAACCCTAGGGTCAGAAACCTTGGCACGATGACCCACGGGGTAGTTCACAACCGCTAAGACCATTCCCTCGAAAAGGGAACTAAGAAAGCCTCCAGTCCCAGGCTAGGTAATTGGACTCACAGTCCACAAGCCATACACACGGCCCACGCAGAAAACACAAAAGCATGATTCCCAAGGTAGCTCACAAGCCACCAAGTCGATTCCCCATCCCAGGGAAAAGCAGGAAACCTCCAGCCGACTAGAGTCACAGTCCAAGGCCTTACGCATGGCCCACTCGAAAATCACCTTCCGGAGAAACCCATGACGTGTGGGGGAAACCCCACCACACTCACACCAATACACGGTGACTCGATCAGGCGTAACACAAAATCCCGGATCATATGGAGTCACCAGGACTCACAAACCCATGGGCACGTAAATCAAGGTAACATGATACCTCCAGACACCCAAAACACTTCCACGGTACTCACGGGATGTCCAAGGCACTCACGGGCCAAGGGGAGTACGATCCATCGTAGACCACACGCCCTGGCCCGCCTGACTGGTCATCCACATGAGCGCGCAATTTTGCTGCTGCGCATTCAGAATGTGCAACTCTACTACTGCGCGTTTAGAACGCGCAACTCTGTTGCTGTGCATTCAGAACAGAACGCGCAACTCTCCTGCTATGCGTTCAGAATGCACAACTCTCCTAATGCGGGTTTAGAATAGAGCGCACAACTTCGGAGGGGCGCATTCTCAATCACCTTACTGTTCATCTTCCTCGATAAACGTGACCTCCCGATACGACGCCTTCTTCGAAGAATGCGACCACCGTGATGGTCACATTCTCAGTCTGCACCCGAAAATGGTGAAAATCGCAGGAAAAACCCATTCCACGCCCCAATCACCCCCAGGTGATGGGGAGAACAAGGGGGAGCTAGTCCCTAACCTCTCTAGCTCTGCGACCCCATTTAAACCCAAAAAATGTGTTTAAAATGCTAGATCCGGCTCACTCCCGAAAAATATGTATTTTCCCCCAAAATGCTCAAATCTGCCCGCTCGGCTCACCACGGCCTACAAAATCACTGGAATGGAAGTACGCAAGTTGGGGATCCATCTCCCTACCTCCACCAAAGATTCCGCACACCGAGGGTGCCGATCCTCCAAGAAAATGTCATTTTACCCTCGTCGACTCGCGATCCCACGAATCGTCTCCTCCATCGTGATCCTCGTCCCGTGCCCATCGCTCCTCGCCCCACGAGCGTCGCCGCCTCACCCCCGTCCACCTCTGTCGGCCACCGGAGAAGAGAGGCAGAGAAGAGAATGCGGGAGAGAAGAGAGAGGGACGAGGGAGAGAAATGAGAGATGGGGAGAGAGAGAAAAGGGTTGGGGGTTTATATAGAAAAATCTAAAAATTTTACAAAATATCAAAAAATAGAAAAATATACTCCCCGCGATCCTCGAAAAATGTACAATGTTATGGTAATGTCTCGGAGTCGGAGAACGCAACAGTTCACACTATACTGAGTTCCGAGGGTCTGACAGACAAAGACACACGTAATCGTAAAATTCAATCTGGGACCCACAAAAGCGATCCAAAACCCACAGATCCTGATCTAATAAATATCCGAAGAATCTGGGATGTTATAGCCCTCCCCCCCTTAAGAAAATTTCATCCTCAAAATTCAGGACAAGCGCCAAGCCACAGGGGGAGAACACCTCAACCAACTGACAACGCTGTCAGAGCCCTAGCATGGAAAATCTCGGTTCTCACGAAAGCTCCTATCATGAGGGACACCGCCAGACCGTAATTATAGACAACGCCACCCTCCGCACACCGCACGTACATTGGTCATCAGAGTGGGCATAACACAAAGGCGCACGTCTAGCATCACCTCAGACAACATGAAAACCAATCACGGCACTGCTGCCACCCTCTCATTCACCGAGGACACGCACTCCTCATCACGAGAAACACACCGGTCAACGCTCATGCTCGGCAGACCAACCACACGCCAACTCCACAACTCACTAACAGATCACACACCCTACACCAGGGGCAACTAACACTGAGCTTCCACCAGCTCACACCTGGCAAGCCGAACGCTTACAATAGCACAGAACCAACTCTTGCCAGAAGACAAACTTCAAGCAAATCCTAGATCCAATTTCGGGAAAAGCACACCTCATAATCGGCCACCTAAGGCCTCGTCGGCACACGGCTCTCGCCATTCTCGAGCCGTAACAACCAACATCTTCTGTTTGTGAAAGACCATCTATTGGTCACCAGATACGTGTCAACGGAAAACCTTGACTTGCTCAGGTTCTTCCTTCTTTCCTTGTCCTCCACCAGATCCGAAGGACACATTCCAAAACTCGACAGGCCATCCGCTGACTCTCCCACAGACCAACACCATGTCCGATCCAAAACCTCACTTGGACGCCGCATCCAGACATATCCCTACACCAACTCTACCCTCTCAGGGGAGCACGGTGAAACCAATGGACAAGATCCTGGAGTCTTCGGTCTTCACCTCACTCGACTCAAACTTATAGGGGAAATCCTCCCATGCTGGTCACAGACCAATGACCGACATTCCACATCAACATCTCATCAGAGACCTCCGCACACAGGCATCATCCTTCGTCCTATCTCATCAAATCCTTCGCCTCAAAATGATCCCAAAGGATGCCTGCCAATCTCGATTCCGCCCTCACCACAGAGCCACGGGACACACAATCTCTTACAACTCACGGCACACATCTCTAGGGATGGGAAGTGCCATCCAAATCCACGGCAACCTAGTCGACAACGCCACGACCAGTGCACACGTGTCCCCAAGCAATACACATTGTTGGCCCGATTAAGAGGTAATCGAGAGGGGGGTGAATTGATTGCCTCCCCTTTTTCGACAAATTTAAACCTAAACAAATCTATCCATAGAGATGTTAAGTAAAGACTAGATCAGGCTTGATTGAAATGATGAGAGATTAGAAAGCAATCACTCACAACTCTCAACGTTTGATGATGATCACTCGGACATCACAGAGTGAGCGGACAGTTAATAAATTCTCGTCTCACCGTTTCAGACTCGTAATATGAACGTGGAAAAGTAAGGCAATCACACAACCATCAAACCACAAAGCATTGTTCAGGTTCACACTAGCTTTCGTGGTTCACCCTTTTAGTTTTGTTCTCTTCCTGTTTTTATCTATTTTCTTTTCACCGGTGGTAGGGCACATGGCTTAGTGTAGCATTATGATAATCATATAACACATAAAATAAGGGGTCTTGCACGGCATGGTTGCAGTGTTTTACACCAGACCAAATAACCATCCCCTCGACGCCACCTCGTTCAACAAACTCAAAATTTGTTTATCCACAATGCCATCCCTTGAACGCACAAACTATATACAACTTCATGTTCCTATCCTATTGCTCTCTTATGCCCTTCTAACTGAGATCATGTCACATACAATTGGATTTTAACTGGGAGGGCCGATAGCCTCTTTAAGGAGTAAAAAAAAGCATATTATATATATCCAACTTATTAGAACACAACATCACATCCCCCCCCAGTTTCCATTTTTCAGTCCAAAACTAACATAAAACCAAGACCAGAGAATTTCGAAAACAGTGATTTTAAAACCAAAATATATACATTTTGCAGTATACCCTACACCACCTAGGTGATGAGCACTTATATAAGAAACATCTCCCACTTTTCTTATCTAGCTGAAGAAGGGGATCGATTAGTGAGGTACTGTCACATGAAGTTTTGTGGGGGGGGGGGGGGAGAAGAATCATGCTCACAATTCGTCCGCATCATCTGGATAGAAAAGCAGGAAATTTTATCCCGTTACCCTAAGACTAACATGCTGATGGCCAAACTCATACCAAAACCATCAGACAGCCATAGAAGAAGAAGATGATGATGATGACGAAGGTGAAGGAGAGAGGACTAAACATCCGAGGCAAACGCCATCAGACAACCATAGATGTACAGGAAAGAATAAAGAACGACGCATGCAGTCTCAAGATGACAGCAATGAGCCCATCAAAACCACCCGATAACCTATTAAGGGTACCCTTTCCATCTCGGGTGGCTGTTGTCCATCCGGTTATTCCTGAAGGCACAGCATCCAACCGAGTAGACGATGACGAGGAAGATGAGGAAGACGATGTTGATGACAGCAACCTTCTTCCAGTCATTCTTGAGGTTGGCAAGGACACCCGCCTTGCAAGATTGGCAGTTGTAGCAGAGCAGTGTTTGCTGGTTGCTCCAACTCGTGCAGTCAGGGTTGGAAGAGTTGGGAGTTCCAGCCCACATGGTTGGACTCGTGTATGTGAAGCCACATTCGGTGGGAGGCTTGCAGCATCCAGACTACATCAAACGTGAGACACAAAACACCGTCAGAGCATGCACCTCTCTGCAACGCCATTGACAACAAGTTCTGTTTCACCAACCGCATCCATGTCACCTCTAGGCAGACATGGAGTCAAAATAGGGTAAAAGGTCGAGATTCATGCACCACAAAGCCAATCCATTAAACAAGAATCACCCACATGACAAATGTCTACCTGGTCATTCTGAAAAGGTCGATGTATTTGTCTTTAGGCCTATAAATAATTCAAGATGCTCGACCAATTTAAACAGGCCATCTAATTCGATTGTGGTGAATAACGCGTCGAGCTATGGTTTCAACAGTTCAACCAACACCTTACCAAACCAAGATTAACATAAGACTTTCAGAGTGGACGTTTGAATTTAGATATAATAGGAAAATAACTGAATTCATAAAGAGCACCATTCGGTATCTTATAAACATACTGCAGTTTGCCAGAAATTTCATGGGGTACTAGATGATAGTTCCGAATATAGAGAGGCATAAAGAATGTCCAGCAAAATTTACAATGTTTCTTAAAGCTGAACCGCATAATCATAAATCTACAAACACATCATTAGCAGGGTCTATTTATTTTTCAAAACCAGGGAAGATAAGACTCAACAAAAATCGCCTAAAAGAGAAATTCTCTTAGGCCCATTTTAGGGAATACAATGTATTTCATGCCTAAGAAATCAGATCATTCTGTATGAAATTAGATTATGCACATAGATGGGTAACTTAACCAGTGCTAGGAATTCCCTGTTCCTCGAGGATGAAAGGACTTCCCCCTGCGTCACTCCAATTTCTATCCCAAAATTTTGATAAAGACCGACTTTGTAACACAAAGCAACAAATCTAAATTGGGCTCTTTTTTGAACTTTCTTCTGGGTTAAAACGCTTAGGGTCCCACCAATGACAAAATTTTTTGAAGAAAAGGCAAACAGCTCTTCTAATATGTCACATGGGTTAGAAAAGAATGTTATGGCATAAGTTACAAAAAGGACATCATTCCGGTGAAGAGCAATATAAATCAATAAAGCGTCTTCAAAACAGAGGATCATCAGAATTCTGTAGAAAACAAAAGAAAACACGGGTTGTAGTGTTCACAATATAAAGTAAAGCAAAGCAGAGAAGAAGAAAACACAAGAAACAAACCAGAATTCTTGCATAGAACCCAGAAATACAATTTTATTACAATCCAGCACATCCCCCAATGTACCCTTTGCCTTTCACATGTTGTGGACCCAATGAATCCCTTAGTTTGCTGACATCATAGCTTACATGGGTTTGACATTTCTTCGCGAATAAAAATATAATCTTCTCTCTTTTTGTCGTTCTTGTTCCCGCTCGTCATCCAATGCTTGATGGATATTAGGTGTCTCTAGAATAAGATAATGACATGCAGACCATATTATTACTAATGAGACCAACATTCTATTCTTTGAACTATAGATTTATGTTTACTTTTCCATCAGGCATATGTTTGTTTTTTAATGCATATTATATTACTCTTCAAACCATAGATGCATCAATATAAGGTTAATAATTTGTTTATCAGATTATGATGCTTATATAATTTAATGTGAGATGCCTATAGTTAATAGCATTTTCAATCGCAGAGGATATGTGTAGGAAATTATAAAAAATAAAAAATTAACCTCCTTAGAATTGAGGTCCCTACCTCGCTACCTAGACAGTCTCCTAGGCCGACTCACTCCACATAGGCATTTTTAAAACGTTGGGTGAAGGCAAAACCATGAGATTTTGATGTTGCAGAGCTTTAACGACCCAGTGATTGATTATGTTAGAAATATTCTAGTTAAAAGAACTCTAGCACTCACGTTGGATGGAACAATCATATATCAGTTCCATGGACAATGGCCACTTTGCAAAATACAATGACCTTGTCTTCCACGGCTTATGGTGAAAGGTCATACTCTGAGGTCATTAAAGGCAATTTCAAGAAGTAAATGGTAAATGGTCCTTTGAAACTACTCTACATAATATGACAATCATCGTGAGTCATCATCCTTTCTTGGAGTCACTGTAGTTTATCTTTTTTTGAAAGTGGATAGTACCGCCATTTATATAAAATAAAAATAAGAATGTGCAAGTATGGGGGGAGTGCTCTCACACAATTCCCAAATACAAAATACAGCAGACAACACTGCCTTGGGAGAAAAAGAAAAGAGAAAAGCAAACCACCTAGCCACTATAAGCTCCCCCCCTACCAAGCACAGCAAAGGACTCTATAGGCCAACCACCATATTACGCCGTCCACACCGGTCTGACTAGAAGCCCAAAAAATCACTGAAAAAGTTGAAAAGTTGAGGTGTAACGTGCTGAAATAAGCAGTGCCGTCCACCCCCTTGTTTGAGATCAAAAGTGCAACCTCTACTCATATTTTCCCTCCTCATCTCTCTCCATTCCCCCCCTTCTACTATTTTTTCTTTGTCCTCCTTGGCCGGCCTTGTTATATCCAGTTGCCACTTTCGTTGGATTCTACAAAAGACAAACCTCATGTCTTTATCCGCACCCTCACAGGACACGTCAATCAGATTAGCAATCTCTTTAGCTCGAGTCTCCATGAAACTCTCCACATTAGCTAAGATTTATTTTACCTCCTTCCCAAGGGTCTTCTCTCCCTCCCTATCAACACTCATCCCCCCTGGTTGGCATCCTCGACTGGATCCACTTGTGCGCAAGGAAGTATATCTTTCGTCTCCCTGGGTGGGGGAGGCGGTGCTAGGATTGGCGGCTGATTGCCTTTCTAGAAGCGAAATAGCTGCCTCTGCTCTACCACGAGGTCTCCCTTCAGTAGGCGAGGAGACGCCATGGAAAGGGTTTCTCAAGGGCCAGAGGCACCTGCTTGTGCTGCTTGTCGGAAAGGAAGGAGAGGAGATGCAGTGCTTCTAGGGCTCTCTCCCCCTCCTCGCCACCACTATAGCCCTCGCCTGTGAAAGTGTCGATTGCTGGAAGACTGGCAGCTGGCCGTCCACAACTCACTACTGTCGCCGGTGCGCCTACCTCCTTCAAAGAGCCGCTTGGCTGACTACATGCGCCGCCAAGAACCTTGCTCCCTTGAGTCTACTCTGCAGACACCTCAAGGGCAGTCGGGAAGTGGCCACCCTTCCCAAGCAAACCCTCCACCATTGCCGACACATCCATCTGCCTTGAACGGGGATCTACCTGCCTTGGATTCATCGCAGACATCCCGCATGGGATAGGACCGAGTGGGCCACGGTGCTGCGTCCTGCGTGATAGCAAACGACTCTATCGCCGTGGTAGGACTCACCTTGACTGCCGGTGAGGTGCCACAACCGGTGCCGGTGGAAGGCCGAGGATTGGAGGGCGCACCGAAAAAGCATTGGAACCGGGTGTGATGGGAGGAAGCATTGGGCCGAATGGGTTGGGGAGACGACCTTGTTCGGGTCCCCCATTGTCTAAATTTGGACAACCTAAAATGGGTAAGTTTTGGGTCCCCATCAAAAGACCTATACCACCCGCGACCAAATCGCTACCTGACCCGGATCTTGCACTCGGCGAATTAGGTGGTGGATTTGAAATTCGAATCCCCGCCAATCCACCATCTTCAACCTCCATCAGATGTGATGGAAACCCTAGGGCTGGGCCGTCGCCCCACCAACCACCAAAAATGATACCCTGGAAATAAAAGTCACACGGCCACCCCCCTCACCATATATAGTATCAGTAGGTTGGCGTTTTGGTATAAAGAAAAGGGGGGCAAGGGACGGGAGAAAAATGGGGTCATGGGACCCATGGAATCAAGTAAAATGTATTAAAATAAAGGGGCAAGAGGCATAGCGCCTCTTCTGCCCATGAAAGGGCACCTGCGGTGCCTCTTCCTAAAAAGGGCGCAGACTCATTAACATCTCCCACTTGTCCATTTAGGTCTAGCAGTATATGTCATTCCCATTTTATGTCAATCGATCTCAACGGTCATACAGAAAATAGAGCGTGCGACCTCTGCAAGATTTATTGAGTAGCCAATAAGTGTTCCGTTAAGTCGTCACCTTACTAACGGATCACTCAATTAATCTCAGTGTGTATCTCAGGCACTCAGTATCCACCTGATTCGACACTCCGGATCCCTCATAACGTGTAGTGTCGAACCCAAATGCTAAGCGCTCGTGGCTCTATCATCACTTAGACAACAAAGCCTCCCAAGATATAAGCAACAAAGCATGGTGAGATAGTGAGATGCCTTCTCTATGCCGCTTGTGCCAATCCAATTTATCTTGACCGCTTTACTACGCATGTTTCGCTAGACGGTATCGGTAATCGCCCTAAATAACATGCTAAGGTAGTGACATCAAGCATCATTTTCATGACACAGTGCTGCAAGTCACTGGAGGTACATTGGGAATCGCACAAATGTGATTCATGAGCTCACACAATGATGAAAAGGGATCCATTCATCAATTTCATGTGCGGTTGAATATTACACATGTGGTATGAAACGCATGTTGCAGTGTTCTTCCATTTACATTGGCATGTCACAAAACAAATATTATAAAAAATGCCATACAAATACAAATCCAGATGTGACCTAACGCAACTGATCAGAATCTCACAAACCAGTCGCTCCTCTTGAGCGTCTTTTTGCGACTCACGTATCCGAATTTTGCGGATCTCATCTTGGCCTCGGCCAAGGCGGCATATTAATATTAATTGAGATATCATGCTCACTCATTGACCTTCAGGGCGTCATAATATCAAACAACTCATCTTTGCTCGCCATCTATAAGCATCAAAGGTGAACCACCCGTGTGAGGGGGTTAGTTTATACTAGTGACACTCTAACAATGTGCAAAGCAATCAATCATTTGAGTAAATATTATCGAATAACAAACAGACTTTAATGATGTCGAACATTGTAAACTATTGCAATTGACAATTTACAAAGACCCATAGACCCACGATGGGTACCAAAACTTTCTCTGGCTATCTGCTTTGTTAGTAGATCAGCTATCATTCGCGTAGAACTAATCTATCGAAGCACCACTAACCCTCTTCCTAGCAGATCCCTGATGTAGTGGTAATAGATATCAATATGCTTTGTTCTGCCATGATATTTAGGATCTTTGGTGAAGGCTAATGCCGACGTGCTGTCTACATACAGCAATACACTCTCGTCTCTATGAGGTGTGATGGCTAATCACTGCAGAAAATTTCATAGCCATATTGCCTCCTAACTCACGGCTGAACAAGCTACATATTTGGCCTCCATTGTGGATACGGCAATACATCGCTACACCACGAGATAGCTTCATCAGCTAATAAAAATATGAAACCTGAAGTGGACTTGCGCTCATCTCGGTCACTAGCCCAATCCGCATCAATATAGCTGATAAGTCTCAAGTTGCCTTTCTCATAACATAATGTGTAATTTGACGTCCCTCGCAAATATCGAAAAATTCTTTTGATAGCTTTCCAATGTGAGAGAGCTGGGTTACTCTGATAATGGCTAACTAAACTCACTGCGAAGCTAATGTCTGGCCGAGTACACAACATGGCATATATTAGACTTCCAATCGCAGCGGCATATAGCACTATGTACATTCCTTCATTTTCTTCTTCATTTTTCAGGCGTTGGCACACATTAAGGGTACACCCTCTATCAAGTGGAGTATCAATGGACTTTGAATTATGTATTTTGAAATGCTTCAAGATCTTATTAACTCAGTGATCTTTATGAGCAATTCTGCACAATTTTCACTCCGTGCACATAGCTCGCTTCACCCATATCTTTCATTTCAAAGACGAAAGATAGCCATCCCTTGGTGGCATTGATTAACTCTATGTTATTTCTAGCTATCAATATGGCATTAACAGATAACGACAAAATGAGAAATATATCTCCCATTCGCTTGATATACACACAGTGATCCTCTTTGATCATCTCGAAACCATACGAGATAATTACTTTATAAAATTTTAAATACCACTGTCTAGACGGTTGTTTCAAGCTATATATTGAGCGTTTGAGGCGGCAGAGTTTTTGTTGTTCACTTATAACCTCAAAATCTTCTGGCTGGATTATATAAATTTCTTCATCTAGTTATCCATTAAGAAATACAGCCTTGACATCTATTTGGAACAATTCTAAACCAAGATGCGTGATGATAGCTAGCCAAGAAACAAATATCAATAGTAATCATTTCTTTTGGCTTAAAAAGAAGAAAACCCTGGCACACTCAAGGAACAAATTCAAATACTAAATATGGTTTCCATGCAAATCTCTGAGCGCTCAAATATAATAATCAGAGAGAGAGAGAGAGATTACATCAAGTAAAGTCAAAAACTAGCAAAAGTGTTTCTTTTTTACAGAGACTTCGAATGCAGAAAGATCTGGACTACATGCATGAAATCTTTTGTCAAAAGGAAAGCTATCTTAACAACCCAAGGTTACGATGCGGTTAGGGGCGACAAAACGACAACACTCTCTCACAACGAATACATCCAAGTTAATGAGATTCCCTATGAGCTTGGAAGTCATGATTATGTTCTGATCAAGTTTCAAGACAGAACAAGAGGAAAAGACCTATGACACAACTTCTTTGATTCTCGCTCATGGAATGTGATTTCTAGGATCAGAGAGGCACACATCATTCCAAGCTGAGTCCAGCGGATAGCCAGCTTCAAACGGCTACCTATGGGACGAGAAGAAATCGACGACGAACCCAAAGAGATCTAGAAAATCCTTCGTATTCTCGTCCAGTGCTAGTTTGTGAGCTACCCATTCCAGATCAAGCAGTACTTCATTGAGGGAGTCCATCTTTAGTGAACCTGAGCTAATCTTGAGAGATCTACAGTGGAGCCACTGCAAGCTAGGAGCATCTGCACAACTATTGCACCCGCTATTTTCTTGATTTAATCAAGACAACTTCCTCAAACCAATCGAGGTTAATCACACTATGCTTTGACAGTGGTCGAAATACAACGCAAAGCTAGTACCGCCACTCCATGGAGTTATCTCCACATTTCTGGATTCCCGGTCCAAAACTCCATCATCATAAGTCCCTCAAAGTGATTGAGGTGATTGAGAGCCAATTAAACTCACAACGACCTATGAACGGCATGGAGCCAAGTGTCGTCGTAATTTCGAACATATTTTTGAATCCCGAGAATTCCCGCCAGAGGTCCAGGACAAAGCAAAATCACATCGCAGTAAGAGAATGCACGTGTGGAAGATGTTCACTCACCAACGGAAAGTCTGGCATGTGTGTACGAAACGATCTCGACAGAAACAAACTTCCCCCCTCGATCAATGGCGCAGAGGAGATCAACGAACAAACAAAGGAGAAGTCTTTTCTCCCTTCCACGTGTCCCGACTGCAAGCAAACCACAACAAAGGGGCAGAACTAGGGTTTAAGGAGAGGCGCCGCCTTTTTTAACCCAGCCTGACAGGGTAGGGACCCGAGAAAGAGCCCCCGAGGTCAAGTGGACCCGCGCTGAGAGCTGCTAGGGTCAAATGGACCCCACGCGTGGTCATTTGACCCCAGTGGCCCTACTCAAGGTCAAACAGGCCGGTCTAACGAAACACTAGAGTACTCACACGCGCACCCGAACTGCGGTAGAACACGGCTCTAAGCTGACACACAAGGCAGGATGATAGAACCCAGCGATTGCCAACCCACTCAACTCACGCGAGAACGACCCCTCGCGGACATACCCATTCACGCGGGAATGACACTCCGCAGATACACGGAATCATGCGAGCACGCAGAATCACGCGGACACACCCTCTATGGAACTACATCAGCTACGGACAGCCGGAAACACAACTTCGGATCAACAAGGGTGTCCGGGACACTGGGAACTGGGAGGCCAACCTGCTGGCTGCCCACGAGAGCTAGGTGGCCAGCTCTATGGTGGGCGGCCAGCTCTTTGGCAGCTCACCAGGGCGCTATCCCTGGGCAGCCAGAAAGTTGGCCGTCCTCCAGTGCCGGGTGGCCAATTCTCTGGCCGTCCATCTAGGCATTGCCCATGGGCGGCCAAAGATGTGGCCGACCTCCTTGGCACACATGGTTGGGCAGCCAGCCCTTTGGCCACCCAGAAAACCCTTGCGGCCATCGATGTGGCCACCCTCTGCAAGGTAATTCCAGACAGAACTCCCCTTTGGGGTGCCGTTCCACACCCCACTAGCCTCCAAACAAGGGGGGAACAACGGGGAAACACTCCCCGACATTCCAGGCATAAAATAAAAAGAATTTAACTACAAATCATGGCTCGGATCGGTGGAAATCCGTCACTCGAACCCCGAGCATGATTTTCCCTAAAACATGAAATAATCCCTCTCTCGGCCTCACCACGGTACGAAACTGTAGGGAAATGACAAAGGAACGACCAAAATCCACCCCCTACCTTTCACAAACTTTTACCGCGTCGAAAATGCCGGATCCACGCAAAATCACTGAATTTCCCACAGTCGGTTCCCCACCTCCACAAATGAACTGTTGCGCAGCTCCACCGCCTATTCCTTGCTCCTGTCCTCGCCGCTCACGCCACCGTCGCCCACCCTCCTCGCCTCCACATTGCCATCAGGCGCCTGAGGAGGGAAGGAGAGAAGGAGAGAAATGGGGGAGAGAGGGAGGTCTCTCTCGGGAGAGAGATGACACTGTAGCATGAACAGTGTTCCAATGAAACACTGTTCATTTGAACAGTAATCGATGACAAATTGTGTAATTTGTTTAAAAAAAGTATAGGGTTTTCTCAAATGGATTAACCTCCTTCTATCAAAGTAAAAATGAATTAACCCTGGGACAACTTAATCAGATTGAGTTAACCTTGAGTTAGACTAACCCTCTACCAAAGTGAGGCCAAAAGATTTGAAGGGTGCAATACTTCAAGTAAATCCTGTCCCTGATTGGGAATTAGCCTTAGTTTTTATCTTATTTTATGGGATGAGTTACACCAAGGGTAATGCCAATTTTCTGTTGATAACTAATCAACTAATCTATTGAGATAAATTAAGAATATAAACTCCACCTTCAGGGCAAAATATGGCATCTAAGTTGAGCCTTATTTATACTGGGACATGAACTTGAATAACCTGGGTTAACCTGTTCTTCCCATTCAAAGTAAAACAAAAGTTAAGCTTTGGGCGAAATGTAGGGACCTCCAAACCAAACATGCGCAAGGCGCGCCCACCATGTACGTCGAATGCAAATGCAAACAAAATCATCTAGAGAACGATCGTCAACATTAGGATCAGCTAGTTACCCTGTTTACACAGTTGGGTCCACATTCTTTCTTCTATTTGTTAACCAGGGCGACTGGAGCTATTACAACAATCTGGCGGAGGGAGAGGAGCAGCTACGCGTTGTATTAGAGCAATTTCAGTCGTCATATGAAATCACAACAAAAACATCAGCGAGGGACCACTTTCTTGGCAGCTGCTTGCACTGAGGATTGATTACTGCCCGCTCTGCATCTGCAAGTCGATACCCGATCACAATCTCCTGCCTTCGACGACCCCTGACCATAATATCGTAAAAGCACAACTCTTCTTGGTCATAAAGATAGAATTCTGCTGGCCGTATACACAGTTCATTCCCCTGCATCATGTATGGCAACAATATCAGGAAGAGCAGGAAGAGTTCCTTGCTCGGTGATCAGTCTCACATAGCTGACAGAGAGTAGACAAAACGCCGGTGCCAATATAAATAGTCGGCTGAGCTGAGAATTGCCATGATGTAAATGCAGGTACTCAATGCTATTTCAGATACAAATTGGTACGACCTGTCGGCATTCCTTAAAATTAAGCTGATGTTGCATTCAGTATACAGACTACATCATGATTGATCATGTAGTGGCAAACGAGATGGCTGACAGTCAATAAATAGAGGCAATAAGCTTTCCATATGTCCAACTACAACACTTGTTTCTGTATGAGGTCAACAAAATGACGGGCAACCTGAGTGGTGGAAGTTTACATGAGTTCCCGACAACAATCTGTTGCCCTACTTGTGTTGTACTCAAAAATATCTGGGAGCAATTCGAGAATGAGCTGAGCCACCAACTGCCGCACAGGATGCAGGCAACAAGTGGATTTTCTTCTTTACAACAATTGTTGCCTCAGGAACCAGATGCTGTAGTTTCAAAATCAGTTATCAGTTACAGATAGAAATGGTGAATGGTGGACCACAGGTCCCTTGCACTCAGCAAGGTCTAACAGCTACCAGCAAGGGTTATCCTTGGCATCCAAAAAACAAGGAGAATTTTTTTGAACTGTCAACTACTCTAGGTATTTGTGAGATTATCAAAGCAGGGCTGCAAGTGGGCCAGGTTAGGCTGGGTTGAGTAAGGTCAGCCCTGACATTAACCTGAGGTTCAGGGGCTCAACCCAAGGTTCAGACTTCATAAGAAGAGAAGGATGATGAAAAGCAAAGAAGATAGCAGAGAATAGGTGGAGCAAAGGAGAAAGATGTGATAGAGAAGGATGAAGGGGAGAAGAAATATCTTCTATGGAGATTGGATTCGGGGAATTGGGGGTTGAAGAAAACGGGGCAATGATCCTAGTTGAGTGGGTTGGGGTTTGAGGGAAAGGCCTCTCAAGTCTTATGTTGGACTTGCGTTGTGTTGGTTGACCAGAGGGATCAATCCAACCCAGCCTGACGAGGGGTAGGGTTGAGCAACTGCTCAATCCTTAAGTCCACCCAACTGACCAATGGTCAAGCTGATCAGGTTGGTTGATCAGTCTGCACCTTTGCGGCATGCAGCTCGGGTTGACCTGCTGAGAATTCCAGCCCTAAATGAAAGTGAACCCCTTTTGCCCATCAACTGTCATTGTCTGGCATAAAATGATACCAGTCACTATCATTCCTACATCCTCAGGAATGGGGTTTGTCAAGTGATAACCCTACAAAAGTTCATACTCTCCTGAATCTCCTGTTCACATGAAACACGCGTCAGCATTACTCTACATTTATTCCTCTGGGACTCCTTACGTATGCCCCTCTAATCAAAGCATAAGGTGCAACCTGTTAAATGTATCAACCACCAAATTTTGACATAAAAGGAAACACTAAAAGGGCCAATCATATTTTATCATATAGTTGTAAAGGGCTAAAAATCTAAGAAACATTTAGAAAATTACTCGAATAGGCCAATTTGAGGGTCAAATTGGGGCGTTATAAGGTAATATGAAATGCACTCACAATGATGTTAATTTTAACGTGTCTACGATGCGGTCTACAATCCAAGTAACAAAGTAACAAGTTATAAGCAAGATATGTGAATATGATCGAGCAAGAGTTGAAATAAGGATGTAAGTTGGCCTTTCATTAACAAGAATGTACTAGTATGAACGAGAATGTACTTACATAACCATAAGGCTATGTACTAGAAAGTCATGTAACAAGAATGTACTAGCAAGCATGTAACTTCACAAGATGGCCTCGTGGATTTTAACTCGTTTATAAAAAAAGTACTCCCGATGCAATACGATGTCAATGTTCATCATATCCCATGGTTTATAGTATGTTTTCGGCTATCTGTCGAGGGGGCTAGCATCGAGCCCTTAGACACTGTCCGTGCCCACTCTTACATCCTCAAGTTATTAATCAAGTTACTTCCATGAGATATAATTAAAGTTTCGACCAATAATGCACAATTCAAACAATAGTTTCATGATAGTAATATCAAGGTAAGAATGCACCAAATATGAAACATGAGAGTTCAAGGAATGAGTTAAGGACAAGGTCATGCCACGGGAGGAATCTAGCAGCATAACGGTACATTCATTAACTTCCATAATCTATTAGTTATCCATTTGAACAAGGTTTTGGGTTCCCTATGATCAAAGGACCATCTAGGAACCCAGGGAAATCAACCCTTGGGTCAAACCCCAGGTTAAGAACACTTGAGATAGAAATGGTCATGCCAGGGCCATTCCTTGAAATAGTGGTCTCAGCTTGGTTGCAACTCGAAGTTGGCGGTCCTGGGATGGCCGCAAGTGGACAGAGTCGGCACCAGAAAGATGAAAGAGTCAACACACTGGAATTCTGGAAAATGGCGGTCACAGGAAGGCCTCTACTTGACAGAGGCAGTCTCCTGTGGGCCGCTAGTAGCCAGGGCACAAAAAATGTCGGTAACTTGTGTGCTTTCTAGATAAATGGACTTTGAGGGTACAACCAATTCGGCGTCCTAGTGAGAATCCCAAGTTCGCGAAGACTTATGGAGGTCTTGAAACATGATCTCCTTGTCCGACAAAAGGAATATCCGGCAGAGAGGTTCATAAGCCCAAGAGATGTTCCTATAAGTGCAAAGTGTAACTAATAGTCACATACTGGGGTATACGCTATGTACTTTACTAGAAAGATAGTAGATGAGAGTGAGATCGTGAAACAATGGTCAAAACATCGATAGAACTATCATCACAATCATAAGGAATGATTTAAATACAAGACTATATAAGTTTTGGTATGAAATTAATATACATGAAAATAATGTTAAAACATGCTAACATGAATCAAGTTATAGCAGAAATCATGAATGACATAAAACAACTTCTAACCACGAGAGGGATACCAGAATTAACAGGGTTTAAGGCATGATTATCACTAAGTAAACTAGGGCTTACATATACATATAAACAAGTTACAGAAAATTGGTAGCGATCATGACATGGCCGTTATCATTAAACCGTGGTCTATCGGGCAGCCGTTATATTTATATAGCGGTCTCTAGTAGACCGCCTTATGCCTCTTAGACAGAAAGGGTAAAAAGAACACGTGCAAGCCTATTCTAGGGCAATAAACCGCATGAAAACATGCTAGATAGTGAGATAAGGCATGCTAGAATAAAGATAGCTCATGGAGATGCATGGGATTTCATGGATTAAGCTAAAGTTTCCATCTTTTCTTCTTAAGGTGTAAGGACATGCATGCAGAGATAAGTTAATTACGTAGTGTAAATAAAACATGAAATTTGTCATGCACAGAGCATGAAATCACGTGAAATCAGAGGACTTTTACTCCTGACATGATGTTTGAGCCATTCATGAGATAACCTACCTCTGTAACAAGCTCTAGACTTCCAATTTTGGACTGGGAGAATGACCTAGTTTCTGCACGTCCTGTACTAAACTAGTAATTTCTCGTCCCTCGTTCTCCTTAACCTCTTGACCTATGTTTATGAAATTTGGAGGGTAGTAAGAAGACATAAAGGAGAACAAATAACCCTAAATGATCATCTTGAAAATACCTCGTTTAGGGGTTCTAGACTCCAAGTCTTTGCTGGTCGGTTGCATCTACACCTGTGCAATTTGCAGTGAACCAGTCACTTCTGGACGTTCTAACTCTCCAGTTGCTTGACCTCCTATCATAAAAATTAGAGGGGAATTAGACAATACAAAGGAGAGCAAAAACTTATAAAGACTTACCCTGAAATAATGACGTCTTACCTTTGAAATACGCGAGCCAAAAGTAAGGGTCGCATAGGTCAAATCTGGGCACCTTTTATAGAGTTTGCTAGGGTTTGAGGGATTTGATTCGATTAGGAGTCCTAATTTGGGGTTAGAATTAACGTGAGTCCGTGATCCTCCATATATGCTTGCTGGTCTAAGTCCTTGGGTCGTCATTGCATCCAACTTCATCCTAGGGTTGTGCCACATCAGGTATGGTGATGATGGTTGAGACACTTGTCAGACCTTAAACCTTCCTCCAGACCTCGAAATTCATGTTTTTGGAGGTTTGTGGATAATATTTTTAGATCCTGGAAAACCTGATGTGTTGTTGACGTCTAAAATATTACTGGGCTTTAATCATGTGCCTGAAGAAGTCAACTGAAGTCAAAGATAGTTACACTTGGACCACTGAAGTCTCAGGTCACCTCATAAGAAGTACCAGGGACTTCACATCTCATCATCTCGGGGTAAAACATCTACTGCAGCTCACTAAGGCCGAATGACAATCAGAGCTGATAAACCCGGCAACAAAGTAAGTGTGCGGGATATATCTCCACGCTGTCATCCGATCAAGGACGAGAATGTACTAGGTGATCCTCCACCTGATAAAGAACCCCTCCTGAGATGAAGAAATGCCCATGGTTCCTCAAAATAGGGAGTCGAAGGCTAAATCAGAAGAAAACTCAGATGACCCGATCAGGGCGCCCGGAATGCCGAAGTGGTCCGTAAGTAACCAAAAAGATGCCCAGTCAAGGCAAAAATGCTTCGAGGGATAGCCCACTCGATGAAGAAGCCCTGCGTGGCTCTAAAGCAAGCCTGGCAGTAAGAATCAAAGTGCCGAAGGCCGAATCAGGGTAAAACTTGAGAAAATTAATACGGGTTCGACACGTGTCGAAAATCATTGGAAACCCAAAATCAGGGCTTCGAAGCGCATTCCAGAGCCACTACATCAACTCCATGGCTACTCTGGGCCACGAGCTCTCGTCAGGTCAACTTCGGGGAAAAATGTCAAAATTATGGAAATGCCTTCAACTGAATCGGTGGCGCCTTCGTGAGCGATTCGGTGGTGATCGAGCCTCCTCACACTTGATTCGGCACCGCCCCCTCGCAGATGAGTCGGCGGCATCCCTGGCATAACGTGGGCTGGCGACTCGGTGGCATGCATGGGGCGGGCCGGCAATTCAGTGTCGTCGCCACTGACCCACCTTGCCCCCGTTTCCCCTATAAAATGGGGCTTGAGCCCTCGATCAATAGCGGATGAAGAGAATGGATAGAAAAAAAAGGCGAGAGAATACAGA
This sequence comes from Amorphophallus titanum, assembly GCA_024336825.1. Lineage (NCBI taxonomy): Eukaryota > Viridiplantae > Streptophyta > Magnoliopsida > Alismatales > Araceae > Amorphophallus > Amorphophallus titanum. Next base: position 77,436,283 of record JANBPO010009603.1, on the reverse strand, counting down.
GGAAGAAAAAAAAAGAAGAGAGAAAGGGAGAATAGAAGAATAGAGAGAATAGAGTGGGGAGATATCCAGAGATCAGAAAGAAGGGTCGTGACGAGGAAGGTAGGGGTGGAAGGCCAGAGCTCTTCTGTTTTTCTTCGCTCTGTACTTCACGCTCTGTATTCCCTTTTTTTTATTCTAGGCTGCTTCCCTCATTCCCCCCTGATTGCTGTGTCCCTAATCCATATCCCTCTGAGATCGCAGAGGAGAATGAATAAGAAATAGGAGTAAAGTTTTGTGAGTTGCAACCTTTTCATCTCGATCTACAGCTTATGATGCTTCTCTTATCGTCATAGCTTTTCGTTTAATTTTTTTTTCTGAGCTTCTCAATTTCCCCCTCCGAGCGTGAGGAGGCCCTCAGGGGCTAAAACTCCAATTGATTCTGTGATCGCTCAAAAAGGGGGGAAGGCTTATAAGGTTTGTCGTTCTTTTATGTGAAATAGTCTGCGACCACGCCCTAGCAGGGTGACATCGAATTCCCTCCCTGGGGCCTTTGTCCCTTGTCATTGATTCCACTGATAAATGTATCGTTTATTCATGAATTAAGCAAGAGTAGTGTCTTAAGAGTGGGAAGACTACGCACCCTTTCATTCTCTTCTCTGAAGAGTTGTAGGGACGCTAGTAAATTCCCATATACATACTTCAGTTCCCGTATAGTTTTGCTCAGAAACCAACAGTGTCCCGCACTGGAAGTGTTTGATCGAGGGCCATCGAGGGTTTCATTTTGCCATTGTTGGCCAAGCCCTCTGGCCCTCTTCTGAATCGGACTCGAGCCCAATTCCATGGGCCAGGACTATCCATCCTAGCTCAGAAAGGGTCCCAGGAGGTTGTTCTGCTTTAATGATCCCCATCTGTCCGCATTAGCATGAATGATGATACTCATGGATTAGTCCCCGGGGGAGGGTACAGTCGGCTTGTTTGGTACTTCAGGCTTATGAATCTATACTCATCACGGGTTCCAGGGGGTCTATCGTTTGATGACATGTTCCCCTGGAAGCCCCTTGCACAGATGAGACATAAACGTCACCTCCTTAGTTACATGCCGACCCTTCAGTAGCCTCTCCCAGATCTGCACGGATCCTTAGTAGGCTAGCCCTCAGGATTCATGAATGTGCTGATCTTGGGTTATGAGATAGTCTTATCTGGGGATTCTCACTGATTTATGGTTTGACACCGATCTCTTCGTGTGTCGATCCGATTGATTATGGGAGCACTCCCTGTACTGGGGAGATGCTACCCGATTGCTTTCAGTATGTCGCAGCTCTTCCAGTCTACTTTCCAACGGTGTCAATTTCGTTCCGATCCGCCTCCGGATCTGAGCACAGCAATTAGTTTCGTTGAGTCGCGCAGATCTGTCCAGCCACAGGGCTACGGGATAGGTTTGGGATCTAAAATCCCCGTCGGTCCTTCGGCTCCGATTCAGCCACTGCCGACTTCAGGGATCGAAGAAGAACCTTCCACCGATGCTTCAGCCAACCGCCTCGGCCAGAAGTCAACCAAAAGTTGTCATCCCACGTGCCGCACTCGCTTGTTGTCCAGCGAGTTTGAACAGTGCCGAGTCGGACCAGCAGCGCGCCTCCGGCCCGAAAGCCCTTCCGGCTTGCTGCCCATCAACCCGAGATCGATACTCCCGGGTCGCTGTTGTATCCCTTTACCTCCCTGTGTGGAGTGGGCCATAAAATTTATTGGTGTAATTATTTACATTTATTGTACCAGGAGTTACGATTCTTGGCCGGGGTTGTCTTCCCCACGCCCAGAGCGTGGAGGTATGTTTTCACTCCTCTTATTTGGCACTTGTTTAGTTCGTATATGTTTGAATGCCACTGCTTGAGTGATAGGTTTCTAGCTCGTTATCATTTTTTATCACTGTTGCGAGAGAGCGAGTGTGACCCATCCCGTGACTCGACCCGAGCACATGAAAAGAGCCGACCACCCTTGACTCACTGTCGATTTCTCAACCGCGCAGATCCATATGTTTCTCTCGCAAGGGATGACTGTGAGCTCATACTTCTTGTTGGGGGCATGTTCGCCTCTTCTAGAACTCTTTAGGTGCGAGTTCGCTGCATCGTTGCTGGTCGCGTTATCAAATTAGTTGCGTCATCACCTAGAGTCCCAGATTCCCATCCAAACGGTACCGAGTCACATCCCATCCCGCATCAAATATGGAGGTGAGAGGATCACTTACCAAGGTAGGAATGCAATTATGATATGCAATGTATGGCCCTATGCGCACCGGAGTGTATGCAGATTTCTAGCCTAAATCTAACAAATCAAGGCACTATTAAATTATGCAAACAGGATAAAATGGATGCAAAAAATATGGGAAAGCCAATACAATATAAAGGACAACACTGTAGGACCAAAAACAAGCACGATCAAGCACTAAAACATAGGTAGAACCATCAATGAACAACGTACCTTTGCGTCTGCCCCTGGGCCTACATGCAGATTTTATGCATAAAATCTAAAAATGGAGACGATATTTAATCATGCAAACATGGCACAATGGATGCAAATGACATATGAAAATGAAGACAATACAAAGGAGAACAGGATGGGATAAAAAATTAGCAATCAGACCTTGGGAAGTAAATTAAGCCATCAACTAAAAACGTACCTGCGAGTTTGTCCCAGGTCTGCCTGCAGACTTTATACATAAAACTCAAAAATCAAAGCAAGATTAAATTATGCAAACATGACCAAATAAATACAAATGATATATGAAAATCGAGATAATATAAAGGACTACACAATGGAACCAGAAAACAGTGCAATCGAACCCCGGAAACCCAATTTATGCATCAACAAACAAGGCCCTGTGAGCATCTGCGCCTGGGCTGCCAGAAATAGAATGTGATCTTCTGGATGACCGCCACTTGCAAGTAGAGGTCTTCAGAAGACCGCTACTACAGGTGGCAGCCTCCACGAGGACCGCTACCTGATGACAGAATTGAAAAGCTAACGGAATAGTGGAAAAACCCAGGGAACGCTATATAAATAGGGATACACACACTAAACTTGTAGGAGAGTAAAAAATAACGTGATGGGCCTTAGGCGTCCCACCATGATCGCTAAAAAATAGAGTTGTAGATATTTATCTACCTCACCCCCAAACTAGTAAATAATATGCATGTATAAGCATGAAATAACATGATAGGGCAAAGGGACGATGGAGAATAGGAATATACCGTGATTGCCACCCAAGGATTTGCAATAGGAAAGAGATGTTACAATGAATGAAAATCTACTGTGTACCTTGGGAAAAGAAGAGAAAATCACAGCCCAAGGAGACCGCTACAACGTGATCGCGCGTGAGATGGGGTGTGGGTACGTTGTGGGATCAAACCTCCTCACATTCCAGTTGGCTAGAAGAAGAGGGCCTCACGTTCTATCCTTACTTTCCTGCAAAACAAAGGTAAGACAAGAGATAAAAAACCCATGAGATCCCAACGTGCAATGTCTATCCCGTATATGTAAAGTAACATGAAATAAAGGGGGAGAACACACAGGGGGGGATTTTTAACCCTTATAAAAGGGTGCAAACGATAGGTGTGTGTCGTGTGATGATATATGAACAAAGAGATTGAATAATCACGTAGCACAAGTGCGGAGAAACGTGATGCAAAATGGAGAAAAGTGCATATAGAGTGCAGAAAAGGTGTGCAGAGACTAAGTGTAAAATTGTGATGAACATGGAAAAGGGAGGATGAAGAACTAGAGACGGAAGCGCTGCTTCTCTGCTACGATCCCTCGCGATTTGGAGCCGAACGGTGCGAGTTTGAGTGAGTTTTGCTTCAGTTTGGGCAAAGCATGCTTCGGGGGTATGCGTTAGGTTCGCTGGAAAACGGCGACGATTTTCAGTCTAGTTAGTTTCATTAGAACCCCTAGCATGTCAGGATTCCATTTCCACTAATTTCGTTGTGATTGGTGGTTGTTTGGGACCGGTACGAGCCCGGGAACCCCGGTGACTCGATTAAGGTCGATTCGGTGGAATCATCCATTTCTTGCCGTTTGTGCGTCGAATTGATCCCTTCCAGAGTGTGGAAGGATGTTTTGGCCATTAGGGTTGTTTCCCCATCGTTTAGACGCGATTGGGGCGTGGAAAGGTCGAGATCCGGTCGATCCCCTATTTTTCCTGCCATATCGCCTTAGCGGTCCTTTCAGAGACCATTTCTTCCCTCCAACGGTCCAGTGGTCAACCGTTTAGTCTTAAGTCGGTTCGGGTCTTAGCGGTCTCATGATAGACTGCTTCTCTTGGCTAGCGGCCCATTATTGGACCGCTAAGCTCCGTCCAGCGGCTCATTAGTCGACCGCTTGACATTAGTGATAGAACAGTTGGGCTGAGCGGTCTTACGATAGACCGCTAAGCTTGCTTTAGTGGCCCTATGTTAGACCGCTAAGTATCGTTGACTCTAGTCAACAGTTTTAAGTCAGTTTGGGTTAGCGGCCCAATATTCGACCATCTATAGTCTTTAGCGTCCCATCTCTAGACCGCTAATTTCTATTTGACCGAAGTCAATGTTTTATGTCAGTTCAGGCATCCCCCTTCGCAGTCCATATGTAGATCGCGTAGGTCTGTTTAATGGTCCATTGTTAGACCGTTTAGGTGGTTTGACTAGTAAGTCGGTTGTGGGTTGACTGTGTCTAGCGGCCTATTAAACGACCGCTACAGCCATCTCGCGGTGCATTCTATGACTGCTTAAGTCTCCTCGCAGCCCACTCTTTGACCGCCACTTGTCTGAGCTCTCTGGGTAGTGTAGCGGCCCATCAACTGACCGCTTATGTTGTCTAGCAGTCAAGAGATAGACCGCTTATGCCCCAGAGTGTTGTTTTTCATTGTTTTGGCTTCTAATTATCTTGGCTTGACCTTTTAGTTTGTCCATTATCCTGTGGATGTCTCTTGACGTCCTATGAGGGCTGTGACCATGTTGTAAGGTAGCCGAGATTGCCTTTATACCGAGTAGTGTCTGTACTACTTCAGAGTCATTATTGGTTTTCAGTCAACCCGGTGTGACCTAGTGGTTGACATGTGACCTCTTGAGTGTCTCGATTGTTCTAGAGAGATCGAGACATGGTTTTGGACGTCTTGAGGTATGGTCTTACCTCGATTTGTGTGTCCATGTGCTTTGAGGGTCTTTGTGATCTCTTAAGTCTCCGTGATTCGTTTTATGTGGATGTTTGGATCCGACTGTCCTGTGCCGTTTTCTTTCTCAGTGTTTAGGCTGATTGGCGACATGTTACCGCTTTGTGCGATGATCTTGACCCGAGTCTTGTGACTCAAGGATCGTTGTGTCAGCAGGTCTAGTTGTTTGTCCTGAGTTTGGTGGCAGTCTTGTGTGCTACCTTGTGCTTGGTGCTTCGTAGTACATATGACAGTATGTGTTTGGCCTGTCTGTACTTCGACACTCGTGTTTCGGAGTCTCTGTGTCTAGTGAGCCTCCACTAGTCATAGCCTGACGATACTTTCCTGTGTGTCGGCCCACCTGGGAGTGGTGGCGAGACAGAGTTCCCGACTCAGATGGTTTTTAGGCTAGTTTTCGTGGGCTCCCTTGCCTTACAGTAGCGTCCTGCTGGGGGAGAGAACTAGCTAGAGGCCTGGCTCAAGGCATTAAGCTTGTGTGTGCACATGTGGTTAGGGGCGTTTGGATGAGCGCCGACAGGCGTGACCCTGACTAGTCACTCGTTACTGTTGTTCCTTGTACTTGGTTCCGTGAGTGTCTCAGTTGTCGCCGTTCCAAGCGTGTGGGAGATACTTGAGGCGCAGTGTAAGACGTCAGTGGACGCATCTAGCTGTTCTTTTAGTGAGGAGGTGCTTCTGTCACTTGACATGATGACTTGTGTTTTCGTGACTTTTTCGAATAGTCTGTTCTTCGCTTTGCCCAAGATCAGCTTAGTGTAGCGTGCACGACGATCTAGTTGTGTATGTGTTAGTGGTCCATGACTGTGTAGGTATTTTTTAGGGCTTTTGCCTATTTTGGTAGGCCTTCACTTTGGAGCTAGTGCTTTGTCGATGGATCGGCAACGCCCGACTTTGTGAGATCAGGGTTCGCCTTTCTGTTGCTGTTTGGAGTAGCTTAGAGAGCCGAGGTTCGTTTGGTAGCTGTGTTTCTGTTTGGTACGGCTTTACTCTTTCCTGTAGCTGTCCTTACTCCTGCTTTTACAGCTTTACTGTTGTAGTTTAGCCCTTTCGACGTGCTCATCGAATATGTGTGGAGCATATTGGCCCAGAGTTGAGAATTTGGCCTCATAGTCAGCTACCGACATGTTTTCTGGCTCGAGGCTCAAAAATTCTTACTCTTTAGCATGTCACACATGTTCGGGAAAATACTTTTCTTGGAAGACAGCCAAGAACTCTCCCCATAATATGTCACCATCATGTTAGTCTGCGAAGGTGGCCCGCATCTGGTCTTGTAAAACATAAGCCACCAGATTCACCTTCCCTTCCTCGGGACATCGTATCATGCAAAATTTCTTCTCCATTTCACTGAGCCATGACTCAGCCACCTCTGGATTGCTCTCCCCCTTAAAAATAGGAGGCGCCAACCTCAGGAACCGATCAAGTGCCGACAGACCGTGACGTGGTGCAGGCGCAGGCTACTGTAGCATCTGTTGCTGCATGGCCGACATTAGTCCCTGGAAGCTCTGCATAAACCCTTCAAAATTGATTCCCGCATTGGGCACTTGTCTGCCCCTGACCGTCGGAGCATTGACAGCCCCATCGTTCACCATGTTGGGGCCGTCCACCCCCGATCCCCTCTCATCAGCCTGTGGAAGCTCTCTTTGTCTTCTTGGTGGCATAGCTCTGAGAATAAACATTTACTAAGTGAAGGTTTGATCTAAACGGGTTATAATTATATTCTACCCTTTTCCCACTCTAGCCTATCTCTTCTCCTATTACTTGGACATTTAGAATTTGTGTAACCATGGTTTGTCTCTCGTGCTCTGATACCACTCTGTAATGCCCCGAGATCTGATTCCCAATTATAGGTATTTTTTTTCTTTTCTACCATCGAACCTCGAGACATTACTTCGTATGTATCGCGAAAGCACAAATATATACATAACCGTGCAAACATGAGTATTAGACAGAGAAATCACAGTTTACAAGAAATGTAGGAATCATCTCAACCATTCATAATTTCCAAGAGAGGAGTACATATTCTAGAGAAGAGTACATATTAGAAGTTCCAAATAATCTGAGCCTACATAAGCTCACACCCCATAATCATACATATAGGTGAGACATTCATCCATATCATACCCAGATGAACTATGATCTAGCTCTACTCTTCAGTTGTAGGCTCCTCCTCAACCTCCTTCTCTATGTCTCCTAAAAATGGGTGTCACAAAGGGGGTGAGTGTGACGCTCAATAGGCGGCCTAAACAACTGGGGTTAACTCACATCTATATAGCCCAATTATATACATAATTTAGATGTTATTAAAATCCATTCATTATCATCTACTTAAAATAACTCATATAAGGAAAATACATGTTCTGTATCTAACATTTAAGGTACCCATGCATGCAACAAGACAACAAGGAATGAGTAGTTACACATTATCACATTTTCACATTTCTGTTATTCATGGAACCGAACAAATGTCGCAAACACACACAAACGAACGAAAGAGTACTGTATAGACCCGGGAGTGAACTCCCACCTAGACTCTTGCTGCACGGGGTGTTACGTATCGCCATCCCCCGGGAACTGTGGCGTTACGTATCACCGTCCCACGGAACGAACCAGCCGAATCAATAGGTTTTGACTAGGGCGTTACGTATCGTCGTCCCCTGGGATCTTTTAGTTCCGCGACGTTACGTATCGTCGTCCCGCAGAAGGGACCAAACTCTGACCTCACAGAATGCTGTTGCTTTCCATTCATAACATACACATTGTACTCACATTCACATTCATACTCATTTTACAATTATTAGCATGACACTTTGATATACTGACATGTTTTCAAGTGGTTCACAGCATAAGGAGCGTGGTCCTGTTACTGTAAAAAGAGGGTGGTTTATTTCTAGGCTACACATGCATAGAAAATGACTTATAACTACAAGTACAGAATTGCTAGATGCATGAAATCTTTACAGAGAGGTTCTGACTTAGTTTTCTATCATTTTCTGATTTTTTAGATTTTTATGAATTAAAATGCCCTTTCAAAATTCACATTTTCTCAGCTTCTGGAAATTGGGACAGAGTCCACAGATGCATCGACCTATCCACATGTTCATCGACCTACATTTGCCCATTCCCAAATGTGCATCGACCTTATATTGGCTTGAGCCAAATGTGTATCGACCTCATATTGGCCTGAGCCAGATGTGCATCGACCTTATATTGGCCTGAGCCAATGTGCATCGACCTTACATTGGCATGGACAAAAGGTGCATCGACCTTACTATGGCCTGGACAAAAGATGCATCGACCTTACTATGGCCTAGACAAAAGATGCATCGACCTCACCATGAGTCTAAGCTATATGTGCATTGACCTTACCATGGGCCCACCCCCATGTGCATAGACCTGCCCATAGTCTAAGCTATGTGTGCATAGGAAAGGAACCATAACTACAAGTGTGGATTTTCTATGAGCACGAAGTGTTTTATAGTGGGTTACTAACTTGAGTCCTTGTTTGATCTGAGCTAGAAGTGTATCTGAGTGTCATTCATAGTTGTCAAAATTCTTGTCTCCTTGGATTTGTTCAAATTTCTTAAAACTTGAATATTTTTGAAAAACTACTTTCATTACTGAATCTTGATGGATCATTGTGAATCACATTGTGATTGGAAGTATCCCAATCTATACATCAATTCATTAGTCTAAGCTAGTACATTAAGGAATCATCTTTTATAAGGTTTCATGATGACCTGAAGAGGGGTGATCTCGCGCTTGGTCCTAAGCCGTCGATGTAGTTGACGTCACCACCAACGGAGGATCTGCAAGGTAGAAAACAGATCAGAGGAGCCCAAGGTTGGAACCCCAGGGAAAACCCTCCAATGCTTAAGTCAACAAACTGGTAGAGCGCAGGTGAAAAATAGAGCAGGACAAGAAGAGGGGGGCATGAGATCACTCTCCACCAAAGGGTTTGGTGTTGAGTGCTCAGGGTCCTTCTTTTCGGAGGGTCTCCTTGGAGTTTATATATTTACCGCTGTGGGATACTTGAGAGGACTGGGGGCATTATGCCTTAAGGGAAGACCTTTCCTCTCCCCATGCCCTTTGGAGTTTTCCCATATGAGCGGTGGCGAGATCCCCACCGGGAGTTATGCCCTGCCCGATGGGGTTTCGAGCGTTAGGATATCCCTTAGTGAGGCCTTTGGGCTTCTCCCGAGTCGAGGGTGGCACTGTATCGGTTATGCTCGGGCACCATTTAGGCTTTTCTGAATGACCGATGCTTAGACTTTCGGGCCTAGCATTTTGCGCTTGGTCCTGAGCCATCGATGCAGTTGACGTCAGCACCAATGGAGGATCTGTAAGGTAGGAAATGGATCAGAGGAGCCTAGGGTTGGAACCCCGGGGAAAACCCACCGATGCTTAAGTTAGCAAACTAGTAGAGCATAGGTGGAAAATAGAGCAGGAGAAGAAGAGGGGGGCACGAGATCGCTCTCCACCAAAGGGTGTGGTGTTGAGTGCTCTATGTCCTTCTTTTCGGAGGGTCTCCTTGGAGTTTATATATTTACCACTGTGGAGTACTTGAAGGGACTAAGGGCGTTATGCCTCAAGGGAAGACCTTTCCTCTCCCCTTGCCCTTAGGACTTTTCTCGTTCGAGTGGTGGCGAGATCCTCGCCAGGAGTTATGCCCTGCCTGATAGGGTTCCAAGTGTTAGGATATCCCTTAGTGAGGCGTTTAGACTTTACTCTATCGGTTATGCTCGAGTGCCGTTTAGGCTTTTGTAAATGATCGATGCCCGTACTTCCGGGCCCAGCATCTTGCGCTTGGTCCTGAGCTGTCAATGTAGTTGACGTCACCACCAATGGAGGATCTACAAGGTAGGAAACAAATCAGAGGAGCCCAGGGTTGGAACCCCGTGAAAAACCCTCTGATGCTTAAGTCAGCAAGCTGGCAGAGCACAGGTGGAAAATAGAGCAGGAGAAGAAAAGGGGGGCACGAGATCGCTCTCCACCAAAGGGTGTGGTGTTGAGTGCTCAGGGTCCTTTTCGGAGGGTCTCCTTGGAGTTTATATATTTACCGCTGTGGGGTACTTGAAGGGACTGGGGGCGTTATGCCTCAAGGGAAGACCTTTCCTCTCCCCTTGCCCTTTGGAGTTTTTCTGTTCGAGTGGTGGCGAGATCCCCGCCTGGAGTTATACCCTGCCCGATGGGGTTCTGAGCGTTACGGTATCCCTTAGTGAGACGTTTGGGCTTCTCTCGAGTCGAGGGTGGCGCTATATCGGTTATGCTCGGCCGTCATTTAGGCTTTTCTAAACGACCGATGCTCAGACTTCCAGGCCCAGCAGCCACCTAGGAAGATCTGTTCCGAGGGTGTTTGGGCTTTGAGATGGGTGGGCCCTTACGTGGGGCTGTCGCCTTGGGGGGCTTTGGCCTGGTTGGGTCACGTTGGGCCTAATTGGGCTAGTCTGGACCTGGTTCGACTGCCCTGATCTACGCGTATAGGTGGGCTACGGATTTTCCCCTCTCCATGACCCATGATTAAAATTGTAGGTTAAAGCCTAATGAATTGCAGAGTTTAAAAATTAAATTCTCTGAAAAGATTTTATTCAGAATTTAATAGGTCTCAACCAACTCTTACGTGTTGTGTCCAGTGCAATCTCCTAAAAATTTGAAAATTTAATGTTTATCGTAATCTTGGTTGAGAAACTTGTATCATCTATTGCTCTTAAACATAACATAATCTGAGAAAAATTCCAAAGGGCAGCACATGGTCAAAATTATGAATCTATACTCAAAAGGTAGAGCAATGGTTAAGAATGCACCGAGAAATTAAGCCATTCATCAAATAAATGAATTGGACTTAGTCATGAAGTGCTCTTGCTATCTCTGTTCAAAGTGAAACAGGATGGTGAATCTCATTGAGTAACTAGGGGTGCTGGTGTCTAATCAATATGCACCCTTACGTAAAAAGGTATATATTGCACTTGAATGTTCTTATAAAGCTTTACAATTGTAAAGATACTTTCCCAAGGATATAAAATCAAACTAAAAGGACACAAATAGAAAAATAAAAGTTAATGCTCGGTGTCGATTCCCATCAGTGACACATTGAAATTTGAGTTCTGGATAATTCCAATGAGCGGGAGTATGTCTTCCACACACACAAATTTCAAAAAGCTAATGAGACAACCTGGTTCATCCGACGCCTATAAAAAGGGGGGATCTCTCAGACGAGGAAGACATATAGAAGATGAAGAAGAAGATCAGAAGCAGGGTCTGAGAGCTAGAGAAGCTGAGGGAAGGAGAGCGGTCGAGAGTCTGGGAAGAGTTCAAGAGAGTGTGTCGCTGAGAAGAAAATAGAGTATCATGGAGTTGATCTGACAGAGAAGAGAGATTCAGTGAGATATTTCTATACTGACTTCTGGATCAAATCCATAGTCAGATTGCTCGACTGAAAAGCTACACTTTCACTTCATCTCATATTCTCTTTGGTTCTTTGATTTTCATTTAAATTTTTTGTAAGTTGTATATCAGTAGGTGAGGTTGAATCTTTGGATAGCAAGCTCTGAAGCTCAGCAGTTGAAGCTTTGAATCAGTAGTCTAGCAAGCTGTGAAGCTCAGTGGAGTGTAGGGATCTAATCCCCGAAGCTGTGGATCAGTGGATTCAAACTGTGAGTCAGCAGTAATCCTTACTCGGTAGAGTAAGGGGTGGATGTAGATCTCTAGCCAGAGATCAAACCACCTAAAAATCTTGTGGTGTCTCCTGTGTGATTGATTTAGCATCCTATGTGTTTACATTTACAACTTGCTCGTCGATTAGATGAATGCCTAAGACACTGATGCTTTTCAGTGTCTGAATTGTTTATCTGTTATCCATGCTTAAGTTTCTCATCCAGTAGGTATATAAAAAGGTGAGGTTGGAAGGATAGGTTATGCCTATCTAGAATTCCATCTCTTACGTGAGGAGAACCTCTGCCAAGTACCGTACCACGATGTCTGACTAATTGTTGATGTGAATTGCAATAGCCTGCTATGCTTTACCATCACTGTTGATTGATCAGAATTTCATTCATCTCTTATTTGCGTTTGGAGCTTTCTCTCTTATAGTTTGCCATTTTGCGTTAATCTTCAGATAGTTGACTCATATTGCCTTGCTTGGATACTGATTACTCGTTAATTTGGTAATCGGCTAATCTGGAGCTTACAACTTTTGATAGATTTATAGAAGTTTATCCTAATTCTGCATTATCTTTAACTGATGTAGATTTTAATTTGGAGTAGATCTATTCACCCCCCCTCTAGATCTGTATTCATCCATTCCAACACGTGGTATTAGAGCCCAACTCTCCCTAAGGGATTCACATCCTGGAGAGGTTAGCCAAAATGGATGGTAGAGGGTTACCTACAGGGGGTCACTCAACCAGTAAGCCACCTTACTTTGATGGTAATAATTATGCATATTGGAAAAATCGCATGCAGGTCTTCCTTCATGCGAAAGATTATGAGATTTGGAAAGTTGTGAGCAAGGGACCATTCGAGCTCCCTGATGATAAGGAAGTATGGACAAGAGAGCAGATACATAGATCTACACTGAATTGGAGTGCTGTCAATGCGATTCAGTGCGCTCTGCATCCCACAGAATTTTCATAAATTTCGTCATGCTCCACTGCAAAGGAGATGTGGGATAGGCTTGGGGTCATATGTGAGGGTACGTCTTAGGTGCGAGAAACTAAGACTAACATGTTTGTTTCTGAATATGAAGCCTTCAGGATGAAATCAGATGAATCCATCTCTAAGATGTACTCCTGATTGATGGTTCTCACCAATAGTTTGAGGAGCCTCGGTAAAGTTTACAGTGAGTATGAATTAGTTAGAAAAATTCTTAGGTCCCTGACTCCAGTTTGACACACCAAGGCCACTGTTATGGAGGAATCTAGGAACTTAGCCACCACCACTGTAGATGAACTTGTCAGTTCTCTCATGACTTATAAGTTGAACCTTAAGAGGGTTGATGAGGTTGAAAAGAAGAGAAAACCTCTTGCGCTGAAAGTAGTTTCCAGTAGAAAAGGTTCCTCGAGTGAACATAACTCTTCGAGCTCTGAAGAAGATGCAGATGAATTTGCTATGCTTACGAGAAAGTTTAAGAAATTTATGAGAAAAGAGGGAAAAGGGCTTAGAAGAAAATATCATTCTGGAAAGAGACAGTCAAAGTATAGATCTGACACTGTCAAGAAAACCGATGCTAATGTTTGTTATAACTGCAGGAAAGCTGGTCACCTAAAGGCAGATTGTCTCGAGCTATAGAAGGAGAAAACCAGGTCAAAGAACAAGAAAGGAAAGGCAATGATCAGTACCTGGAGTGATAAGGATGAAGGCAGTCTTAGCAGCACATCAGGCAGTGATGAGGAAGACAGACTCTGCTTAATGGCCAAAAATGATGAAAGAGAAAGTGATGAAGAGGTATCAAGAAAGGTTATGAGGCGAAGGCCATCCGAAGGTGGAATCGATGTAGACTGGTTCACCGCGCCAACGCATCTTGAAGCGCATAGGGCAATCCCAGCAACTGGTTAAAGGCGGAGTCGACACAGGCAAGCCCTGGAGTCGACGCTGCGATGTTGTTCAGGCAGTACTCGAACAAGCTATGAGAACAATGTGTCGACGCAAGCCATTTCAGTGCGTCGACGCAACTAAAGGATCCAGTACCTATCTTATGATCCAGTGAACCAGAGTCAAGTCATCTGAAAGATGCTATTCAATGAATCTATGATCCAGGAAGCTTGGTTTTGGAGGGAAAACATTCTCTACAGCAAATAGAAATAGAATGGGATAAGGATCGAAGGAAATAGAAAAATGATAAGATAGAGTCATTCCTGCTTTTGCAGAATAGAGAATCCGAAGAGAGATAGAGAATCATAGAGAGTTCTCGTCCGTTTTGCTAAGGCCTTGGATCTCGAGGCTTTTGAGTAGCATAGATGCACTTTGAAAAGGAAGAAGTGGGAAATCGGACAATACCTCCTAATTGTCTACTATGCAATGAATCAAGAAAATTCATGAAGATTAGTAGGACGCAAGGCTGGGAGGACCCAAGTTGGGGAATCAGAAGCTATCATCCATCGTGGTGTCTGTGCTACAATCAGACCTACTTCATCACAGATCAAGATCTGCTACGCTGGGAGAAATTTCTCTATCTGATCTATGATAATTGTGTCTTGTTGTTTCACTATTTCATTTTCTTCTATTTTGTTTCTTGGTTGGAGAACTATTAGTCAAGCTGTGTGACAACGTCAAGCTATGCGTCAGCGGAGTTGAGAGAGGGTTTTGGGGGTGTGTTTCTCTAGTTTAGTGCAGTGCACTAGTGGAAGCCTCACTCAGTTGAGTGAGGGGTGGACGTAGGCCTCTGGGTTGAGGACCAAACCACCTAAAAACCTTGTGTCACTGTGTCGTTTGTTGCGTGTGTTGTCTGCTAGATGCATGATTAGGATCGAGTTATTCGCTAGACTTTCTCTGTAATCATCATTCTATCTACATAACTCTAGTTTGTGCTTTGAGAAAGTATTTAAAAAAGAAAAAGGGTCAGATCTATTCAACCCCCCCTTCTAGATCAGCCATCCTCCATCCAACACGTGGTATCAGAGCTAGGCTCTCCTTTGTGTGGTTTAACAACCTAGAGAGACTAGGTGGAATGGAGGCTAAAAGTTACATGGCTGAGGGGCATTCGGTGAATTGACCCCCATTCTTTGATGGCACTAACTATGCATATTGGAAAACTCGCATGCAGGTCTTCCTAAGATCCCAAGATCATGAGATCTAGAAGGTAGTGAGCCATGGACTGTATGAACTCCCAACTAATGAAGACACGTGGACTAGGGAACAAATTCGAAGATCCAACATCAACTGGGGAACTATGAATGTCATGCAGTGCTCTCTCCATCCTACAGAATTCTCAAGAGTCTCTTCATGCGCCACAGCCAAGGAGATGTGGGATAGATTAGAGGTAATCTACGAAGACACCTCTGAGGTAAGAGAGACCAAAGTAAATATGCTGATTTCTGACTATGAAATGTTTAGAATGAAAACTGATGAGTCAATTTCAGAGATGTATGCCAGACTGACGCAGCTAACTAATAGTTTAAAGAGCCTGGGAAAGAACTAAACTGAACAGGAACTTGTGAGAAAGATTCTCAAATCCTTAACACTAGTGTGGCATATGAAAGCAACAATCATTGAAGATTTGTGACACCTGTCAACCATGACAGTTGATGAACTCATAGGATCTTTAATGACTTATGAGTTAAATCTTAAAAGAAAGGAAGAAGAAGTCAAGAAGAGTAAACTACTAGCATTGAAGGCACGCCCTGGTAACCCAGAATCATCAGATGATAGTGAGTCATCAAGCATAGAAGAAGACCCGGGTGAGTTTGCCATGCTCACTACAAAATTTAGGAAGTTCCTATGAAGGGAAGGTGAGGGCTTGAGCAAGAGAAGGCAATAGGTAAGTAAGTATCTGAGTTTCAAGTCAACTACCACTAAAAAGTCTGACAAAATTGTGTGCTATAATTACAGGAAGTCAGGACATGTCAAGTCTGAATGTCCTGAAGCAGTGAAGAAAGCCAGTTCCAAGTGGAAAGGAAAAAGAGCCAAAGCAATGGTTTGTACTTAGAGCGATGAGCAAGACAAGGAAGAGGAAGAGACTTTAGCAGAAGAGAGTGATGCAAAAATATGTCTCATGGCAAATGGAAGCCATGAAGATGATGAGATAAATTCTCCCTTCGAACATTTCACTATAAGTTATTGGGAAGAAGCCTATTCTGAACTACTTGATGAGTGTGATGATTTTAGAAAGGAAAATAAAGTTCTGAAGAAAAAGATAAACAATTTTGTTCATGATACCTCTCTGAAAGACAAAAATGCTTCCTTAGAGGTAGAAGGGGTGCGCCCTCCCCTCTCTCTTCCCCTACTGTGCTTCTTCCTCCTCCAACCTTCCAGGGTGTGAGACCCATTCTACTTGTCCCTCTTACCCTTTGTATTCATTCTATGCTAGCGTTGCCGCCGTTCATGCCGCCGCTGCCGTTCGTGCCGTTGCCGCCATTCCGTCGACGCTTCTTTGGAATCTATCCATTCTTGGATAGAACCTTATTGCGAGATTTTTTGCTCTCCATCCGGAGCTCAGGTCACACCCAAAATTAGAGGGTGATCTTCCCATGTTCCCCCCATCCTCAATAAAAAAAAATCAGGCTAGTAACCATTCGTTTGATATTTTTCCCATACTTCTTACTCTCCCTCCTGTAATCTGCCAGTTTGCAGATCCACGGGATAGTGTCGCCTTGTTATATTTTTTCCACCCCTTATAAATTTTCCAAAACATCACAAAAATTACTCAGTGTTCCTCACGTTCTCCCCTACCTCCCATAATTTTTTCAGCACCTAGAAAAATCATTTTCCCCTCGGTCAAAGATCAGTTTCAGGCAGATCCCTTTCTCTCCTGAGTGTCTGTAACTAGATCCATAGGGAAACACGTAGTTTGCAGAGCCTCTCATTTTCAATCCTTTTCTTTTATACTCTGGAAAAACTATATGTTGTATATCTATGAGTCCTCTTTCCAACGGCACCAGCCATGCCTCGATTTGATACCAAATCTAAGCGCAATAATTCTTGCCGTTGAGGCACGCAATTTTGTTCCCTATGCAGGCCAGAAAGAGCAGTCTGTGGAAAATTCTTACAAAAATACCAAAACTCAATTTCAGCGATCGCCGCTCCCAAGAGTAGATCAGGGGCATCTTGCCAACGTCCCAGCCAAGCGGTGCCTTCAGAAGACTCAAGGAGGATGGCGTTCCTTTGGAAGCCGTTGCTTGCTGTCCTGCAACTCAGAACTGAGTCGGCACAGTTCCGAGTCAGAACAGTAGGCCGAGTTCGCCCCAAGAGCCCTTGCGGCTTGCTACCCATCAACCCAAGATCGATCCTTCCGAGCCCCACTTGTAGCCCTTTACCTCCCTGCGTGGAGTGGGCAATATAATTCACGGTTGTAAGTAAATTTTTACCATTGTACTGGGAGTTACTGTGATTGGCCGGGATCGTCTTCCCCACGCCCGGAGCATGGAGGTATCATTTCCGCTCCTCTCTTTGACATTTGCTTTACTCGTATATACTTCTATATGCTACTGCTAGAGAGCATGATAGGGTAATTAGCTCATTATAATTTTATTCACCGCTGTGAGAGAGAGAGCGAGACCGTCCCATGACCCGACCCAGACACGATTGAGAGTTTGACCACCCTAGCTCTTACCGATTTCTCAACCGCGCACATCTGATGCTTCCCTGGCTTAGGGACGATCGCGAGCTTGTCTAGAATCCAAGGTTCGCAGCCAACTTGGGGTCGAGTCTGTGCGTCTGTCCCACATCACAACCTCAGCTCCCCTCTCGCCACAGAGCCATAGGACACAATCTTAGCAAATCACATCACACATCTCCAAGATAGACAAGTGCCATCTTCTACCATAGCAACTTGGCTGACAACGTCGCAACTAATCTACATGGACCTCCAAACATCATAGATCCTTGCAACAATTGGGTCCTTCTCACAACATTCTGAACTCTCTGACTCAACTGGGCCTCTTCCAGGCACTATTACCTAACCACTCAACTAGTCTCACTAGCCGCTCACAGCTACCAACTGGGACCCACAACTCCTTCCTCGAAAAACACATCTCTAGGACCACGATTCCATCTTGAGGGCACATCCTCCAACACAAGTCGAGCACCGTAGCTTACCGACTCTAGCCATCTTGTCTTCGTCATTTGTCAGGCTATTTCCTTTGCAATCCCCAACTGGGTTCACTACTAAACACATGACATCACTTCCATTGGGTGGATAGGGTAATCATCCGGCAAACTTGTTGTCATATTTTTCCAACTCTCTATTCCACCAGTGCCACAAACTACAATGGCACGGCAATCGACATAGCTCACAAAGCCAAAAGCAATCTTATATCGAGGAAGCAACCCTCTCTATTGTTCAAAACCTCCGACACTCTACCAATTCTCTAGAATCCTTCTGTAGTAACCATTACTATGATGCTAGACCTGTGGGTTATGGGTCCACCATGCCTCCACTACGCACTCTACATAATGTGCACAAGCACAATCATCACCGACACCTCGGGATCTGTCATCCTGACATTCCTCAACATGGCTGGCTAACTCCAGAAAATAGGGTAAGGAAAGCTCAGATACCTCAAACCCAGTGCATAGGCTCTCTCTCTCTTGATCTGGCAATCCTCCTGCAACTCCGCAGGCTCTGATACCATTCGTAATGACCCAAGATTCAGATACTGAGAATTACTCGATACCATTCGAATCCTGGCCCACCACCTACGAGCCAGAATGCTGGGAAGGGCAATTATTTTAAGGAAAAAAAACACCCCGCATGTTGACATGAGTCGACACCTGTGTCCATTTTGACTCGTGTGAACACAGCGCAGGACTCCTCCAGGGTGTCCCCATAAACAGTGTTATGTAGATGATAGACCTGTAGGTAGAGGGAGGGAAGGAGGAGGGAGTAGCCAGGTCTGGAGCTAAGTACAAATCAATGGGGGCTGGTTGCTGTTGTTGTATCTGGAATTCAATCAGTGACAGACTCACAGGTGCTCACAAATATGCGTTTGCCAGGGGTTTACATCAATGATTGGCACATTTTGGTGGCTGTACTCACAGAGGCTCCATCGGTGGCCACCCCTCTCTGTTGTTGTGCTAGGGTTTATGCTACCTGTTGAGAAGAGGAGTGGGAATCAGGTGACCACAGAATGAGGTTTGGATTATACTGTATAGTAATATATCTCTTAGGCCTGAGCTTAGCTGTTAGAGAACGATAGATGCCTATTGATGACTTGTGTGATTTGACTCTTTGGTAGTTTATGACCCGATGAGTTCCTAATTTCTAATAATATTGGCACGTCCCTCATGCTTTATGACATGTGATTCAGACGAATTGAACCCTAGGTTGTTCCAAATGCTTCATGGGCAACCATCGTAAACTCATAAAGAGGAAGTGGCACTAGTCAATATTTAGTGGTGGTCAATGGTACTATGCAAATCAGTGTTGGATAGCCTACCGATCTGCTACTTGCCCATATTCCATATCCCAAAGATGGCCGCTAAGAACCTAGAGGGCAAGATTCTTTTGGCATGATATCGGGGATAGGTGCAGGGGCTAGCACGATATTTCTTGGGGTAGAGTGTGTAAGACCAAGGACATGGGAGCATTGGGTATCAAGAATATCAGATACTTCAACCTGACTCTCGTGTGCAAGTGACTGTGGAAACTTGGGTTTGATGAGAGTGGTCTTTGGCTAGAAGTTATCAGGCAGATGTATTATGGCAGATCTAGGGATTGGGATGTGTCCCCAACCTCTTAGTGTAATATGTCTCCTCTCTGGAGAAGTATTTTGTAGTGCAGAGATATCTTCTCCGCTAGTGTGGGTCTGGTTGGGAAGTAGTATGAAATACTGATTTTGAAAGGACAGATGTTGTTGTGACTTCTCCCTAGAGAAAGTCTTCCCTCAGCTCTTTGCGGTGGTAGCTGTGCCTATGGCATTGGTCTCCCAAAATTTTGACTCGGAGCTCTTGGGGGGACGTGGACTCTTTTTTTAGAAGGAATCGTAGGCAAGAGGAGATAGTTCAGCTACAAGATCACCTCTTTTTCTTCCTGGATTACACTCTACAGTTAGATAGAGTTGGATTAATGGTGGTGGAGGTGGGAGAAAGAGGGGGCCTTCTCAGTCAGATTAGCATATACTTTCATCTTCGACGGGGGGAGTATGCCACCACTTTACACTGCAGGCTTGGAAGCCCAGAAGTCCCTTGAAAGTGAAGCTCTTGATCTGGAGGATCTCGCACGGTCGGCTGCCGACCTATGATAGACTTACGTCCTTCCTATAAGACAATCAACTCGCTGCTACTTGTGTGGGGATGAGGAGACTTTGGACCACCTCTTCACAGGGTGCTCTTACTTTCAAGAGATATGGACTCAGTTCGCCCGCAGGAATCATTGTGCCATGGTCTCACCGGTTAGTGTGGTAGACTTGATCAGACATTGACACAGGAGGTGGGCCCTTAAGGGTGATAGAGTTATCTTATGGCTCATCCTCCAGGCCATTTTTTGGGCATTATAGGGAGAAAGGGACAACAGAATTTTCAGAAGAGAATCAAGAGCAACGGATACGGTTGTTGATTTCATTTGTGAGAAAATGAGAGAATGGGCTGAACATTTATGTAAAGTTGATTCACATAACTCCTCTGTTTGTTTTGTTGGGGGGTTAGGGTGGATCACATCATCTTGGTGTGCTTTTTGATTGTATAGGAGTGTTTTGGGAGCACATTAAATTCACTTGTACATTCCTTCTTTTAATTTAATACAATGGTGGTACCATCCACCTTAAAAAAAAGATTCAGTGGTGGTCAACAGTTTTGGGGAACAATCCCCTCCGACCTCCGTTGCTTGACTCTCTTGTATGGAATGGTGTAACAATTAGTTATTTATATGATGGTACAACATAGACTGGAATCCTGGAATCTGGTTTTTAGTGGAAATTTTGGAGGGTGTACATTAAGCACCTAAACTTTATCACTTTTCTGTTAAAGAATTATCATACTACACTTTTCAAAAAAAAATATCATACCATCACAAAAAAAATATACATCAGTAATCCAAAAAATAACAGAAACTTCCGACATATCCATTGGTATCATAGCATACAATTGATCATATCAATCAGTATCAGAGCATACCATTCTTTCTAACAACATCACCCTCCAACGGGAAACTCTCGCCATCGTCGCGGAAGATATTACTCCACTATTTACGCCCTTCCCTATTAAGGGATAGACCCCTCACTCCAGGATAACCCCATATAAAAGGCACATCTACAGAGAAGAAGGGACACAGTGAAATCTTCTGTCAAAAGTCTACACAGAGAATCGAGCCATAGCGACTGAGAGGTCATATGTGACCGTTCCTCCAGAGAGAATAGCTATTCCTCCATAGATCTTACCACCCAGCGAGCACTCGTTGAGTGTCTACTGGGAGCGGCGAGCACTCGACTGGAGGATCTACACATCTCTCAGACCTATTATAGCGACCTCCAACTCTCTCATTTTCTCCCTTTACTCTTCTCTATTCTTACTTGGGACCGTTGCTGACTTAAGTATCGGAGGGTTATCCTTTGAGGTAATATCCGGAACTTCTTCTGACGTTTCGCTCTTCCTGATATTTGCAGACTTTTACGGGTGCTACATGATCTTCCCCAAACTAATAAATAGAGAATGTGACATGTGACATAAAAATTAGATTTCTGCCTCTACAACATCTAAACCATCTTCGGATCCACAATTGTCAGGAAGCTTCAAGTGGGCAGCGACGTTTTAGGGATCCGGTGGATTTCGTTTCTTTGCGGGGAGGGGGGACGACCCGAACCAGATGCCCCCAAAGTCTCCACCTCCGGGAAAGCCAGCGACCCCCGCCTCCTAGAGGTCACACGCATTTCGCGCGTAGGTACAAAACTGACTCACTAACCTCAGGATGATGCAAATCACACGCACACCAACTGGTCTCCCCCTCTCTCACGGTGGGAGGGGAACCCGACGAGTGGTACCAGTCACTGTCACTAAAAAACTCACTCGCGTGTGAGGACGCCCTCCCTGTTATCTCGGCTTCGGACCTCCTGTCCGTCTGCATGGTGTGACCATGTGAGGGTGGCGCGTGGGGCCCAGAGTCTAAACAGTCGTGATTGAGAGTTGGTGGACTGTTTGCTTTTGGTGGTGGAACCGGCCAAGTTGACGGCGACGGCAGCACCCGCTGCCGCTACAGCCCAGCAGGTCGGGTCCAGCAAGCAACAGGATTTGCATCTCCTTCATACCGAGAGTAACCGGTCAACGAAAACCCAATAATCTCTGACGAAGGCAAGGCCTCTCTTTGAAAATCGCTGCAAAAAGTAGGTGAGGTGAGGTGTACAGGAGCGGGAGCGATAAATATCTGAATCGTGATATCTTAAAATATGGAAGTTTCACATATGACGGAGGTCTTAAGGAGAGTGACTCTCACGAACTACGCTCCAAAACCTTTATCCCCCGCCGGTGATGGGCCCTCGAGGAAGCACCAAAAATATCACTATTCAACCTAAAATGAGCATGGAGAAACTAGAGAGAAGGGAGAGCCAATACAAAGGGGGGCGGATGCACGCAACATTGGTTAGCCGCCACATCGCTACCTCTGCATGGCATTTTAGGGGCATGGGAAGGTGAGGGTTGCATGTTGTGTATGCATGAGAAAGGACATGTACCTGCCCATCGTTGGAACTCTACATGAGTATGGACACCTCCTCCCCTTTAACCATCATCTCTCACTTGCCCATGAAGAGTAGTTACAAAGTTTTTTTCTTTACTATTTCTTCTCATTGTATGTGATATAAAAAATAAAATGTCTGACCTCGTCAGGAAACTCTTAATCAAAAGAGTAACTAGTGAACCGTTAAGTTATTATCAACATTAACAGAACACTTTAACATTATATATATCTCGTAGCACCCCAAATAATCTCATGTTCACCTTATTTAACACTCTAAATCTCCCAAATAACAAGTAGTGTTAAATCTCAAATGTCATGTGCTCACAATTCTATTATCATAAAGTCAACATAGTCCCCCGAGATATGAGTCACAAAATATAGTGTAATATGCCTAAATCTTCCCTGAGTTCTCGTGTCAATCTAATTGATCCTGACCACTTTCCTAGATATGTACCCGCTTGATTGTATCAGCCATATTCCTAAGGAGTATGCTTAAGTCACGACCACAAGTTCCTTTTCACGGCATAACCCTCAAGTCACAAAAGGCACGAAAGTGATCAATAGAATATGATCCAGGAGCTTACACACTGATGAAGTAGAGATCCATTTATCATTCTTACTTATGGTTACATATAGCACATGCGGTATGAGAGTCATGCTATGGTGATTATAATAACCAAAATTTTTCGGATTGGAATTCGAGAGTTTTGGAGCACTTTTGTGGGTCCTGAATAGAGTTTGAGAATTTAATTAGATTTTCAAGCTATTTTACTCAAATCCCCATACAAAGTGAACCGTTGTGATTTCAGACTCTGCGACATTGCAGGCCCGTTATGTATTTTTCGATCATTGGAGGAAGAGAAGGAGGACGGCGCGCTTCACAAGTTGCAGCAGACCAAACAGCACGAACAACTTAGCCGTATGAACCTTCACAGTAATCAACTAAGCATCAGAATAATCTATTAGCCCTGTATTGACCATTTACCCTGAATCGGAGGATGAAGCCCCTTATTTATAGGCTCCAAAAACCTAAAAGACTCTAATTCCAATAGGATTGGAACAATCATCAACCTTACCCTGTTAGACTCCTTTCCTCAATCGAATTGACAGACTCAAAACAAAGCAGGACTCTTCCGGGAAAGGATGCAGTCGAAATGGAGATGGAACTGAAATGACGACATTCTCAGGATCGCTATTCCAAATATGACGCCATTGAGAGAATCGTCATTCCTGATTTTCCAGAGACTTTCCATATTTTAAATAAAATTGATGTCTTTCAAACAGGCGCTATTCATAAACAACGCCTCCATAAAGGGCATTAATTCAAGACATTATCCAATTGAATTTTCATAAAATCAGGGATATCAGGGAATGACGCCTCTTCCAAATGGCGTTAATTAATTAAAGGACGACCCTGAGAGTGTCGTTATTTCAAAAAAAGACACCCTTGACTAAGGCGTTAATTCTAAAAAATGTAAAAAAACTCTATATTAAGTAAATATTGAAGTCCAATCTGATTATCGCAAAGTAACATGAGATTTAGTCAACATAGCATCAAATTTTGCGTGTCTACAGCTGCCTCGCCTTGGCATCTGCTTTGCAAGGGAGTGAGACGAAATGAAGTGAAAGTGCAACAAGCGGAATGAAGAAGAACAGACTGAAAAGTAGATGCCAAGGTGTGATGTGACATGCCTCTGACACTAAGCAATGGAAACCTTTCATGGTTCTGAATGAAACAACATTGGATGATTACATGAAAGCATTGAACGCTGGATGAAAGAACTAGACTATTAAATTGAAAATGTGCGCAAGGGCACGACAGGAAAGACACCATTGGAGAGCGATTACCAGCCAATGTGGATGTGCTGCAACCAAGGTGAGAGTGCAAGAAAAATAAAAGAAAATGAGATAGGAATCCGGCGAACAAATGCTATCGGGGAACCAGCCTTAGCGCCTTCCTCGTCGCCCCGCCGTCTGCATCCGGTGGGTGAGAGGAGAGAACGGGGGAGAGAACGAGAGTGGGTGAGGGTGAGGGTGAGAGTGAGGGGGAGAGAGTGGTGTGCGTGGGTTAAAAAAAAGTGGGTTTTGGGATTGCCCAAGACCCATCAAAGAAGCGAAATCGTAAAAACTCTCATTCTCTCAATAATTTCACAAATTAAACAATTAAAGCTTTAATAAAAATTCCACAATTTCTCTCAATAATACCTCAAAATCCGGTGCTCTTAAAATATTCACGATAAATAGATCCGACGTCTATTAAGTGGAAATCCGAATTTTAGGGTATTACAGTCCTCCCCTCTTAAAAAAAATTTCGTCATCGAAATTGACACCAAAACACCATAGGCTAAGGGGAGAGCTTACCCGAACAAATATGGAAATCGTTGCCGCATCTCATCTTCACACTCCCAAGTTGTCTCATCTTCTGAATGGCGTTGCTAGACCACCTTAACGAAGGGTATGACCTTATTTCTTAACTACTGCTCACGCCGATCTTCAATACGGATGGGGTACTCAGGGATAGATAGATCCGGCGTCACTTCAGGCTACATCGAGTCTTCCAACACATGAGAATTGCCGGGCATGTACTTCTGCAGCATCGACACATGGAACACATCATGCATCGAGTTCATCTCTGGAGGTAGCTGCAAACGATATGCTGCTGTGCCAACACGCTCCACAATGAGGAAAGGCCCAATATAACGGGGACTCAACTTCCCACGGTTGCAGAATCGCACCATGCCTTTCATGAAGGAAAATTTTAAGAACACCCTCGGTATTCGGATCTTGGGTCGTTACACAGTCCATGGTCTCGTACAAATATCCCATATCATTCTTCTCATCGCCATTCACCATTCTTAAGACCTTCACGAGAGGTGTGACTATTTTCATGTAACGTGATACCCTGTTCCAAAATTTACTGTCTTCCAGGATGTGGCACACATCCAAATAATCCGTCTGAGCATCAACATTGGATTTGTCTATATAATCCCGCATGGAATTGTGGTAGATGAAAGTGTTGAGCTCATGCTTATACTTGTGTAAGGACACCAAAGAAATAAAATCTAAAGCAAATCTTGTTAGCCCTGTACGGATGATTTCTTGGCCTCTACTTGTATGCTCTCTAAACATGTTCAAGATCCTAAGATGACCATAAATGTACTGAGTGATTTTCTGTGCCATCTCAATTGTCTTCTTCACATTTTTTTCTTGCTCAATCTCTTCAAGTATCAAGTCCAGACAATGTGCTGCACATGAGAGCCAATATAAATGCTTGCGCTTCTGTATCAACTTTTTCCCTGCAGTCTTGTAACTGGCTTCAATGAAGATGAAAAAGAAAAAAGAAAAAGAAAAGAAAAAGAAAAAGAGGAGAAGAAAAAGAAGAGGTGTCGTGTCTGCGCCTTCACCCAACACGTCCTATTGGCACCCTCGTCAAAGCTCCGACCGGCTGTCCCGACACCGGCAGAGGAGAAGAAAAAGAACAAGAATTAAAAAAAAGAGGAGAAAGGTGGAAACCCCATCCGATTTCCCTTTACTCGAGTCCTTCTTGACGCACAAACTCTGAACACCACAATATACCACGATATGGTAGAAATCATGGGAAGTCAAGGTATTCCTAATATGCACTGTCGCGAGTTCAACTGTGAGACCCCAGCAGCGAAGAAACAAAAGAAGGGGGCCGGAATGGCCAGCTTTCAACACAGTGAGGGTGCTATGTCTGATCACCATAGCCCAGAGTGTGGAAGCCCAAGCATCAAAAAAGAAGAAAGGAAGAGAAAAGAAAAGAAGAATAGAAGAAGAAGAAAAGACAATGAAAAAAAATAAAAGAAGAAAAAAGGGGGCAGAAGAAAGAAGGAGAAAAAGAAGAAGAGCAAGGGGGGTTGAACCGGCGTCCCCCAAAGGGCCATCCGGCAAGCTCCCCCCCCAAAATAGTCTAAATCGGCAGGTTCCCCCTCCTCATGTGGCAGGCCTTCTTCAACCGGCAGGTCCCCCCATTCATTCGAAAGGCCCTGTTGCTCCTTCATCCGACGGCCCTGACATGCTCATCCGACAGCTGCCCATCTGGCAGCATCACATCTGATAGCTCTGCCCGATCCGATAGCCTCTTGTTGAACCAGCAGCAACGCTCACATCCGGAGGGCTTTCTCCATCTGGCAGCACCGCCTTGATCTGGCAGTCCAACACTGATCCGATGCCCTCAAGCCCCATCCGATGGCTCCGCAGCGTAGAGGTGGCCCGCCACCTCTGCTCCACCCATAAAACATGCCCCCTAGGCCTAGAAGGAGGACAAAGGTTGGACAGGAACATAGAACGTGCGTGTCCATGTCCCCATATGGCGCATAAGAAGGAGGCTTCGCCACGTATGTGTGCCCATGCGCCCCTGCGGCGCTGAGAAGACACACGCGCCAGCAACGTGCTACGCGCATAAAAGAAGAAGAAGAAGAGAAGAAAGAGAGGGAACACGGGAGAAGAAAAAAGAACAGAGGGAAGCAACAGAGGGCTTGCCTGTGTGAAGAGAAGAAGTGAAGAGAGAAAGAAGAAAACAAGGCGAAGAAGAAGAAGAAGAGAAGAGAGTAATGGAGGAAGAGAGGTGAAGACGGGGGGAAGGAGTCCATGCTCCACCCTCTCTCTCCTTGTATTTTTCCTTTATTTCTGTCTTATTTGTCTTCATTTGCATATGGGGTACTCCCCCTGTTTTCTTTTCATGTTCCCGTAGCCATGTTGTGAGGAATAAATGAAATGAAATGTTTGTTTCCCCTGCCGTTCTCTCTTTATCTTTCTTCTTTCGACTATCCCAGTTCCTCCAGTGGATGAATGAGAGGGCGCGTGAAAGGTCCTACATGGTTTGTTCGTACTGTGCATGCATTTTGGTCTTGCCTCACTTTGCAGACACCGTTTTAGCCATGTTTCTTATTGAGGTTCACTGCATCTTTGCTTGGTTCGGTCGACTCAAGTGGGGATAACAGTCTCCAAGAAATATACATGTAAGTGTGCCTCTCAAGGGAGAGGTTCGGGGCTTACCCAACGCTATGGGTATGGCTCTGAGCCTAAACTCTCGTGGTCTCCCTTCTCGGGTGTCTCAGAAACGCCTGACATATCCCTGTCTGCCCCTTCTCCATTGTTTTCTCAGGTTGATCTGGTGAGGGGAACTATGGATAATGTTGTTGACTTGAGTATATGCTAGATTGCCCCCCAGGAGGGGGATTTGGAGTTTACCCAATCCATGGGTATGACCCTAGATCCCTGTCCTCAGGACTCACTTCCCCCCCAGGTTCCATGTCTAAAATTCCTTATAGATCATTGTCACGCATCTTCATGTCTTCCTAGGTCCAATCGGCAGCCCTTATACATGGCTGATCCGACAGCCCTTACACTTGGCTGATCCGGTAGCCCTCATACATGGCAGATTCGACAGTCCGATCAAGCTGATCTGGTAGCTCCAATTATATTGATCCAACGCCCCCTTGCATGACTGATCCGGTGGCTTCTACATAACCAGCCCGGAAGTCTCCGTTCGTGCCGCACAATAGTCCCGCGATTATGGATGTTGCCGATTTCGTGCGCATCCGTATAATTAAGGGGTCATCTTGGATTCTCGTGGATGAACACCCATTTCACACCTTCCCGGCACTCTGGTGTAGACACCATGTTTTGACCGATAAGTCGAGTTATTTTCTTGTTCTCCAGGTGATACCCAATTTGGTCCTTGATTGATGAATTTGTCATATTTTCGGCCGTTGAGCTCAATTTTGTCCCCTTGGACCTAAATTCCGTGATTCGCGAAGAAAGATCTACCTTAAAATTCTTACAAGAGCATTCCCTTAAAATTCTATATTGGCTATAACTATAGTGGATGTCGAAAATACATGACTCAATACTTGTGCATATAGGGCCCGATCTGGTTCTGGGAGGAGCACTGGAAAGTACTTGTGCTCATGGGAGCCATTATTGATCACGGTGTGACATTGCACCGAAGTGCATGACTTGCTTAATTGACATTCCACAACTCATACTTAACTTGACATAATATGACTTGCGTGGCCTATAAAGGGTATTTACTTGCTTGCTTGATTACGTGATAGCCAATTCTTGACATGACTTGTTAATTGTACATGCTTGTTCATCTCGATAGGTATTGACATGAATTCTTGAAAGACTTGCTAGTTCACTCAATTATCTCTACATGCATAGCTATACTTGCATCCATGTAACATGTAATTTACTTAATGCAAGCTCACACTTGAGATATAATTCCTACTGAGCGTTCGCTCACCTAGTATTTTTTCCTATTTTTCAGATAATTCTAATGACGAGGCTCATTCAGATGGGGATGGACATGAGTGAAGAGCTTAGAGTCAATCCAACCATCAAAGTGTTATCTAGTCCTGTCTTTTCTATTATCTTGAGTCAACCATTGTACTTTTATTTTTATTGATTCCTAGTGCTTTTTCTCAAGAGTTGTAATGGAAGTACTTTGGAAGTTTATGATTAATAAAGGACTTGGTTATCATTACTTGTGCGCGCTCTGTCTATGTGCGTCAAATACACTTACTCTCTGATTAACAAGATCGAATATAACTCGTCACGCACTCCGAGTTCCTTCCGCGCTTGGGACGTGACAGTTTTTGTGGTATCAGAGCCTAGGATATTCAATTCCTAGGAACCCAAGTCCAAGGATAGGTTTAAACCTTTACCCAGTGAGATTGGGTAGAACCATGGGTTAAGATAACTTAGTAAGTTAAATTCTTGGTTAGATTATATACTAACATAATTATTATAATTGTAGGACCATAGCCACCGAACGTGCTCAGTGGCGTAACATGCAACGCACCATGCAAGGCCTCACTCAGGCGCTACAACAAGTAGCGCAAGGTGGAGCAAATCAAGGAACAGGCGAACTCCATCGGAGTTTCCATAATATGAACCCTCCCAAGTTCATAGGCTTGACCGACACTGATGATACCGAGTATTAGATTAGGGAGATTGAATGCATATTCCGAGCTATGCAGTGCACGGACCAAGAGAAGGTTTTGTTGGCAACATTGCAGCTCGAAAGGGACGCCCGTTGCTGGTGGGAGTCTGTAGAAGCTACCATAGAAGAAGATCAGGTTACATGGGTGGAATTTGTAGAGTATTTCAATAACAAATACTTTTTCGACCGTATATAAGAGAAGAAGGCCACCGAATTCACCACACTCAAATAACGAACATTATCAGTGGACGAGTACGAGGCTCAATTCTCTCGATTGTCAAGGTACACTAAGCACTTAGTAAGTACCGAGAAGATGAAGGCTAGAAGATTCCTTAATGGGCTCAGGCCCCAATATATTACACAGCTGGCGCCGATGGACATACAAGTCTACTCGGAGATAGTATGGCGAGCCCAGTTATTCGAAGATGCCACGGAGTTGTCAGACAAGATCCGTGGGAGGGATAAGTTGGAGCAAGTCACCAGCTTTAGTACTTTCAAGCCCACCTTCAATAAGAAGAGGCTCAGCAATGGAGGAGATTCCTTTTAGGAGAAGAAGTTTAAGAAGAACGCAAAACCCTTCTCTATTATTGCTACACCTTCCAAGGAGTTGTGCAAACACTACGACAAGGCCGGCCATAAGGCCGAAGAATGCTGGAGAAGACTAGGAGCTTGTCTCCATTGCAGGAGCTGTGATCATCGGATCCCTGACTGTCCACTACTCAATGATCAGGTCGGTGACGAGAAGCACCCGGCAAAGAAGCATGCACGTCTCCAAGCTCTTCAGGAGGCAAAACAAGATGAAGGCGGGTTAGTGGAAGGTACACTAAAGATTTGTTCGAAGTCTGCACATGTCTTGTTTGATACAGTGCATCGCATTCTTTTATTTCCAAGAAGTTTACTGATCTACTACCTATGGATTCGGAATGTATAGATCTTTCAACCCCTCTTGGAAATGAATCTGAAATCACACACCATTATCTAAATTGTGAAGTCATGGTGAAAGGGGAGAATCTACCTGCCAACTTAATATGTCTAGACATGAAGAACTATGATGTCATATTAGGAGTCGATTGGCTATCCAACACTACAAGAAAAGTCGATTTTTGCAACGACCACTTTCCATCGCAAATCCGTCGCAAAGATGTCCCAACGTCATGTTTTGACAGAATGCTGACGGAATAGCGACCGACTATGGACGTCGCGAAATTGAGGTTGCTAATTACCGACATATTTTTTTCATCCCCAATTCATTAGAAATTGCCAACGTACTTCGATGTCGAGTCCACTCAAAAGGATTTTCCTTCCTAGTGAGTCTTGTTAAAGGAGCGACGATTTTGGAGAAATCATTGATGAATCGCCTATAATAACTAGCCAGACCAATAAAACTCTGAACTTCAGATACGGTATTCGGTCGGCTCCAGTTTTTTACAGCTTCTACCTTGGAAGGATCTACTACAATACCTTCTTTCAAAATAACATGGCCAAGGAAAGAGACTTCCTTAAGTCAAAACTCGCATTTGCTCAATTTAGCATAAAGTTGGTGCTCCCGTAAGGTTTGCAAAGTAACTTTTAGATGTTCCTCATGTTCCTCTTTTATCTTTGAATAGATGGAAATATCATCAATAAACACGACTATAAATTGGTCAAGATAAGGTCGAAACACATTATTCATCAGTTGCATGAATGCAACAGGTGCATTAGTTAAACCGAACAGCATAACCACGAATTCATAATGTCTATGTCTGCTTTGGAAAGCAGTCTTATGTATGTCTTCTTCCTTAATCCTCAGTTGATGATAACCTGACCTGAGGTCAATCTTGGAGAAGTACTCCGCGCCAGAAAGTTGGTCGAACAGTTCATCAATACGCGGCAGTGGGTATTTATTTTTGATAGTGAGCTGGTTCAACTGCCGATAATCAATGTATAATCTGAGAGAATCGTCCTTCTTCTTGACAAATAGGACTAGCGCATCCCAAGAGGATGTGCTAGGTCGAATGAAATTTTTTTCTAGCAGCTCCTGAAGTTGCTTCTTTAACTCCTTCAACTCCGTGGGGGACATCCTGTAAGGAGTTATTGACACTGGTGCTACTCCAGGTGTGTGTTCAATGGTGAAGTTAACCTCCCTTTCGGGCGGTAGATCAGGTAACTCAGAAGGGAAAACATCAGAAAACTCCTTAACTATGAGGATTTCGTTGATCTGGATTTCCTTAGACTCGGTAATTACTACGGAGGCAAGGAAAGCTTCACATCCTTGCGAAATGAGTTTGCAAGCGTGAAGAGATGAAATAAGAGAAGGATGCTTCCGGTATTTGATACCAAGAAAGGAAAATCATGGAAGACCGGGTTTCTAAAAAGAGATTATCCTACTGTGATAATTTATATAGCGTCATGGTCTGCAAGTCAATCAACTCCTAATATGGCATCATAGCCTTCCATATCAAGGTATACAAGATTAGCGGGAAGATTATGACCTTCGATAGTGACTTCACTATTGGGGAAATAGGTTTTCAATTCTGTTCCCGACCCTAGAGGGGTAACTATGGTTAAATCCGATGGTAAGGGAACAAGTCAAATAGGTAATATTTTTACAAAGGAACTAGCAATAAAGGAGTGAGTAGCACTTGTATCAAATAACACAAAAGTAGGATGTGAATGAATATGAATTGTACCTTCGATAGGCTCCCCTTCTTTAGTTGGTTCATCCTCTAATACGTCATTTAATCTAGCATGCTGCTTCCATCCACCATTGTTCCTCGTGGGTGGTTGCTCCTTCATAAGAGGACAGTCAGGCATACGATGCTCCCGACTTCCACACCTTAGGCATGCGCCCAAACGCTTCCAACATTCTTCGGTCGTATGATCGAATTTATCACAAAACAGGCAAGCCGCCATGACTTTCTTATCTTCATCTTATTTAATCTTCTTGGTCTGGTGATCATCCTTACCGTTTCCACTCCGGGATCTCCTCTTGTTATCCCGAGAGTTGTTGGTGATACTGAATTTTTCCTGCTTCTTACCTCGTCGATCAGACTTCCGACTCAGCTCCTCCACTTTACCTTTTAGTTTATCGACCTTCTCCAAGGTCCGTTCACACAAGTGTGCCTGTTGGACCATCTCTGCCTAGGTCTGAATATTCTGTGGGCCAAGTTGCTAGATGAAAATGGGCCGCAGCCTGCCATTAAAGCGATTTGCTTTTAGAAGATATGTGCTTATTAAATGTTGAGCATAAGGTGCTAGATGAGAGAATTGTAATTCATATTCCGCCATCGTCATCATGCCTTGATGTAGTGACACGAATTCGGCCACCTTCCTCTCCTTGATATGTTCAGAGAAGTACTTGGCTCGAAAAAGAGTAAGAAATCCATCTCAAGTATGTGGTGCGTTTGCAGGCGGTGTAGGAATAGACTTCCACCAGGTACGAGCGTCTTTATTTAGCTGGAATGTGGTGAGGTGCACCTTCTCTGGGTTGGTACATTGCATGTCCTCGAATATTTGGTTCATTTCATCTATCAAGTTTTCTGCCTCATCAGGGTTAGAAGAACCCAAAAATTGTGGAGGGTTTAAACTCTAGAAGTTGCGGTGCAAATCACCAGCACCAGCCCTCACGCCGGCTTGGGCCATATTTTGCATGGCCTGGGTGAGACCCGCAATAGTTTATTGCATTCCACCCCAATTAACATGGGGAGCCATTGTGAGAATAAGGTACCTGAGAAGAGTAATAGATTTGTTAATTCTAATGGAACTGGTCCCTTCGACAGTAATTCATCGACACATGAGGGTCACGAGGTGACTCTGTAGACTCTCATGAGGGAAAACCAACATTTGAAGACCCTCCTACAAGACCTTCTTTAGGAGCGAGATCTTCACCCTCCATAACTTGTTAGGCCTTCGGCTGAAGCGCCGATATTACCAGCTAGGCACAATGGTGCCAACAGCTCAGAAATAGCAGCTACAACCCCGACAGCAGTAGGGTTCGACACACCTCCAATGGAAGCTCATCCATGAGTGTCCAATACACCAGTGCCAGAAAACCTCATGGCACAACAGCTGATGATCGAGCAGATCATCGAGACGAAGCTCGCCCAGTATGGGGAAGGGGTCGGCATCGTAGACCTCTACAATATACCATACCCACCGCACCACCAGTTGAAAAAGCTTCCCCCGGAGTACGCCAAGCTCCCAAAGCTATAGAAGTTCAACGGGCATGGGTCTTCGCATGAACACTTGGCCTACTACATCACGACCATGGGTGAGCTAGCATTGGACGAGTCATACCTCCTCTGCTACTTTGCCACCTCGCTCATAGGAATGGCCTTCCAATGGTATTCCCACCAGAAGCCTAACTCTATGATCGGCTAGGTACATCTGTAGAAGAAATTACTCGACCACTTCCAGACGGCTGAGGGCAAGATCTCCTTAGTAGAGCTTTGCTCTCTCCAGCAAAGGAAGGGCGAGGGCACTCTCGATTTCATCAAAACATGGTGAGACCTCAGCATAAGGTGCATCAACCCACCAGTCCAGGAGGATGCCATTACTATATGCCACAAAGGCTTGGTAGCCGAGGTCAGCGAAAAGATTCTCAGCACCAATATTAAAGGCTTTGACCAGCTCAACTCGATAATTGCCGAAATAGAGAGTTCTTCACTGATAACCCGAGCTATATTTTAGCCAAGGGAAAACAGGCGCGGGAGCGCCAACCCAGTAAAGAGGTGAACACTATTGAATTCACCCCCATTGCCAAAGCCAATAAGGAAGGCGAGTCAAGTGGCTCTGACAAAAAGTCAGAGGATAAGCAAGCCACTCTTTCTTTTTCAGAGCTTATGAAGACACCGTTCTCCTTCAGAAGAGAACATATGAAGAGGCTCTTCGACCTGTGCATGGCCCAGAAGATTATTGAGCTGCCTGAAGCTCGCAAGCCAAATGATGCCCAGAAAGCCGATGACCCTAACTATTGCCCATATCATCACATGTTAGGTCATCCACTTGAAGATTGCTATGTCTTCAAGACTTAGGCACAAAAGCTGATTAGAGACGGCCTCATCAAAATGAAGAGCAGTCTCGTCGATCCTTTGCAGCCACACGTGTGGTCTAAACTCGCCAAGATGACACGTGTGATTCACTTTTTAGCTAATGTGATTCACATGATGGCCGCACTCTCTCTCATTGACACTGAAACAGAAGAGCCCAGCACTAGCCAAGATGAGCGCTCACTATGGTATCTGGGGTAGAGACCCTGGCATGATCGCACACCTCTCTCCTTTCCAAGAGAAAGGGCCGGGTGACTCTTTGATGTTCTCCTCCAGAGAGGGCAAATCATGGCATGTGAGCCACCGACAAACTATACTCATTGGGACTTCAGTCACCCCTAGTATTGCCCTTTCCATGCCAGAATCTGCCATGCGATCGAATCCTGTGAGGAGGTTCAGCACTTAATCCAAGAGCTGATCAAGTGTGTTGTGCCCCTTGGGCTTTAATGATGGTGTGTTATTTTGATGATAGCAACTCTCTGAGTCATCACATAAGATTGCTTGTATGCTTGAGATGAATGGCATTTGCTTGAGATGTATGGTGGATTGATGCCTTAATGCTACTGTCTGTTCTGGGTTCGTGCATTTGGGCTATCCAGCAGATAGCTTGGTCAGTGTTCAGATAGATTGGTCAGTGCCCTGTGCACAAGTGTTTGCCTGCTGCATTTGGTGCTGTAAGTCTGTGCATTGTCAGTTCATATAGGCGGTTTGCTTATGTTCAAGTCATTGCAATATCCATGCATATCTACATTTAGGTTGAGTCTAAGTCCGTGCACATCAAACCCCGTGCACATTCTGGACTTAGTCAATCTGTTAATGTGTTGCATGATCTATTACGTCCTTGCATGTTTTAGGCACACACTCAGTCCATGCACAGATAAGTCCGTGCATGTTTTGGTAAGACCGTGCTTGCTTGTTAACTTGCTTGACAAGTCCGTGCATGTTTGGTGTGAACACCAAGTTAGTGCACGCCTGCTTGCCATCAGAGTCCATGCCTATTTGTCTTAGGCTCGAACCAAGTCTGTGCAGGTTTTGGCTGTGTCAAAAACCTAGTCCGTGTAGCTTCTGTATCTAAAGTCTGCACAAACTGTTGCAAAGTCTGAGCATATAGAAGTCAGTGCACATCTCATGTCCGTGCACATTAAACCCCGAGCACTTCATGTTCGTGCACATGATACCCCGTGCCTCCTTCTCTCCCCCTCTCACTCGGTTTCGGTCCAAACGGACTCCGATCGAAGCGTGCGAGGTACCGACGGGATGGGCTCGACGCGAGGATCGCGCTGATACCCTTCTTCCTTCGGATCGTGGAGCGTGGAGATGTGTGGGAGCGAGAGGACGGTGTGGCCACCGTCGCCTGATCTACACCGATTCATGGTCTTCGTCGCGTAATAGGTAGGGGAATGGATTCCTCGTCTCGCCAGGAACCCATTGACGCCACATGCATCGCCATCCGTCGTCATTTCATCGATTTCTGTGCAAAACCCCATTTTGTGAAATTTTAGGCTAATTTCTTGGTAATCGTTCTTCTCTCTCGATTTCGGTCCAAACGGCCGTTGATCGAGGCAAGGGAGGTACCGTTGGAAAGGCCGTGTCGCAAAGGTCGCAGTGACGCCCTTCTTCCCTCGATTCACGGAGAGTGGAGACGGGTCGGGCAGAGTGGAGCCGTAGTGCCCCTTCGTCTGTTCGTGCCTCGAACGCCGTTCTCGTCACGTAAAAGGTAGGGGGATGGAATCTTCTCCTCACTAGGAACCCGTCGGTACCACATGCGCCGTGGTCTGATGCCAATTTCCTTGATTTTCATGTAATCTTCCACTCTAGTGTAAATTAGCCATAAAATCATGAAATTGTCTCCATGAGCATTGTCTTTTGATTTTAATGGCATGCTTAGTTATGGAGTGTTGGTATGGCATGGTAGTTTAGCTTGAAAACTAGTTTCCCTGCGATTCCCATCGATTTCGGTCGACCGGGAGGGGGTTCGATTTCGAACTCCAGATTTTGGCAACCCAGACAATTTAACACACCCATCTAGGCGCGTTAAAGTCCCCTGACGCACCTGCCCTGGTGCGTTACCTGAATGGTAACGGGCCAGCCCTGGTCCGCTATTTTACCATTGACCATTCCTTTGACCATTGACTTAGATAGGTGGTTAATTTGACGGTCCGTCCCTGGTCCGTCATGGTAGTGTACCGCGCCATCCTTAGTGCGTTACATCTTGTTCAAAAAAAACTGTGGATTTTAGGTGTTCAGGTGCCTTTAACGGACCTGATCCCATGCGTTATAGTCATGTAACGCACCAGCCTTGGTGTGTTACATGTTCAGTATATAATTCGTGGATTTCTGTCGTTCTGGTGAGTGTAACGGCCCATGGGAGGCGCGTTACATGGATTTAATGCCCCTTGCTTGGTGCGTTAAAGTCTGTGTGACTGTCATTGTGTTTTCCGTAAGATGTTCGGGTGCGTATAACGGCTCGATGTAGGAGCATCACAATCAAGGTAACGCCCCTACCCTGATCCGTCACACCCCTTTAATGGGGTGATCCTGGTCCGTTAAACTCCCTGGCATTCTAATAGATGCAAGTTTAGTTCCTTATGCATTTCATGTTGCATCTGCGCCATGTTTAACTTATTTTATAAAAACTATGCCATTATTTTAGATCCCAATAGAGTACCTTCCTCTTTCCTCGTGATGAAGTCACTAGTCGTAGCCCAGTGATCGGAATGTCGACCCACCTGGGAAAGGTGGAGGGGTAGTTCCCGTCGAACGGTTCTTAAGCTAGTTGCCGTGGGCCCCCGGCGGTTACCGTAGCGTCCTACGGGGGGGGAACTAGCTGGAGGCCTGGCTCTAGGTAGGAGTCAGTGTGTGCACACGTGGTCAGAGACTTAGGACTGATACTGACGAGTGTCACTCTGACTAGTTCTCAGTTTGGTACTGGTACTTTTACGACTCTCGCTTGTTGTGTTTGTCTGACTCGCGAGTTGCTTGAGATGCAGTGTAAACTGTTAGTGGACACAACTGATCTCTCACTTCTAGTGGTCTCTTCTTTTTCCTGTCACTGGGGACAGTTGAGGTTCATCTCTATTGGTGATTATAACTTCTGACACTATTATTTATATTTAAAATTGGCATATAGATTAGCTGTTTAACTGTTTAGATAGGTTTTACAGCTTTGCTATAATGTATTTTATTTATGCCAATTGCCTAATTATCGCTTTAAATGCATGCTTAACTACTGTTATATCTGTATGCTTGTATTTTTAGTGCGAGGTAGGGATCCGTGTGACCCCTACTGAGTCTGGCTATGACTCCTACTTTCAGGTGAATCACTACCATCGTCTCTTGAAGCTTCGTGAGGTTTTGAGTAGCATGCCAGCAGTAGTCGAGTGAGTCTGCTTGTACTTTTGGCTGAGGTATGCCCCGAGTAGTTGTATAGTTAGACTTTTATTTTGTGTTGGACTTGTGACGGTTGTAAATCTGGACTAATGTATATATTTTATCACTCTGATAGTTTAATTTGCTTCCGCACTTAATTGTTAATTGTCATCTAGTTAATATTGCATGTTGTAATCCCAATTCATTATACAACTCCTCGACAAACTCCACTAACCCTTCAGGGGCCTCATCAGCCTCTTGGGTGGCGTCCCCAGTTCTTGGACTCCTCGCATCAAGGCTCTACTGACTTAGGCATCGGAGGGTTTCCCCTGGGGATTCATCCCTGGGCACCTCTGACCCGTTTTCCTATCTTGTAGTTCGTAACTTTGTGGTCATCATCTCCGGCTCAGGACTAGCACGAGATAACCCCTCTTCAAAAACCATGGAGGTTCCTAATCCTAATGTCCAGCCTACCATGTTTTATGTGGCCAAGGAGCAGCCTGCAAAAGGGGATGATGATTGCAGAATCCCTGAAGAGATGCAAGTCCCACTCGTCCCAATCATAGGACATCCATATATAACTGGCCGTGCGGTCAAGCTGGCCAGGAAGCAGCAAATTCCCTTCTGTCAACCCTCCGTCAAAACAAGATGTTCAAAGGACTATGGGATCCACCGAACCTTGATAGAAGACTTCTACAAATCACTCAACATCTGGGGCTGGGTTTCTCCATTAAAGACTACCAAGAAATCGATATGATTTCCTCCAACACTGTAACAAGTGAAGACCCCCCAGGGGCAATTTATGATGAATACATAGGAGACTATGGGATAGTCGAGCCATCTATTGAGTTAAAGGGCTCGGGCCCGTCTCGGCCACAGACGCCTAATGATCGTGGAGCTGCTACTCCATGCAGATGCTGGGAGTCTACCTCTATGCAGGCAGCTACAATTCCCAATAATGACTCACAAGAGTCAAAAGCTGAAGAAGGACATCCCACCCTTGAGGGCGTACCTCCCAAAGGCCAGCATCCAAGCTGCATAGAACATATACTGCCAACAACAGGGCTGCTCATCCAACCCGACCAGTAGTCAGCTGGCTCAGAGCAAGGTAGACCCAAAGTCCCATCGTTAGGCGAAATAAGGCAAGAATACATCAATGAGGCCCTCGAAGCTGAAGAAGATGATGAAGGCTTTGTAGACCTACAATCGGCTCCTCTTAAAATAGAAGATGGCAGCCAAGTCACTGTCGACAAGTTGGTCAAAATAAACCTCGGCACCAAGGATGATCCCAGGCCGACCTTTCTCAATGCCCTCTTGTCACTTGAAGAGAGGGGGCAGTATGTGAAGCTACTCCAAGA
Source organism: Amorphophallus titanum (assembly GCA_024336825.1). Taxonomy (NCBI): domain Eukaryota; kingdom Viridiplantae; phylum Streptophyta; class Magnoliopsida; order Alismatales; family Araceae; genus Amorphophallus; species Amorphophallus titanum. The sequence goes on along the minus strand of JANBPO010009603.1, from coordinate 77,397,066 downwards.
ATTTCAAGACTACTTTGCTTGGCATTATAAAGAGATGCAAGGCCTTAGCCCTACGGTCACCTAGCATAGCCTGGCCATCCACCCTAAAGCCGAGCCGATGAAGCAATCACCATGGCAAATGAGGCCCAAATTGATAAGTCAAATCTGCAAGGAGGTCAACTGGATGATAGATGTTGACTTCATAGTGGAGAACTAATACACTACATGGCTGGCCAACATTATGCCTATCAAGAAGAAAAATGGCCAGATCTGAATTTGTGTGGATTTTTGAGACTTCAATAAAGCCTGTCCAAAGGATGATTTTTCGGTGCCAATCACCGAAGTAATGATCGATGCCACTACAGGCCACGAGGCCTTGTCGTTCATGGACAGATTGTCCGGCTACAATCAGATCTGGATAGCTGAGCATGACAGAATCCACACAGCCTTCCGGTCACCTAAAGGGATTTTCCATTACAAACAGATGCCCTTCGGCCTCAAGAATGCTGGCGCCACCTACCAAAGGGCGATGATAAAAATATTCGATGAGTTGCTCTACAGTAAAGTCAAATGCTATATCGATGATTTGGTCGTCAAGACAAGCAAGAGGATGGACCATCTGACAGACCTCAGAATTATATTTGAAAGGTTGTTGCTGCATTAACTGAAAATCAATCCGATGAAGTGTGCCTTTGACGTCTCCAGTGGAAAATTCTTGGGTTTCATCGTCAGACATTGGGAATTGAGATAGACCCCACAAAAATCAAGGCTATTTAGGAGCTGCCTCCTCCAAGAAATCTGACAGAGTTACGGTCTTTGCAAGGCTAGCTAGCCTATGTCCGTAGGTTCATCTCCAACCTATCTGGGCGGTGCCAGTCATTCCACAAATTGATGATGAAGGATACCCCATTCTAGTGGAGTGAAGAATGTCAAAGGGCTCTTGACTGACTGAAAGAATATTTGAAAACCCCGGCAGTCCTTGGGGCACCTGTTAAAGGGCGGTCATTGATCCTCTACATAGCTGCCACTGAATATTCTCTGGGGGCAATGCTTGCCCAAAGCAATGAAGAAGAAAAAGAGTAAGCCCTCTACTACCTCAGCCGAAGACTGGTCGGGGTTGAAGCAAAATACACACCAATTGAAAAGGTCTACCTCGCACTGGTCTTCGCAGCCAAGAAAATGAGGCACTACATGCTATCCCATGAAATCAAGTTGATATCTAGGGCCGATCTAGTCAAATATATACTCTTCCAACCGGTCATGAAAGGATGACTGGGTAAATGGGCCGTCATTCACATGGACTTTGACATTTCTTATGTGCCACAAAAGGCCATTAAAGGCCTGGCCATTGCAGATTTCTTTGCAGTGCACCCGGTGCCTGAAAACACTCTATTAATCACAAAGCTCCCCGATGTGGTTTCGGTCCTCCGACCCTTTCTTCAACGTGATCTTTCCCACACTATGCCCTCGGGCCCTTCCTCCTCCTTCATCCGATTCTTCCTCTTGTTGCGTGTTATCCACTGAGCTCGACCAAAAAAAAATGTCAAATTTGAAACCGAGATCTCAGCATAGGATTATGCCATGTTCCGTCCATTCTCTTCCCAGGGGCACGAGGCCCCTGATTCTTTTCCAGCAGACTTCCTATCTTCTAGGTTAGATGTACAGTGTGCGGAGTCTCCTAGGTTAGAAAAGGTAGTTGGGGTAGAATCCAGCTCTAGTGTTGCTTGTCTATCCACGTCTGCAACGCACCTTGTGATGCATCATGCTAAATCTATTCCAGATAGGTTCCTTCAAGATCTAGCCCAGAGATGTCACGCCATTCTTAAGTGCTCTGAGTTTGTAGCGACTGCCATCGTCCTAGGGGACGATGAGGAATTAGACGGGGTGTGAAGTAGTGACGGTTTGGGCATTTATGAGATCGTAGATGAGAAGGACCCAGCCGATGATGAGGTAGCGACGTGGACGACACTGCTGATCTGTACGCACAAGGATTAAAAAGGTTCGATGAGCCGTCGTCAGCAGTGGATGAACCCACGAAGGAAATCAACCTTGGAACTGAAGAGGATCCTAGGCCCATAATTATTTCAGCTAATCTCCCTCCTCAGGTTGAAGAGTAGCTGACCAAGGTTTTGAGGGAGTATAGCGACTCTTTCACCTGGTCCTATGAGAACATGCCGGGTCTTGACCCTGCTCTGGTCGAACATAAACTTATTCTGAAACCAGGGGCAACGCCCGTTAAGCAGAAATTGAGAAGGTTCCACCCTCAGATGGCCTTAAGGATGAAGGAAGAAGTCGACAAACTGCACAAGGCCAGATTTATCAGAGTTGTTTTATATCCACAATGGGTGGCAAATATAGTCCCCGTAATGAAGAAGGATAGAAAGGTCCATATTTGCATTGATTTCAGGGACTTAAATAAAGTATGTCCAAAAGATGATTTCTCGCTCCCTCACATTGATGTGTTAGTGGATTACACGGCTAGGTACGAAGCCCTCTCATTTATGGATGGCTATTCAGGTTGCAACCAAATCTGTCTTACTCCGATAAATCAGGAGAAAACCTCATTCACCACGTCCTGGGGCACGTACTGCTATGTTGTTATGCCATTCGGATTGAAGAATGCAGGTGCCACGTATCAACGGGTGATGATGGTGATCTTCCACGATATGATGTATATGTATATGGAAGCCTACGTGGATGATGTCCTGGTGAATTTGAGGTCCAAAGAAGAGCACCCCATGATTTTAGCTAAGGTATTGCAAAGGGTTAGGGAGTACAAATTAAAAATGAATCCAAAGAAATGTGTGTTCGGAGTTGAATCGGAAAAATTGCTAGGGTTTATAGTTAGCAAACGGGGGATTTAGATTGATCCAAACAAGGTAAAGGCCGTTATGTACATGCCTCTGCGAAAGAACATTACCAAACTTCGAGGTTTGATTAGGCGTTTGCAATTCATTCGGAGGTTCATATCCCAACACTCACAAAGGTGCTACCCATTCTATGACTTGTTGAAGGCAGGAGCCGAATTCGAATGGAATGAGCAGTGTCAGAAGGCCTATGATGATCTTAAGGTTTATCTGTCTAATCCCCCAGTTCTGCAACCTCTTGTCCTTGGAAAACCCCTAATATTGTACATTTCTGTTATTGAGGAGTCCCTAGGGGCTGCCCTGGCTCAAGTGGACAATGAAGGAACGGAAAGGGTAGCATAGTACCTTTCTAGATTGTTTAATCCTGCTTAGTCTAAGTATACTACCATAGAGAAGACCTGCGCGGCATTAGTATGGGCAACTCAGAAGCTCAAGTACTATTTCCTTGCCCATGAAGTCAAGCTGATCTCTAGAATGGACCCCATCGGTTACCTCCTAGAAAAGCCCATCCTTTCTAGTAGATTAGCTCGCTAGCAGAGCTTTCTCTCACAATTTGATATCACCTTTGTTGTTAAGAAAGTGATCAAGGGATACACTATCGCTGAACATCTTGCTTACTCTCCAATCCCTTGCACTGATTTAATCCAAGATGAATTCCCTGACGAACACCTTGCTACAATTACTCATCACCCCTTCTGGTCTTTGCACTTTGATGGTGCACTCAATTCTCAGGGCCGTGGGATTGACGTCGTTCACCTTACTCCAGAAGGGGTAACCATCCCCATTGCTTATCAGCTCTCTTTTCCTGTCACAAATAACATAGCCGAGTATGAGACTCTCCTTGCCGGTCTGAAGCACGCCTATCTCTTAGGCACGCGGTATCTAAACATCATACGAGACTCTCAGTTGGTGCTACGTCAAGTCCTTTCAACTTATTGCACCCGTGACCTTTAACTCAAACCCTATCAGGATTTGGTCACGCTCTTGGCTAGGTAGTTCTGCAAGCTTATGGATCCCCATATGGGGTGAACCATTGTGTTTTCGGGCTTTGAGACATTACAGGTGCGTTGTGAATTTTTCGATGATCATGGGGATGATTTTTTCCTATTTTTTATTTTTCATATTTTTAAACCCCAAAATAATTTCTATATAAACGCCTAGATGCCCCCCTCTCCCCTCATTCTCTCATTCTCTCATTCTCTCCCTCTCTCTTCTCTCGTTCTCTCCTTCTCTCCACCCCTTCTTCAGGCAGCCAACGAAGGATGGTGTGGATAAGGCGAGGGTGACGTGGGATGGCGAGCGGCGAGGATGAAGCGAGGAATGGGGTAGTGGTGCGACGTGCTTCGTCTGCAGATTCATGAAGTCGATGCTGGTTCGAGTGCTAATTTCACATGGAATCAGCGTTCTCGACGCGAGATTGCATCGTGAGTGATAGGGGGATGGATCCCTAGCTCGTGCATTCCATTTTCCCATATTTTGTAGGCCAAGGTGAGGCCGAGGGTGATTTTCCTTCACGTCAGGGCACAAATGCATTATTTTGGGGTGAGCAACAGATACATCGATCCGATCAAGTTTTTGTGATATAAATGGGGCCTTCCAGTAGTTCAAAGGTTGGGGAATGGTTCCCCCATATTTTTCCCATCACTTGAGGTGATTGGGGGGATGGATTAGGGCCCCTTGAATGGGGTTTTGTAGGTGCGTCGCTGGAATCAATCGACCAACGAGACAGTTTGGTCTACCGGTTGGGTGTTCGCCACGGTGGGTGAATTGCCCTGGTTTAGTTGACTAATCCAGCCAGTTTAGTCGATCGACTAGGCCTGGGTGTAGCCTGGTTGTGGGCCAGGTCAACCAACCAAGTGGGCTGATCGACCAACCCCTTGTGTAGGTCGATCGACCCAGTGGGCTGGTCAACCAAAATGCAGTTTCTTTGCCCATTTTGGACACTAGTCGACCCAATTGAGACCCATGGGTTGACCCTTTGTCTTGTGGATGCCCCAGACACCCCGTTAGCCTGAGTTCATGTTTTTGGGTGTCCGTGGAAGTCATAATACCTCGATTAATGTGTCGTATGATCTTGAGAGTCTAGGTGACCCCGTGTATTTCAGGCATCTTTGTTACGCTAGTTAGAGTCACCGTACACTCTAGTACGGGCAGAGGGTTGTTCCTGTTTCCCCAAAAGTGATTTCAGTGTGGGCCATGAGTATGGCCAATGATCGTGAGTCTCGTGACCCAGCCAGGGGTGCTCGAGGCTTCTTAGTCTCCCTTAGAGAGGGAATGGACCGGGCGGTTGTGAGCCGCCTCATGAGTCCCTGTTACCGTGGTTTCTGACTCTCAGATTAGGATAATTTGACGACATGGTGTCGTATGGTACAATGGCCTTGGGATGAGTTACGTGACTCTATGGCCATTGGATTAACGAGTCTGGCTAGTCATCCTGAGTCTGGTGGCATCATACCACCGTGTGTTCCATGATACTTCTGATGGGTGCGTGCGTAGTCCATTGGCACTTTGATGTTTCTTCTCTACAGAGAGTTCCTACATTGAGTGACTTTCTCACTAGTCATAGCTTGCCTGGGCACGCATGTGTCGACCCACTTAAGAGTGATGGAGAGCTAGACTTAGGAGAGACTATTTTAGGCTGGTTGTCGTAGGGCCTCCCACCATGGCAGATCGAGTCCGGGACAGGAGGAAAACCAGCTAGAGGACTTGACGTAGTGCAGTCAGTCAGTGCGTGCAAATGTGGTCAGGGACTATAGACGCGTGATGACGAGCATGACCCCGACTAGGCCCTTATCTTCGGTTCCTTGTATGGTGTCTCAGTTTCTGCCTGGGGTGAGTAAGGAGACATCTGTGGCACAGACTAAGTCATCAGTAGATGCATCCGACCTTGCTTCTAGTGGGCTGTTCTCTTGTCATGCAACACATGACACTCTTGACTCGAGGTTTGGTTTCCTATCAGTGAGGATATGGTTCTTCAGGTGGCTTCTATGTATGTTTCCCGACGTTCCCAGTAGAGTCATCGAGGTTTCACCTGTAGATAGTATAGGGTTCACAACGGAGAGGTCGTGACTATACCCTTAGATTACGTGGTCTTAGTTAGGCCTCCATCTATGAGGTCGGGCCTTCACGATAGAGATGTTGTGATTTTTTCGGCAATAGTGTAGTTGTGGCTTTACCGATGGTTAGGTGGTCCCGACTGTGAGATCGGGGTTTATTTCCGTTCCCATTAGGAGTAGCTTAGAGAGCCATGGTTCCATCGATTGTCGTCATTACTATTCTTGCTACGGCCGTTTCTTCCGTCGTTATTATTGCTATTACTACTCTTGTTATTACTGTTGCTATTATTTTTGTTATTGCTGCTGTTTTACCACCGTTATTTCGTGGTGGAGATCCGCGGGACCCTTACTAAGTCAATGAGATGAGGCTCACCCCTTTCTTTTCAGGTGTTGCGGTTTCTCCTCGAGGTTTAGAGGTACTCTTTCAATTTCTGAGGTAAGTAACATGTCCCTTCTGTTAATTGTTCATCATACTTGACATGTTATAGGCCCCAGTGACGATCACGGATCTTTTTCATGATATTCCATGTGTTTTTCCCCCTTTAGTCGCATTATCCACATCTTATATTGTGACGATTATTTATCCCTTCATAGTTAGGTGATTTTCACATCCACAAAGGGGTGCTCCCTGGACACCGCAGACAACCTCTCAAAGTTTCATTTACTTCCTCCTGCGCCTGTGAGGAGGAGAAAGCAGGTGATAAAGCCCTCTCTTCTACACGGGGCTCATGGATCAAACGCTTTGAGCGGGCCACTCTATGGTGATACTTGAAACAATAAGGGATATTCTCTCGCCGCGCATGTGCAGTAGATGTTGGCATGGGGTGACTCGGGGCTACTAGCTCAGCCCGTTCATCTTGTGCTGGCCTCCTCTGGTGAGCCTCTCTGGGCCTCACTTGGGCCAGTGGAGTATTTTGAGTCCCTTTCAGTACCCAGATTTCCTTGAACTTGGCTGGCCTCTAGGCCAGCTCGCTCTTCGACCTGCGGGCCGTATCAACAAATTTCTTGTCAACTTTCCCCAGTACCTAAAAAGAATTGTGCACGGGGATGGCATGTACGATCTGATCTTGGATCATTTTAGCTCTTTTGCCATTCAGATGGACTCTGACATTCCCAATGAGGACAGTCTTGTCAGTGGTTGAAATCCGGCCCTTGGAAGTAGCAGCAGCAGCACTCCTCTGGACTCTCCTTTGGTAAGACACCAATCTCTTACTGGTTGAACCGGCATTCAGATGCGCGTGTTGGACAAAGCAACTTACTGTCTCGACCGCTGCGTGGTCAGCAATCTTCGCTGGCAGCCTAGCAGCCATAGGCTTAACCATAGCAACTTCCATGACGGGAACTTTGGTTTCTTCGGGCTTGGACCCCTTAGCCTCCAGCAAACTGATGAAGGCCACCCCTAAGAAATTGGGGAAGCCTACCACCGGTGAAAAGCTGTCGAAACTCGTTGGAATTGCTAGCTACCCATACCTAGCGTGGCTCTCGATAACAAGAGGTTCGAAGGTAACAACCATCGTAATTATCACTATATAATATCCTACAAATTAAACAGGACATGCAGTCAGTATGTCAGAGAGAGGCTAAGGGGCCCTTGGTCCTGGCGAGGAGATGAAGGGAGGTTCAGTCCCACCGGACATGCTAGACTTGTGAGAGCTTTTATTTTCTCTTTTTATTCAGATTTGTTTGGTTATTTTGTTCATTTATTATTATTTTATTTATTTTAATTTATTAGCGTACAGGTGTGCCAGTCACAAGGTGACAGTTTATTTGGACTCCAAAGACTGAGGTGGCCTGGAGTCGTTAATGTGCGCCGTCTGACTAATCAGACGATAGTGGGTATCGTGTCGGGACTAGAACCCGCCATGGGTATGACGCTGAATCCATACCCTTGGGACTCATCTCCCCCTGGATTTCTCTAAGATTCCTTACAAACCCTTGTTAGCATCATTTTGCCCTCTCATGCTGATCTGGCAGCTCCTATAGAGCTGATCTGGCAGCTCCTATGGAACTAATTCAGCAGCTCGTTACTTGGATGATTTGGTAGCTCCCTACCTAGCTGAACCGGTAGCTCACTACATAGCTGAACCGGTGGCTCTCCCTTCTTGGCTCATCTGGCAGCATACCCTCAGTGTGATCTGGCGACCTTTCTTTCCTTGATCTGGTAGTTGCTTGCTACAGCCTTGATCCGACAGCCCCTTGTGCGCCTAATCTGACAACTTCTGCATAGCTGGTCCGGTAGCCCATACATGTGCTGTATAATAGTCCCCTCTCTTGCTCCTTTACCAATCGGTGACATCTAACACCCCTTTTGTTTACCCATGTTTCGCTTATCTTTTTTATCTGTTCTCGTCTTTCGCTTGCCGTTTGTACGGTTCGAAGGTAATTACGGACATTGCTATTTTTGTGCACATCCGTGGAATTAAGGGGTCATCTTGGGTTTCCGTGGATGTGCACCCACTTTACATCTCCCCAGCACTCTGGGTCTAGGAGAGATGCTGCCGGAATTTCATCGGACGCCCAACCAATAAATAGATAAATGGCGGAGTAATCATAATCCAGATCCACTACTCGGAGTCGACGCTGCGCCGCCCAGACCGTACCGAGCTTGTGGCTCGGTGACTCACTCGAAGACCCGACGTCCTGAGTATTTATTTATTTGTGTGTATTGTACGTGTTTGAGTATTGTGTGTATTTTTATTTTTCATGGTGGTATTGTATTATTATTAACCACCTAAGTTCAACTATTCTATTTTATTATGTCAAAGTCAAAAGTGGGTAGTTAGTTTTGTTTTATTAGGCTTGGGCATAATTGCTATTATGAATTGTTAAAAGGTGTAAGTGTCAAAGCCTCTCCTATATAAAGAGGGCTAGGGTGTGTAATATTTCATATATCAAGTGTCACATAGTGTGTGTCAATTAAAACCATAAAAAACCAGAAAAACTACAAAAATCACAAAAACGAATAAAAATGTCACTCCGCCGGTCTATCGCTGTCCCCGGTGCCCTCTTGTTGCCTCGACGGTGGCTCCATGGCGCTGTGCTCTTCCTCTTCCCTCGGGCGTCTTCTCTCCGCCTCCTCATTTCTCTGGTGGGTGGAGGAGCTAGCCAGGATGTTGCCCACCGATGCGCTCGGTACCGCGCTCTGGGAGCCTCCGACAGTGCCACTCCGTGACATGGTCCGCTCAGGTGCCCGGCCCATCAGTCGGACGGTCCGCTCCATCGTCCGAAGCTCAATCTTCAATTCATGAATCTTGAGCCGCGCCTCGCGAGCCTCGGTACGATATCGCCCAACATCCACTGCCTCCCCACTCAGTCGGGTCACCTCGCCGCTCAGCCAGGTCACCTCCCCCTGGAGATGGTCAACCTCTCCTCGGAGATGGGGCACCTCGGCCGCTTCCGCCAGAGCTGCAGCTAGGTCCTTTGCCTACACATCGCATTTACATATAGGTCAGTTTAAAGCATGCATAATCACGAAGCATTTTTTTGGAAAAGGTTTAGTTTTTTTACCCGTTCCGCGAGGGTAGTCTCGGCCTCCTCAGCTCGGACCACGGCTCGGGTAAACTCCGCATCTCTCTCAGCCCGTCCCCCGGCTGGCTGTGAGGAAGAGGATGGCGCATCTGGTCTAGCCCTCTGGGCTCCCTCGACCCGCTGCATTTCAGAAGATCAATCAGGTTTGCATTAGGCATCCCAGTTTTTAAGTCTAGGAAAGACTCACCAGTAGCTCAAGAGCCGCCCGGTACTCATCCCGCTGCTGCACGGTAGCATGGAGGAGTCCCTCAAGCTCGACTATCCGCCCCTGTGGGTCTAGCTACATTTAAAAAGGAAGACGAGTGTCATAGCATTCATTCATTTCATATAGAATAGGAAAAGTCAAGTTTTGCATTTTCATACGGTCGTCGGGTGCTGCGGTAAACCTGGCTACCGTGCCGGCGGGTGAAGGCCTTCAGATATGCCTCGTCACTGTCCGCCCGCTTCGTCATGGCCTTGCCGTTGTGTTTCCAATCTTGAACATATTTTCGGGCTCGACCGCTCCAATCAATGTCACTACCAATCCCCTTGGTAGATTTCCCTCGACGCTCGTCATGACGATGCGGGAACCTCACCACTGGCTGGTGCACTCCCCTTGTCCTCATAATCAACCGGTAATGCAGGGGCTCGATCACATTGATGCAATGTAGCCAAACGTCCCGCCCACGGTAAGCTAGGGAAGCCTTGACCCACAGCTGCCCCGTATGGTCCTCGTCTCGGTACGGTGTCCAACGCACCTGAAAGGGCCATTCATTTGTCATTCATATGGCATTCATATAGCATTCATACAAGAAAAGCATTTAGAAGCATATAGAAGAGCATGTAGAAGTCGGGCTATTTACCGATGCATGTGGGAATGAGTCGAGATCCTCTTGGATCGCCCGAGTCGACCATTGGATCGACCCCGCGCTCCGGGCAACGCTCCACCGCCTCGCGATAGGGAATCGACCCGGGTACAGCTCCACTCCTCGCCCGATCCCCGGCAAGTACGAGAAGGCCCAAAACTATATTTTTAAGAAGTATCAGCATTTTAGTCAATTAAAGGCACATTAGAAGCATAATAGAAGGCATAGAAAGGCATTTTGGGCGTTTACCTGCAAGAAGGGCGAGAAGCCGCCGAGCATGGTCACCCGGTTGGTGGCACTGAGAGAGTGGAATAGGAAAGCCAGCACCGCTGCTCCCCATGCATACTTCCGCACTCGGCTCAGATCCGCTAGCAGAGGGAGGAGCCGACAGCTGATCACATCGGCTCGTGTCACGAACAATAACTTCCTGAACAGCAGCATCAGGAAGCACCTCAGGACTCTATCTCCATCTGGTCCCAGCTCCGCCGCCACACTCAGACGAGCCTGCTCAATCACTCGGTCGATGTGCTGTTCCGGTAGCTCACCCACTGCCACTGCTGCTCGCCGGAGTCCCAAGCTTTCCTGGAGCACTGACCGTGATAATTGGGATGACGGATGCCCCGGCCTTATCAAGTCTAATCCGAGAAGCTCCTGAGTGAACTCCCGGTAATCGACATATGCCCACCCGGTCACCGCCTTGTCGTGCACCCGCAAGCCGCTGATCTGGGCCATATCCTCCAGCATCGGTATCATGTGCCCCCACGGGAATATAAAGGCTCGGCTCACAGGGTCCCATCTCTCGTGCAGAGCCAGCAGGAGGGCCGTGTCCACTCGGGCCACCTCGATGCTCAGGACTTCACTGAAGCCCATGGCCGCCAGGCGTTCACGTTGGTACTCCGACAGTGCGAGGTAGACCACCCAGACTTGTAGCCATGTGATTCATGTCCGCCTCTTCCCCTACACAATTAAGTCATAGGATCGAGTGAAGAAAATGGAGACCAGGGCCATCTGGATTTTGTATTGAGAAGGCGTTAAGTCGCGAGACCGCAATCTGATGAAAACGGTCACCCTAAGACCTCTACCTAACCCAGGGGATCAACACACATAGTTGTGTTGATGAACACGGCAGCTCGGCAAAAGTAGGCAAAAGGCGGCCTTCTAGAAGACCGCCACCTGATGGTGGTGGTTCCCCAGATGGCCACCACCTTCCCAAGCAAAAGGCAGCCATACTAGAGGTCGCCATCTAATGATGGCAGTCATCCAGATGGCCGCCACCATCCCCCTGTTGACAAAAGGCGCAACGGCCGATGGGGACAATGGGGATTAGGCCGGAACATAGGGAAACCATGGGAAATAGTTTGGAACTTATAAAAAATGACCTCCAAGCTTAATGGGATAGCAAAATGATCAAGAAATGGGATCGAAATAAGCTCAAAGAATGCTCCAAAATAACGGGTAATCCGGGACATCATAGATGACGAATAAGAGAATAAACTCAACTTGTAGGCTTAAAACGGGTGTCAATAGATGCCCCTTCTTGATGTCCGCTTTGCAAGGGAGCGAGCGGAAGAAGTGCGGAGGTGAAATGGAAAGGAGATGGAGCGAAAGTGATAGTGAGGTGAAATGGAGATGAAGCAGAGAGAACTGAAAGCGGGCATCAAGATAAAAGACACCCGTCATAACTAACAAGCGACAGGAATTCTCTCGAAAATGCCAAACTAACCACAAAGAATGATTGACACGGATGAAGCATGTCTGGAGAAACTAAACTAAGGAAGGGAGGAAAAGAAAACACGACCAACCTCATCGGGGACACACATAGCTGAAAAGCTAGAAAAGGAAAAATAAAATTGAGATAACATCTAGACAAGAATCACGCTGGCCACCCAGACCAAGCGGGCAGATCGAAGAAAATGTTCAAATTCAGAGTGGAATGAAAATCTCTTATCCAAGAGAATCAAAGCACAATTAGCCATTGCTGAGGAGAAATCTTATACAATTACGAGATATGAATGCTTAAAAATGACATGATGCATGCTGCGCTAAAATAAAGAAATCATCAATATGAATATAAAGTAAACATAAAATAGAAAGTACTCAAGGATAATATTGCTAGATCGAGTCAAGACGGGGTCAAGAGTCTTCTTGCAACCACGGCGTGCGAGACAAAGTCCATCGTCTCCCACTCGACTCAACCGAGCGGCCTATCCAATGATTAACCGTATGCTCCTAGATCATCATCGTTTTTGTTAAAGGGGAACATCAGATCCCAGAACACACGGGCAACCAGCCAGTCCTTGAGAGGCTATAATAATGTAGATACCATATAGTAATGCAATAATGAGAAGGGATCGAGAGCCATACCTGACTTACCTAAGACATTTTTTAGATTTTTTAGTTTTCAATTTTTTATGGATTTTCATCATAAGACAACCAAACATGACAATAACATAACCATGGACGAATATAACAAGACAAACACAACATAATGAAAATGAACAAAACATCACATGACAAAAATGAAAAAGACATAACATATCATAGATGAATGAATCAAAGCATCACAAGATCAAACAATGGGCATGCGTGTGACATGATGGGACAAGACAACGCAGCGCGATGGGACAGCACACGCGGTCAGACAAGGATGTGGGACGACAATACCACAGGGGGCATAAGACAACACGTGCAACGACACGGATGGACAAAGACATGTGTGACAACATGGCGGGACATAAATACGGGGGATGACACAGAAGGACATAGATACATGTGACAACATGGTGGGACGTAAATACGGGGGATGACACGGAGGGACATAGATACGTGTGACAAGGACACGGCGGGACGTAGACATGTGACAAATATACTCTTCAACCAAAGCCCTGTTGAGTATGGATTGAATAGATCTAGAGGGGGGGTGAATAGATCTTTCCCCAAAAACTAAGTTTACGAATTTTGCTAGATGACTATTTTGGATAAAGGTATAAAGTGAGGATCTTAATGCAAATCTCTATTCTGTCACACGTGAGAGTAATGGCAGTAGAGTATAAGGCAATCACAATGAATCACACCACATGCACAAGACAATCTTTTAGGTGGTTCAGTCACTACCACGAGACCTACGTCCACCCCCCACTCAACTTGAGTGAGGCTTCACTATCAAGGAAATTTTCCTCAATCAGCACTGCTATGCCACAGCTTTACATATGCTGGCACACAGCTTGACGACACAGACTCACCGCTTCCCTACGCTGACTCACAGCTTGCTATGCTGACTCACAGCTTGCCTACGCTAAATCTCAGCTTCCTACGCTGTCTCACCGCTTGTGATTTAAGAAGTAGATGGATAAAGAAAAAACCAAAGGAGAAAATAGAGGTGAAAAAAGAGTTCAGATTTGCATTGACTCTAAGACTCAAGATGCATGAACGGGTGAGAGCAATCACAAAAAAGTGTAAAAATCTAAAAATATGTCTTGCATCTGCATGTGCATTCGCATGATCATATTTTCCTTTCTGTTTGCATTCTGTTTGCTTGCATATGCATATCACATTTACTTTTCTTTGTCTCAATCTTGTTAATAAGGTTTAGCCCTGTGACCCTGCATCGAGAAAGGTACTATCTACTTTCGGCAGGGGGCTAAAATCATACTGCACTAACCTTTTCCCTTTAAGTGTGGTTGAAACAGGTAAAAAGGGAAGACGACGTCAAGCCAAACCAAGTCAATTACACTAAAGAAAGCTCATTTCATTTCCAAAATATGTCCATTACATTCTAGCAATACAGCATTTTAGGGGCATACCCCCAGTGTACAAAAGTAGTTGCTACCCAGCTGTCTCTCTCTCTGTCTCTCTATCTTTCCCCCTAATCCCTGTCGGTGCGAGGTCGGCTATGCCGACTATCAGCCGCGTCTCCCTCTCTGTTCCCCCCGTCTCGCAGCCTCGATGGCCGCGAAGCTCTCGAGCCTGATGTAGCTGGCTAGATCTCACCCTGCTCTGTAGGAGACTGCATCATGCCCATAAGCTTCTCCATAGTAAAGTGCACGTCTCCTAAAGTCCGCAACGACTTGGAAGGAGTCACGGGTCTAGCTCCCTCTCCTGGGGCACCTCTGCCCTGATATCTCCTCAGCACCCGCCGTCGCAAGGCCTCTAGCTGATCAAGAGCCCGCTACTCCCATACTACCATCACCATCTCTCGAGCGCGTGCCTCAACCTCTCTCTCCTTCGCTTCGGAAAGGCAACCCTTGAGCCTCTCGATGGTGCTTGTCTCTCCAAGGTGACGTGTCAATTCCTCTATATGTGCGTGCTACTCCTGACGAACGGCCAAGGTGACCGCTAACTCCTTCCTCTACAGAAAATGAACCATCATGTAAGATAGACAAAGATGTTTAAAAAGGGAATTGCTCTTAACCCAGACATTTGGTTCTCACCGCCTCGGCTAGCTCGGCCTCTCACTCCTCAGCCCGTGCAGTGGCCCCGGCCAGGCGATCCTCCAGCTCCTCGACAACATCTGCTCGGGATGAAGGACCAGCATCCCCACCTGCTCCTGCCCTCATCCAGACATAAGCCAACTCCCCTCGCTGGTGAGACAGGGGCAAATGGTCAGTCAAGATTCAATGATTCCCAAAATTCAAATCAATCAAGTTAATTTTGGCTTACCATCTCTCGGATCTCGTGTCATAAGTTCACAATCATCTGGTTAAGGACGACTAGCTGATCCTGGAGTATCCTCATAGCCTCGGTCTCGGGCATCTGCACATCAAATCTACAAACTCATATAGCTCCAATGCTTAAATGAAAACATCACATTTTAAGGTTAAAGAGTAACTCACTGCTCGGGTGTCGAGATGAAGTCGTCTGGCATACCGGTCCTGATAATCCGTCAGATAAGCCTCACTGCTCCTCACAGTCCGGTCATGCTCCAGTGAGGGTCCCCTCTACAGTGCCTCTGCCTCTACACGGTAGCGAGAGGCCCAATCCTGATCACTCGTCGAAGTCCGTCAGCGTCCCCCGTCTGACTCATTCTCAGCTGGAACTGCCACTGGCAGTTGGTGCCACCCCAGTGTCCTCTGCACTAGACGAAGGAAGAGTGGCTCCCTCAGGTTCACACAGAACAACGTGATATCTCTATAGAACCAATCCCGCCCCTCCTTCACCCATGGCTGAGGGGTAGTGTCCTCTGTCACATAGGGCATCCAGATCACCTGCCACATTAAAATTGAAAATTTTGCTAATTTGAGTTCATATAATAAATGCTGAAAAATCACGCAACTCTTTAGCCAAAACACTCACCTGGTGGGGAGGAAACTCATCCAAAGCCGTCCGAAGATCAGAGAGTCTGGTAGCCACCAGGTGCCGGTCTCGAACCATCTCCCATCTTGCCATGAGAGGGACCGCCTGCATCAGGGCTCGTGGGATCGTACCGCGACCTAGAGGGAATCGGGTATACCCCCAAATCTGATAACACAAGGAACAAACAAACAATCGATCAAATCTAGAATCAGCAAGTGTAAAAGGGGTAGACTCGTACCTGTAGGAAGGGTGTGAAGCCACCCAAGTTCCCCGAACCTGGGCATACAGGATCCATATGGGCAAAAAAGGTGCACCAGCATCGCTCTCCCCCATGCAAGTTGGGGTCTCCACTCGAGATCTCGTATCAACAAAAGGCACTTAAGGTTCACCTTGTTCGAGGCAGTGGCAAACAATAGTCTCCCTAAGAAATATAGGAGGAAAAGCCTCAACTCCTATTGGTCACTTCTCCCTCTGGCTCAAAGTCTCTGCCTCACACGCCCTAGATACGCATCCAGGTCCTCTAGTGGACCTCGTACCACTCTCGCTAGTCCCATCGTAGCACTGTGTTGTGTATATGTTGTTTAGCCTTGATGCTAGCAACATATATTGTTCTGTTTTGCCATCTAAAGCTGGAGGTCTGGGTGTCATATCCTTAAGGGATATGCAGAAGGCTTTTAAGATCAAAATGTTATGGAAAGCCCTCACTGTTCAGCACTCACTCTGGGCTACCTACTTCAAGGCCAAGCATATGCAGAACCAACATCTTTCTGATATTGATTTCAGAAAATGCATTGGTAATGGCAGAAGGGACTGGCTGTTTGCTAAGGAACAAATTATCAGGCATAGCAGATTATTCAAAGGCCCCGGCTACTTCTCTTTCTGGAAAGATATATGGATTGGTGATAAACCATTGTCTGATTTTCTCCAACCGAGCCAATGGTCACTCATTGAGAATAAAAACATCATTGTTCATGACCTATGTGACCCTCACAATCCTCAATGGGTTACCATCCAGCAGGTCCTTCCAAAGGACATTCTCCAAGCTGTCTCTTATAGCATCTCCAAAAAACCTCTCCACTCTGACAGGCGCATTTGGAGTTTGACCCCGACTGGTGATTTAAACATTAGCTCTTGGAGAAAGCATACAGCCACTACTCAACATGATTTTCCATATTCCCACATTTGGTCTGTTTATGTGCCACCGAAAATCTCTCTTTTTCTCTAGAAAGTCATCAATGGTATCCACCTTGTGGATAGCAAGGTTCAGAATTGTGGCATTGCTCTCTGTTCTAAGTGCGTATGCTGTCCTAGAGTAGAGGTTGAATCTGACACTCACCTTCTTCTTCGTAGCCAGTTGTCTTTCTTAACATGGTCTCTTATCAAACAATGCTCTCAGATCAACCCTGCACGTTATAACTCTGGCAAAGCTTTTCTTAGCCATCTGATTCACAATACTCATGTTGCTGCCTTCACTGGTATGGTCTCCCTTCTTACCATTTTCTCTTGGCTATGGGAAATTTGGTGCGAGAGGAACCAATGCAGATATGATGGTGCACTCACCAGGCCAAGATTGCTTTACTACAAAATTATTCACAGGATCAACTGCACCAAGTTCCCCCCTTGTAAGACACTGGGAGATATTGACAGCCTGTCTTCCCTGCCTCATCTTTCTCTGGCCCCGCCTACCTCTAAACATATGAAACCAAAGATTGTGCGATGGATCCTGCCCCAAGCCCGATGGGTCAAACTGAATGTTGATGGTGCTTCAAAAGGCAATCCTGGCCAAGGTGGTGGTGGTGGTCTATTCAGGGATCACAAAGGCTCACTCCTTCTAGCTTTTAGTCATTTCTATGGCCCATGCTACAGTCTAGTTGCTGAAGCGCGTGCCCTACTTGATGGGCTTAGACTTGCTCATTCCAATGGGTTCAACCTGCACATTGTGAAATCTGACTCTAAAACTTTGGTCATTATTCTCAAGGATGCTCATCCATGTCCTTGGAGGCTGCTCCCTTTCATCAACGAAATTCAGGCTCTCATCAAGACTCTGCATGTTGACATTGTTCACATCTTTAGAGAAGGCAACCAGGCGGCTGACAGACTTTCTAACCATGCCTGCCAATGTAAAACCAACTCTATATTTGCTGGTAACTCCTCCTTGTTGCTTCCTACTATTAAAGGGGCTTGCAGATTAGATAGGTTAGGGATTCCGAGCATTAGACTTTAACTTCTTTATTCTTCGGGTGGATGATTTGTTCTCTCAGGGGTATTCCTCGATGACTGATGTAAACATTCTTTATCAATAAAATTATACTCCTATAATTGGGATCGGGTGGAGTGAGCACATCCACTCCCGCTGGGATTGGGTGCACTCTCCCTGGTCCACGGCATAGGTATTGATTGAAAAAAAATAACAACATGAACATGACAACGAATGAAAAATGAATGAAAGATAGCACAACATAACATAATGAAGATGGACGAAACACAACCACATATGCAAGACATAACATGAACAAACAACAAGCGTGAGTGGGCTTGAAAAACACGGTGGGACAAGGCAACAAGATGCGGTGGGACAAGGATATGGTGGGATGACCATGGGGGACAAAAGACAACACATACGACGACACCGTGGAGGGACAAAAGACAACGGGTGTGACAATGACACGGCGGGACAAAAAACACGGAGAATAAAAAGTATTATGGGACAAGACATATGTGGGATGACACGGAGGGATAAAGACACATATGACAAGGACACGCTGGAACATAAACATGCATGACAATGACACGGCGGGACAAAGATATGACAAATATGCTCTTCAACCAAAGCCCAAGATCAGAAGAAGTAGAACCGCCAGGTTGAAAATCGTGAGGTAATACCCTCTTATGGAGATATGATTAAGCAAGTAAGCGAAAGTTGAGAAGGGCATGAGCTTCAACACAGATCCAGAGACTAGATCGAAGAGACGAGAACAGATTTAAAAGATGTGAGCAGGAGGTAGAGCGAAAAGAGCAAGGAAGCTTGAACCTACAACCTGCACACTTAGCAAACAGATTACGTATCCATCCTCTAGCATAAAGAAATAATAGGAAATAAATTACATTTTTAATTAAATAACTAACTATAGAGTCTAGTCTAACAAGGTCCAGTCTACAGGGTAAGAAATGTACTCAAGCATTGGGTACACCCCCGGCTCTAGCAAGCTGGCAACTATAAACCTCAACGCTATACCTCTGAACCTCAAGGAGGAACCGCAACACCTGAAAAGGAAGGGGTGAGCCTTATCTCATTGGCTCAATGGAGGTCCTATGGATTCCCACCACTAACAACGACGATAAATAGCAACAATAACAATAACAATAATAGTAGGAGCAGCATCAGTAATAACAATAACAATAACAATGGAAGTAATAACAACAATAGCTGATGGGACCACGACTCTCTGAGCTACTCCTACTGGTAACGGAAAGGAAACCCTGACCTCACAGTCAGGATTGTTGAACCACTGGTAAAACCATGGCTATAATATTGAAGGAAAGCCACGACATCCTTGTCATGAAGGCCCATCCTCACAGACAAGGCCCAACTAAGACCATGTGGTCTAAGGGTATGATCACGACCTCACTGTTGTGAACTCTACATTATCTATGGGTAAAAATCTGATAACCCTACTAGGAACCCTAGACCTCTATGCGGGAAAGTATGTAGAAGCTACCCAAAGAACCTCATCTTATAGATGGAAAACCAAACCATAAGTCACGAGAGTCACGTGTTGTGTGATGGGAGAACCAGCCCACTAGAAGTAAGGTTGGAGCATCCACTGATGACTTAGTCCGTGCCCTGGGTGTCTCCCTACTCTCCCAAGTAGAAACTGAGACAACAAACAAGTAACACAAGGACAAGGGTCTAGTCAGGTCATGCTCGTCAGCACTCATCCGAAGTCCCTGACCACGTATGCACACACTGACTAACTGCGCTACATCAGGCCCTCTAGCTGGTTTTCCTCCTGGCCCAGACTCGAGCTATCATAGTAGGAGGCCCTATGACAACCAGCTAAATTTGTCTCTCCTGGGTCTAGCTCTCCACCACTCCCAAGTGGGTTGGCACACACATGCCCAGGCAAGCTACGACTAGTGGGGGATCACTGAACATGTACACTCTCCACAGAGAGGAAGAAACCTGAAGTATCAAGGCTACCCACGCACTCATCGCAAGAACCACGAAGTACCGGGTGGCTCGGTGCCACTAGACTTTGGATAGTCTACTAGACCTAATCCAACTGTCCTTGAGTTACGCGACTCAAGCTAAGACCATTGTACAATATGACGCCATGCCGTTAAATCACCCTAGTCCAAGAGTCAAAAACCATGGTCAAAAGGGTTCACGAGGTGGCTCACGACTACTGAGTTCATTCTCTTTCTAAGGGAGACTAAGAAACCCCCAACCCTAGGCTGGGTCAAAGGACTCTCAGTCATTAGCCATATGCATGGCCCACACAGAAACTACTTTTCGAAGAAGCTAACATCATGTGGGGACAACCCTCTGCACCCATACCAGTATAGGGTGACTCGATCTAGCACAACAAGAAAGTTCGGAACACACGGGGTCACCCGGATCCTCTAAATCACATGGGCACATTAATCGAGATATAATGAATCCTCTAGACACCTAATAACACGGTCACGATCCCCACGGGGTGTCCGGGACATCCATGGGCCAAAGGTCCACCAAATAGGCGAAAGAACTATGTTTCAGTCGACCAGCCCACTCGGTCGGTCGACCAACACAGGGGGTTAGTCGATCGGCCCATTGGGTTGGTTGACTGGACCACCACCAGATCATCTGTTGGGCATGGGTCGATCGATTGAAATCCCAGGTCGGTTGACCAAACCATGCCAGCCCGTCCTGTCCGTGGCGAACGTGCCACCAGTCGACTGAATTACCCATTTGGCCGACCAATTCTAGTGACGCACTTGTGGGAGCTCCACCGTGGGAGCGTAAACCATGTCCCACTCATCCCATTTGATGGGGAAAATAAGGGGAATGTCTTTCACAACCTCCTTAGCACTAGGAGGTCCCATTCAAACCACAAAAACTCCACTGAATCAGTAAAACCATCTCTCACCCCAAAAGCATGCATTTTAACCTCGGCATGGAAAGAAACCCACTCTCGGCCTCACCTCGGCCTACCCACTCTTGGCCTCACCTCGGCCTATAAATCACAGGAAAAGGGAATGCATGGGCTAAGGATCCATCCCCCAACCTCTACCGACGATTTCCCGCACCGAGGATGCCGATTTCACGCACAAATGCTGCTTGAACCGCCGCTGGGGTCCTGAATCTGCAAATGAAGCACACCGTGCCACCGCCTCCATTCGTCGCTCTCGTCCTCTACCACTCACCACCCCATGTTGCCTCCGCCTGATCCACGCCATCCTCTATCGGCCGCCTGGAGAAGGAGTGGGGAGAAGGAGAGAATGAGAGAAAAGAGAGGGAGAGAATGAGAGAAAATGGGGAGAGAGGGGGTGTGGGTTAGTTTTTATAGGAACAGAAAGTCTCTATCATTCCGTAGTAAAGACCCTTGGAGATGGGGTAGCAGAAGCGAGAAGCATATACGCTGTGGTACATCTCGGCGGTCATCAGAATTGGGCCGTAATTCTGAAGCACATAGTCTGTGAATTCAACACCTCCGGCCCGAAACCCGTGAGAGTCTGTGGCCTTCAAGTCAGCGAACCATCCAACAGTGATCTAATGTTTGAACTGTATCGCCAGACAATCCAATAGGAATGGCTCCTTATGGAATCCCCACTGCAATGGGGCCAAAAATAGGCCAAATGATGGCTTCTTACAGTGCACGTTGTCGGCTGACAAATTCCACCTGGCAGGGGTAAATTTAGGGGCCCTTGTCAACATGCCCTATTCTTGAGTCAATTCTAATACGCCGGTGATGGCATCCCACCTCCGGGGTGTTCCAGGGAAATACATCAGATCGCTCCTCACCTCCAGGTCAGTCATGCTATCGCAGCCCAAGAGGATTCTCTGCTCGGCCACTCGGACCACACAGATGTCTCTCTTACCCAAAAGGTTGAAGTCATAAATAAAAGCCAGAAGATGTTTCTCCTTCGGGAAGTACATTATGTAATTCCAACTGCGGTCAAATTCGAAGCGACTGCTATCTAACAATGTTAGCCGCCCTGTATCCATTGTGTCTGTCCTCGAGTCAGAAGAGTCAGCCACTACTGCCAGGCGAGCTCGCCCTTTGTCAAGTTCATGGACATTCTGCCAGGTCACTATCGGCCTTGTTAAGCCTCTAGATGAGTCAGTTGTTGAGAGAGCTGCCAAAGTCATCTTTTTTATGTCTGTAATATAAAAAGAAGATTAAATTAGAAAAATACTTCCATTGATAAAAAAAATTCTGAAGAAATTTTGACAAAGTCTCCCCTTAATGGGGAGCGTGCCAAAGACAACACGGGAACATGTCCACATGCCAGGGTGAGACGATCCCTAAAAGCAAGCCATAGGTGATACACCTAGGCCAAACGGACATCGGGGGATGTTAGTTCCATAGGCTAGCCTACGAGGAACTTCCCTTGAGCTAGAAGATGGGAAGAAGAAAGTCTACCGCCATCGTCCTAACCACCACGCCACCGCCTGGCTCGGAGAAGAGTGGACCTTGCTACTGCCCTTGCCGTAGGCGGGGAAGATAGAAGGAGAGGGAGAGGGAAATCCACATGCCTCCACCATCCTCAAAAAGGAGAGGAGAGGGAACTCCCGTCGTCGAAAAGAACACGGGGCTCGTCTCACCATCGCCGGCTTGCTCGCAGCCGGAGAAGCAACCAGGCTCGCTGCGGAAGGGGCCGGTGGCGAAGATGAACGGTGAAGGATAGGGTTTCAAAAAAAACCCAACAAAAGGGGTTTAAAAAGAGAAGGAGAAAAAGGTGAGTCAGTACCGCCCGCCCCGACTCGTCACTCCGCACCGAGTGCCAAAGCTGACTTACCAGCCTGCCTAGGTGCTCTCCCCACTGCCAACTCATCTGCCCATGTCAACAATGCCAGCGCCAACTCATCCATTGTCAAATGCTAGCGCTGACTCATCCCAAATGCCAGTGCCGACTCACCCAAACAAAGGCCCAGCGCCGACTCACGGCTCAGTGTTGACTCAACAAATCAAACCATGGCACCGACTCACGTCTGCTGGGCTCCTCGCCGACTCAGTCACGCGTGATGAAGCCTTCAAACCAAGTGAGCCCCACTTATGATAGCCCTAATGAATGAACACATCCACAGGCCCCGCACCGCTTGTCCCTCACTCACGACACCCATGGCTGGGGGGCATTTGTTGACATCTGAAATATTACTATATAGCAATCACGCTCAAGACGTGAGGAAGCCGAAGAGAGTTCAAAGAAGGGTCCTCTCAAACTGTTGAAGCCTCAAGTCACCTGACAAGAGCACCAGGGATTCTACAGCTCATCACCTCGAGATGCTCAAGGGGATCTACAACCACCGGCAATGCCATATGGTCTGCCAAAATTAACAAACCCAACAAACTGGCATCGACTCGGTTGTGCCAAATAAACGCTATACTTCATCCGATCAGGACGAGAATGTACCTGGTGGTCCACCACCTGATAAGAAACTCTCCCGAGATGAAGAAACGTCCCTGGCTCCTCAAGACAAGGTGCCGAAGGCCATGTCAGCAGAATTCCGAGTGACCCAATTCAGGAGCATCCTAATACCGGAAAGGTCTGTAGGTGGCTGGGAAACTGTCCAACTTGGGCAAAAGTGCTCCGACTGGTGGGTCACTCATTGAGGACGCCTCGCGTATACGTAGAATAGGTCTGGTAGCACAAATTATAGTGTCGATGGCTGAATCAGCAAAAAATCTGGGTAATACGATCAGCACACGCGGAAGGCTAGAATAGGCGGTTAGTGACCAGAAGGTCATCCAATCAGGGCGAAATGCTTCGAGGGATAGCCCACTCGACGAAGAAGCTATGCATGTCCTCAAAAAAGGTCTGGCAACACAAATCACAGTGTCGATGGCCAAATCAGGACGAAACTCGGGCAACCTGACACGAGTTCGGTACATATCTGGAATCACTCAAAATCACAAATCGGGGTTGGATAGCAAGAAATATACACTCCGAGGCTGGCACATCGAACCCCACACTACACCGAATGCCGAGCTTTCATCATGGGTAGTTTTAGAGAACAAGCAAAAAATCACAAGAATGCCCTTGAGTGAGTCGGCACCCTCCAAAGTGGGTCGGCGCTCCTCTTGATTCGGTGCCCTCTTCAGGAATTGGTGTCGCCTGGATCGACGCCCTCCCTGGCGAGTTGGCGCAAGGTCCCCGCGGATGGCAGAGCGGTGGGTCGGTGGAGGGCTCCCCATCCCTTCACCCGTCCACTGCCCTGTTTGGCTATAAAAGGGCCTTACCTTCGAGCGCAAGAAAAAGATGAAGAGGCAATATGGAGGAAGAGAGCAGACGGTAATAGATAAGAACAGAGGGAAGAAGCGAGAATAGATAGGGAGACGGAGAGAAACACATGGAGGAAGGGAAAGCTATAGCGATCTCCTAGGTAGGTCTAGTCTCGAGAGAGCCAAGAGTCCCCTCAATTTGTCCTTCTTCTGTCTTTCATTTTATTTCCTTAAGCTCATGTACTATCTCTCATTTTGATCGAATGAAATAAGCATCGTTGTAGCTATACGTTTAATCATCTCTACATCTGCGTTATTGAGTTTGCTTGTCATCTCTCTTTATCTGCTATCTTGTTTTCTTGATCGATTCCCGTTAGACTGGTTTCTCCGCCAAGGCAATGGGGGTGGCAATCTGAATGTGAGGAGGCCCTTCGAGGGCTACATCTCCACTAATGATACTTTGATCATTCGGTGTCCACAGTCCCCTGCTCCAGGCATAGCGCTCTGAATGGCCATAGGCCATGCCCACTGGGCAACAGTAAAGTCCCCTCCCTGAGATCATACGGTGTCTGTGAATCCTCCCCAATCGATTTGTGGGCAAGGGTACTGTAGGCTACTATTTGATCGACGAACCTCTCTCTTTCAATGATCAAGGAGATAGCCATCTGCCCCTTTCACCTTCCTTCTTAGGTTGTAAGGGCACTGGTGTACTCCAAAGCCCGTCTCACTGTCTGCATTATTCATTTCGTCTATTTTATTTCATCTTCGAAGGGCGTTATGTGAGAGCCCCGGGTGTTCGCCAAATTGCCACAGAGAGTTTTTTGTCTCCCTGGGTGGCAACCGCCGTGCGCTCACTTCTTCCTTCAGATGGTTGATGACCAACTAGTGAGTATTGCTTATGCAACTCATCGTTACCTCCCCACTCTGGTTTCCCCTTTGTATAAATAAAGTTTTCAAAGTCATCCATCACACCAGTGGTCTATGCACCTTAGGTCATGGGAGAGCCACAGGTCTGCTGCCCCTGATTGCATGTCCTGGACACTCTCCTGCTCAGAAGAAAGGTCATGATTCATCTGATGTTTTAATTGTTCGTCAGTAGATTCATCTATCTACCACCGGGGAGGGGATACATTCCCAAGTCGTCATTTCCCATTCGGAGTTTCAGATCACCCTGACTCTCAGGCACGTTCCCTTCAATGGCACGGCCTTTTGAGACTTCTTCCCTCAGGGTGTATAATAACATCACTTAAGTGACAACGCCGAAGACCCTTGGTTCGAAGCTTTGGCCCTGGATCAATGGAACCCTTAGCAGGCTAGTCCTTAGGGTTTCCACATCCAATACGGGTTATGAGATCGCCATACTTGGCTTTTCAGCAATTAGGGGTTTCATTCTGGGATCTTCCATGTATGAACCATGTTTTCATCTCCTACAAACTCCAAAACAAGGGGAGATGCTGCCCAAATTTGTCTAGGATTTCTTTTATGGACGTTCGATAAACTGTTTTAACCGAATGTATTTCATCTGAGCGTGAATCAAGTTGAGGGCGGTGCCACATTTATAGTTCTGAGAGACGCATTTCTAGAACTCTGCGCCCGTGCTCGAGTATGAATCTCGCACGAGAGGCCATGAACTGTGATGAATCTGAGTGAAACAAATACCAAAAGGGATTGCTAAACCCATTCACCCTTTCCATGATTAGTGTGAAACACTCTAAAAACTTAAATCAATGACATCCTCTGTAGCCTCCACTGCATTAAAACTCCTTAATCAATCTCCTCATGGTTTCAATCTGGGCTGAACGTACCTTGAATTAGCCCCAGGCCTCACTTGGATTAGTTCCCCAGCCAAAAGAATGCATCCCCCTCTAAAACCCCTGATTCGGCACCATCCGTGTTGACCCAGCCACATAAAATCCTTCTCCTTCCCATTAAATGCCCCGAACCGCCCTAAGTCGGTGTCCCTCCATGCTGATCCGCCTTGAGTCAGTGCCACCAGTGTCTACTCGCTCCATTCCATTCCCCTTCAGGCGCTGACCCAGCACCTCACTCAGTCGACCCAGCCTTTTCACCGATCCACTCCCGCTATGCTGACTCATTTCCTATTAAAATAGACCAATCTCATGTCATTCAAGAGCCAACTTCATCCCTCTGTTAATCATTTAAAAACCCCTTAAATGCTTGCCCTATGAACCTGTTTCGAACAAACAACAAAAGTAATAATGAAATCAACGCCCAGTGTATGTGGTGTCTGTTTCTTCTTTCGATATATCTACTTATATGCACACCTATATATATATACATATACCGTCTACCACTACATACACTTGCTTATCTAGATTCTCGATATATCAAATGGTGATCTGTGAAATGTCAAATTACGTCCGACTGAAAGCTCTCATTATAGGTGATGGTGGTCTTCGGACCTATGCCATCTTCCCAAGGGAGCATTTGTTCCAACCCCCTCTCCCATACACCCTTCCACATCTCCCATTACTCCCTCACAGCCACCCAAGCAACCCTTCAGCCCCCCTAGGCAACTCTTTACTCCCTAACACATCCCATCCTCCTCCCAAGATCGCCCTCCATCTCCCCTAGACACCCCTTGGCATACCCAAGACCCCCACCTTCAATTCTCACCAAAACCACCACTAATTAGGCTGCCACCACATCTCTCTCCCTACCCCTCCACCAAGCTGCGACGCTAACTCCCATCCCTCTCCACCACAGCATCTTCTCCCTCTCCCAAGCTTCTCTAGACCAAGCCACACCACCCTCGCTCTCCCCTCCTCCTCTATTCCACCACCAAGATCAGCCGACGATGCCCACTCAGCAGTAGACTCTCATGTCTGTGACCAGACCTCTGCTCTCCTGCAACTTGGTTGACTCTGATGCCCCGACAGTACCCCTGGCCACAACAATCGGTGGGAAGTTTTCCCTATTGTGTCCCTATGATTTTGATGATGTCAACCACCATATGTCAACCACTATGAGTCATCTTAAGTATGTGTTAACTACCATGACTCATCTTGAGCCTAAGTGTGAATGTGCTTAATGAAGTTAATCCCACCTTGATCTCCTTATGTGTAAAAGTCAATGGCTGAATGAAGTTAGCAAAATGCTAAAAAGAACAGGAACTAGTTCTGCAGATAGAACTGGGTTCAAAGGGTGTTGACTCTAGAAGTCGACTCCCACTGGAAGGAGAGAAAGGCAGGTCGATGCTCATTGTAGTTTAAGCTTTATCAAGTCAATGCAGCTAAACAAGTATACCACTAGATAGGTCGATACAGTAATGGTTAAAGGCTAACAAGTCCAAGTAAAGAGATCTGTGTGAAGAAGAGCCAACCCATGCACTATAGCAAGTCAACACAGTCAAAGGCTAATGGTCAAAGTCAGCATCCGTGTCAGTCAGCCTGCACATGAAGCATTCTGTTCAAAAGGATTTATCTTAAAGGCCTTAATGCAGCAAGGTTGATGCACTGATGCACCTCAGTTCTACAAGACCAACATGTCGATGCATAATGGATCTTGAGCCAAAACAAGTCGATGCTATTTTGGCATCTCATATAAATAAGGTCGATGCAGCGGCTATGGTTAAAGTACTCAGGCCGGTGTAGCTGAAGATGTTATGTCTATAAGGTCGATGTAGCTGAAGAGGTTATGCCTATATGGTTGATGCAGCTGAAGTGTTTATGTTTATCAGGTCGATGAATAAAAGCCACTAATGTCTATAAGGTCGATGCACCTGAAGAGGTTATGCCTATAAGGTCAATGCAGCTAAAGTGTTTATGTCTATCAGGTCGATGCATAAAAGCCATCCATGTTATAAGGTCGATGCATAAAGTTCCCAAGTGTCATTTTACTGACACAAGTCGATGCAGCTATGTTAAGATAGGACGAGGCATTAGAGTAAAGCCATAACCGAAAAGGCCTGAGCACTTAGTAGGCCGATCGATGTAGTAGTTTGAGCATTGCTTGATCAGGTCGGTGCAGAAGCACAATCTTCTGTCTGGATAGAGACAGATCGATGCATCTTGCCACTATTGCATGCACAAGGTCAACGCAACAGAAGAAATTGACAGTCTCCAGTGAAGAATTAGCTTATAGCTACATGCAAGTATACTCTAATTAGTCAGCTGAAGGTAAATGCTTTCTTACAAGGTGGATTAGTAATGTTCAGTGATCCATGCCCAAACGAACTCAAATTCAAAGAAGAAAAGGAACTGTTTGATGAATTGCTTTAGTGAGCAGAGTCTGAATGCATCAACCTCAAAGTCAATTAGGTTGTTACCAATAGTAACTTAAGAACTCCAAAAGCCAAATTCTATGATTAGCAGTAGCTGTAACACTCAGATGACAGTAATGACACTTAGCGGGCAATCTCGTGAGATCGATCTAAAAGCACTGGCACGTGATCCCAGGAAAGGAAGGTAAGTGGCACGTGGACCCAGGGAGCATATGATGGGCACGTGATCCAAGGTGAACTATCCAACAGAAAGGATCGACCACGTGGAAAGCCTCTTACCTCTACCTGACACGTGGACTCTCGGATCAAAGCATCTTCCAGAATTTCTTTGGCGGGAGTGTTCCCTCCACATGCTCTCGATGAAATTTTGTGGGGACCACAAGAACCGCGCCAATGGAAAGAGGACGGAATTAAAATCACTTTATCCACAAAGCATTTCCAGCACCCCTATTCTATAAATATGGGACATCTTCTTTCGAAAGAGGAAGACAGCTGAGTGAAGGGAATTGAATCAGTGCAGCCAAGAAAAGAAGTGCAGCCATCTAAGAAAAAAAAGACTGAGAGCAGTTTAGAGAGAAAGAAAGATAGGAGAAAGAAGAAGAAAGTATGATCAGAGATGGAGTATCAGAAAATGAATAGAGAACGGAGCGATGTCGGAAGAGTAGTCATAGTCTACCTTCTCGCCAGACGAAGACTGGGCCGGGGTAGGTTCCTCCCTTGCTGGCGAGGGAGCTTTCGTCTCGGAGTCGACAACTGCCTCTCCACGCGGGCTTGGTGACGGTGACCTCCCAGACTTTAGCTTCTTCCTCGAGTATGATTTCGTTACCTGGGGGATTTTGTAGGCCCGCACCCACTCTGGAAGAGGTGCGAGGGGAGCTGCCAAATGAAGAAGCATCTGGATTAGATGAAAGTCTGTGGGCTCCTGAGGAGCGAAATGTTAGCCACGCCAATGGAAATAATTGCCCTGTTCGGTCCCCGTGGCTGGAAGCGGTCTGGGGATGGTCTTCTCGGTAGGCGGTGCAACCCCAGGTGCAGCAGCGTCACCCGCGTCGGGAGTAGGAGCAGGTGCTGGCTCCTCCGCGAAGGCTAAAAGAAGAAACCCGTATAAAGGTCTTATCCTACAAGGCAAAAGGGTGTTAAGTGGCACCGCTGGCTGGTGAATCTAACCTGTAGGCTGGCTCGGCTCGACATGAACGGCCACGAACGCGGCCGCAAACTTCTCAACCTCTGCCCTTTTTCGCTCCAACTCTTGCCAGCTAACTACTCTGACAGAGATTATCACGGGCTTCATGCGCAACCTCGTACGCGGCTCCTCTACTTCGGCTGAAAGAGAGAGACATGTGCGTCATGCATGTATAAAGATCTCACCCTGAGGGGTGACTAAACCCTAAAGAACACTGGTGCCCCAGGAACCTTACCTGCGGGACGGCTCAGTTCAGTCCGGGCCGTGGTGAATTCCACGAAAGAGGGGACTGAAGGCGGAGGGGAAGCTAAAGCAGTCTAGAGAGCCTCCACCCTCCTTTGCTCGACCTCCTTCCATGCAGCTACCTTGGCGGTGGCCAACGCCTTCTCCATGGATGACCCCGCCTGAGATCCTTCGGTGGCCTTGGGTGAGGGAGTTGTAGTGGACGGCGGCTCCGATCTGACCCAGGCCTCACCCGCATCAGGGTCGGCGAGGGCATGGACTCCTCCCTAGCTGATGAACAAAAAGACACCCAGGTGTAAGCGACCCATTCCGAGATAGAAAAAAATTCCACCTGGAAGACGCTCATGATAGAGGAATCCCACCTATGGGTTGGCTCGGTTCAGCCTGACCGACCTCGAATTCCTTGAATGATGGGACCGGAGGAGGCAGAGGAATGGTCTTCGCAGCCTTGGCAGCCTCCATCTTTTGACATTTAGTCTCCCGTCGCCCAGCAGCCTTCACCTCGTCCAGGGCCTTCTTCATAGGTGACCTCGCCCTGGGCCTCTTGGCACGTGGAGGCAGAGGAGTGGTGGTTGGGGCCGGTGGCGCCGCCTCAAAATGCGCCAGTTTCTCCACCTGTCGGAGAAGGTTATGATAGGTCACCATTTGCGTGCTGTTCGGGTGGTCTGTGAGAAGAAGAGAACAAGGAGAGTAAAGAATTGATTAGCTCCCAGTATCCTGAAGGAGGCGACGATGAAGAACACATGCAGAAAGGAAACATCAAAATACCGTGGGGGCCGGTGTAAAGCCGCAATGTTATCGGCCAGTAGCTGAGAGACGGCTCCTTGTCACGGCAAGTGGCCTCTCGGACCAGCCAGCATACATCTCTGATCGTCAGGTAGCGATTGGCAAGAGTGGCTAAATCCGCATGCTTCTTAACGGCGAGATGGCAGAAGAGGCTGAAGTGGTCCATCCCCCACCCATCAGCATAATAATAGGCAACTTGCAGACGCTTACCTAGGATGAGCACCGGTCGATCCTCAATCGTTAGCCCATGCACCTGGAGGAGGACATATAGCCAGGTGGTGTCCTTGTAGTTCTCGGGCCTCCGCTCCTCTCTCCTTATGAAGGTGCGATACGGGCAAGTTCGGTCACTCTCCGAGCGCCAGCTCTTCACCGGAGTGCCTTCTTCCTCTGCCGAGAATGGGTAGTTGATGAGCTCCAGACGGTCGGTCCCGATGTGGCAGAGGTCCCGCAGGGTCTTCCTGAAGCTGTCCTTCGCCACTGAGGGCAATTTAACATGCGGGGTTGGCTTGGCCTCTCGAGCTGCCTTGCGGGTGATCATATAGCTGGCCACGTCCTTGCTCTTACCGTGCCACAGCCGGAGGAGATGATCTGGATCGATGTCAAGGGTGGGTGCGGGCTACCGACTCAGGAACCTCCTTTCTGCCCCATCCCAGTAGTCAGTCTTGCATTGTCGATAGAAGACTGTCCTGGCATTCCACCACTTCACGTACTCCAGCGTTACGCGGGGAATGCGGCCGGGAGCTGGCACCCGGAAGATAGCGGCATCTGATCAGTGGAAGAAGTCCCACCAGGCCCAGGCAATTTTGACAGTCAAGCCCCCTTACAGGTTCCGCGTCGCCTGGCTGAACTGGGCACTATATGTTGGGATATGTTGAGCATACCTAAAATTTCGGCCAAAGCGAAAGATTGGAAATTGAGAGAAATATGGGAATTAGATAGTGATCCGGAGACCAAGCGACTGGGAAGATACCCCATATGATCTGGCGGCTAGGAAAACAGAGAATGGCCTGATATGAACCAGTAGCTAAGTGAATGGGGAGATGCCCCATGTGATACGGCGGCCAAGGCAATGGGGGATGTTCCCTTGAACTGGCGGCCAGCATAGGAGGGGCATGATCTAGCACGGATGGGAAGGATGTGGAGGAGAGGGGGACAACATATATGGTCTAGCGGCCAAGAAACAAGGGGGTGATTCCTTGATCCAGCGGCCAGCATAAAAGGGGGAACCAACGGCCAGAAATGGGAAATGGGGGATCCGGCACAGTTGGGGAGGATGTGGGTGACCCGATGGCCATATAAGGTGGTTGAACTGGTGGCCAGAAGTGGGAAATAAGAGATCCGACGTGTGTAACGCGCCGGATCAAGACAAAACGTAACCACTTTGCCAGATGAGGGGCTTGTGGACAGAGGAGGAGGTAAAGGGGAAGCACAGACTGTGGTGAAGCTCAGTAACTTAAATGGGAAGCCATATGGAGCCAGGGCACCTTACTGGACCCAGAGGTGACCTAGATTAACAACCAGATTGAGCAAAACCTAGCGATACGGTGGCTACAGCAAACTCCTGAAATAGGGTGTATATTCCTCATTGATTCAGGAAGGGCCGGAGACCACGTTGAGATTCACTAGCCCTTGGCCTCCAATCGAGGCAATCAGTGGTGGACAAAGCCTAGTAGATTTGAGGGCAAGGCGTAGAGTAGAGACTCTACTAACGTTCTGACGTGACACAACCAAGGGGAGCAACGGGGATGACACGGGGACCCTCGGACCTATCATTGCAAGCACACTAGCAAGGACATAGACTCGATTTTGGTGGACTAGTTCACTAGGTGTGTCCCGCTTCACGTGGTGACTCGGGGATGGAAGGTCGAGTCCGGAGACCAGACCCTTACAAGTTGGGGATAATGGCAGGGCTCAGATGGAACCCACCCTTATATTTGAAGCTCCTGTATCAACGGGGCAGACCACACGCCTTGGGGGCGCGGATAACACTAACACTCTCTCCCGCGATGGCCACTCAATGAAGCTGGTTAGCCATGGCCGGGCACTCTCTTCCTCACTGGCAGAGCTCAAAAATGATACTAAAAGAACAGAACAGTACCAGGGAGGGTTTTAGCATATACTTGATCAGTGTAAAGGCACCGATCCCGGGCCGGAGATGAGGGCAAGCGGGGAAACGTGGGATTCCAACACGCTACGCCGATAGAGCTTCCTCTGCAATAACTCTGAGTATAGCACTACACCTCATGCAAGAGGGTTGACTCAAGGTTGGGAGAATTAGATTAATACAACCAACATTGACATCCACATAGGGAGGGGCTTTCAGACGGCCAGGAGAGTGGAGGGGAAGGTGCCGGAGAAACGGTTCTGTCCGGTCTGGTCCTAACTGCCAATAAACTGGGGTCTGGGGTGCCATGAGCTTCTCTAATTGCTGTAGGAGGTGGGGTCGGTGCAGAACTGACCGGGGACGTGTCTGAATCTTGTTGTAGGATTTGCAGGCTATCCGGGGGCCGGCCTGGGTCACTGTGGGTCAGGAGCCACGAACTGGTCTGGTTCCGTCGGATCTGGAGCTACAGGACAGCAAGGTGATGTCGGGGTAGCCATCCACTCCTTCGGTCACTGTTGGGGGTGGGGCCAGTGTAGAATTGTCCGTGGACGTGGCCAAGGTGTGCTGAAGGAAGGGAAGGCTCCTCTGTGATCTCGCGGGGCAGCTACTGGTGCTCCAATCGCTGTTCTATGTTGGGTGCGCTGTCTGGGTCTGCAGGACAGGAAGGCGATGTCAGGGTAGCCGTCCACTCCTTCGATCGCAGAAAGGGGCGGGACCAGTATAGAACTGATCGTGGACACGTCAGCTACGAGCGGTAGGAGGGACGGTCTAGTTCGGGGACAGAGGTTGTAGCAAAAGACCCAAAGGTAGGGAGTGGTCCAACCTGAGCAGGGGGCAAGCAGTCTACGCATGTTGTGGAAAATGATCGATCTGGGCTGCTCTGGTGGCCAAATGGACTCCTTCTTTTTGGTGCTGGAAGAGGACTCGTAGGGGAACACCTAGATCGAAGGGCATGCCCAGAAGCTCTGTGTGGAGGTCGTGGGGGTCTCTGCAACTCGTGTCACATCCCAAGCATGGAAGGAACCCGATATGCATGATGAGTTTATATCAATCATATCAATCAGAGCAAAAGGTAATTCGATGCATAAGATAGTGCGCAATAGATAAGAAATCACCAAGTCCTCATTCATCAATAACTCCGAATATCTCTTGTACATAAATCTTTCCAAAGAGAAGTACTTAAAAGGCATTCTAGACTCAATAAAGAAAAATACAATAATGACTCAAGAAAGTAGAAAAGACTCCATGTAGACATCTTGGACATCCGAAGATTTTGATATCGGACGGGATAAGTATCTCTGAACGTCGCGTTATGGCAGCCGTTGGATCGGCCGCGAAGTGCTCCGCCGTCAAAGTTCCTTCGATCTGCGGCCTCCTCCTCCTCCTCCTCCCTCCTCCTCCTCGCTCGCGGTCGCCCCTGGCGCTCCCAATTAATGGCCTCACTGTGGATCTCGTCCAGCTCAGATTTGTGAGGAGAATTCTGAGAAGGGCGACTGGCTGAGGTCACCGGCCATGGCTTCCTCCACCGCGTCCCTGCTGGCGTGCTCGCACCCCACCTCCTCTTCCCTGCTGTCGTCGTCGTCCTCCTCCGTCTACTACTCCCCGCTTGCTTCCCGCAGCTCGGCTTTCTTCAGGCATGGCCGGCTGGTGTCGAGGAGAGTCGGGGGCAGGGCCCGCACCGCCGCGCCTTCTCCCTCCGCGGGGGCCCTCGGCTGCCGCTGCCTCTTCGGCCTCGGCGTCCCCGAGCTCGTCGTGATCGCCGGCGTGGCTGCCCTGGTCTTCGGCCCCAAGAAGCTGCCGGAGATTGGGCGGAGCATCGGCAAGACTGTGAAGAGCTTCCAGCAGGTCCACCCCCGCCCCCTCCCCCCAACACACACACACTCTTTTTTTTTTCTTCTTTTCATGCCTCCTCAGTCTTTGTTCCATGCCTGGCACTTTGGTTTTTCTTGGATTATTCTATCCATTCTTTGAGGTTGTTATTTGTTTTTTCGGTTTTATATAAGCAATTACGTGTGGCTTGCGATGCTATCGAGAGCATCTTTCCGGGAATGAAGCTATAGGATTCTTTCAGTGGCCACAAAACAAAGGCGTTCTTCAAGCTCACCTGATAGGTATCACCAATCCAGTGAGATGGACACCCGGGTATAGATTAGTCCGAGACCTTTTTCACTTTTGTTGATCTCTTCCTTCGCATTTGGTTATGGGCTTTATCTGAGTTGCTTGAAGGTTACACCTGGGGAGCAACAAGAGGGGAAGGAGGATCGAATTGTGTCAAATGAAGGTTAGAGCCAGTTTTGACAGCAGATGGGCACGGATATTTGGATATTTGGGACTTCTTTTTTCCCTTTTTCTTTCATATAGTGGCAGTTGCATCATCGCGCATCGCGGTTCTTCCCTTGGACTTTGCGCTTCACGCACATGGGTACTTATGTAGACGGCAAGGGAGAGAGTTGGCTTTGTAGTTGTGATGACACTGGGTTACCCTGGTAATGCCTTCTCTACTTGGCTTGTGCGAGGAGTTCAATCTGCAGGGAATAAAAGTTCCGTTGTCTATATGATGCAGGACCGGCTAAGATGACTCTATCTTTGCAGGCAGACGTTGCAAAATATAAATTTAATTAGGATGCATAATTTCTCTGTACAAATGATCACCGTAAATTTCAGGGTCCAGGCACTCAGCATAATCTCACTATATTAAGTGGCTAAAATATCCCTCTAATGCACGACTGTATCTCTTCGTCAGACATGCAAATCACCAAATCCAGAGTGTGGAGATGTGGACTTAAAATGGTATAAATTAATGTTTGGGCATGGGTCCATGGCAATTCAAATCAAAAACACATTAGAGCACAATGATAAAATACCCAGTCATGGTGGCCGCAGCGGCCTGGTTGCAAAACGAATGTGGTGACGATGACAAATAGACGACCACAGACGGCTTCACTATGGCTGCTACAGGCCGGCAACACAGGAGGGCCGCTGTAGGGCCAGGCAACACATGAGAGTCACGGCGATGAGGGGTGGCTCCGGCACTGGGAGGGACTGGGCGGTGAACGCCCTACAAACGGCAGTGGACGGGGGGGTTGGCGGTGAGGCCAGGTGGTCCGGTGGTGGCTGGTGCTGGGCTTGCTGCAGATGATGATGGCAGAGGCTGGCGGTGGCATGGCCTGCTCCGTCGAGGGTCCTGCCGTGGTGTGGAGGGGCTGCCTCCCTGGCGTCACAGGGCCCCTATGAGGAGAGGGCCTGCGGGTTGGGGTCTGCTCTCGAGTGGCAGCCCCTGTGATAGGGTGGACAGGCGGTTAGCGGTGGTGGCGAGGGGCCGCAAGGGCGATTGGGCCACTGCTGGTCGCTGGCAGTTGGCTGCCGAGGTGACAGTGCCAGTGCGAGGTGGGCAGCCGGAGGTGGCCGGCTGTGGGCTGGTCGCCTGTGATGTTTCTCCACAGAGAAAGAAGACGAACCGGGGGGCTGGGGAAGTATACTTTGGGAAATGAAACCAAGTAAAGGAATAGTGATGGGTGGTACGGTGGAGAAGAGAAGACAACGAGATCAACATAGGGAGAGAAAGAATAACAACAGGGGGTTTGGCCTCACGCCAGGAAGAATACAGAGGGGGATGACATCTCACCAGAGGAAGTGCATGCAGCGCGGTGCTTCAAATTCTCTCTAACCATTGCTGAACCCTAATTAGGGTTAGCACATCTTTATTTATAGAAAAAGAAAATTACAAATAGACAGGAAAGACGAGCAATGTAGTCCAAGTACAGTCGACAAAAAAGAAAGACATACACTGAGGTCGAGGGAAGCCCGACGTAGGTACAGCTGGCAGCTACGGACATGCCATACCAGGAATCACGGAAGCAGAATGATGCCACCCACCAGAAAAGTAGGGGTGAGCCTCGAGTCACTCGCTCAGTAGGGGTCACACGGATCCCCACTGGAAACCACACAGTAACATGGCAGAACAACTAAAACAGTAGGAGTAGCAAAACAGGAAAAGCTATACTACAAAGCTATAAAGAAGAGGAAGCAAGAGTAGGGAACAATCAAGGAAGAGGGAAGCTAAAAGAAAAGGGAAAAGCCATACCGAACGAGCACGGCTGCCGAACTAACCTCGGATCCTAAGCTACTCCTAACAGCAACAGAAGGGCAAACTCTGAACTGGCGAAGTCAGAAGTTTCCAATCTGTTGATGAGACACCAAGCAAGTGAAGGCCTGCAAGGAAAATGGGAAAAGACAAAAGCCCTATAAAAAGTCTAGACAGACTAGATAGAGAGTACACACGACTCAACTGTCGTGCACACTCATCTAGACACGACCACATGCACAACTAAAGCATCGTGCACATGACACAACACTACACTTACCTCAGGCAAAGCCACAAGGAGGCTAACACAGAAAGGTCATGACACTCGAGAAACATGAGAGTCACGCGAAAGTCACGTGCCACGGGTCTGAAGTACTCCCCTCACTAGAAGAACAACCAGCTGCGTCCACTGATGTCTTATGCTGTGCCTACAAGTGGCTCATCTACCTATCGTCCAAAAGCGTGATCAAGACCAAGACACTATCAGAACGAGAATAGAACTACAGTCGCGAGTGACTAGTCAGGGTCACGCCTGTCGGCGCAAGTCCAAAGCCCCTGACCACGTGTGCACACACTGGCTCTCGCCTAAGCTAGGCCTCTAGCTAGTATTCTCCCCCCATAGGACGCTACGATCGAGGATACTACTATCGAGCACGGGAGCCCACGGAACTAGTTTAAAAACTATAAATCGAGAAATGCCCCGTCGTAAAGGCTGACATGCTGAAACGTGCCGTAAGGCTACGACTAGTGGAGGATCACAAGACACAGACTCTAAAATGCGAGTGCTGGAGTACAGATAGGTAAAGAAACACTATCGCACATACTACGAAGCACTAATGGCAGTGCAGGAAACTACCGACAGACTTAGGACAAGGCAACTAGACTTGAAACTACAATGATCCTTGAGACTCAGAACTCGGAGTCAAGATCATCGTACAAAGCGGAATAAGTCACCAATCGGTCTAATCCTAAGCCAGAGAAAATGACTCACCATAAGAAATGACTCACGGAGACCTGAAGGAACACAGAGCACCCTCAGCACACCTGGATACGTAGAACACGGTAGGATAATACCTTACGACATCCAGAACTATGTCTCAAACTAGACAGAACTGTCGAGACACACACGAGGTCACCTGTCAACCATTGGGTCACATCGGGTTGACCAGAACCAGACAATGACATAAAAAGTAGTACAAAAGACTACCCATGGCAAGAACACTCCTGGCCACCTTATATCATGGTCATAGCCCTCATAGGACATCAAGAGACATCCACGGGACAACAGGCAAACCAAAAGGTCAAGCCAAGATATACGAAAATTGGAATGTCAGGAAACGACACTCAAACACCGCCCTAGGACACGTACCTAAGAAAGACAGACACAAGACAAGCCATCATGGCCAACGAATGAGACAAGGGATAAGACTCACTGGGCGGTCAGAAGAAGACCGCTTAGTGACATGAACGGTCTAGATGGAAGCCGTTCAAGGGGGGATGAACAGTCAAGAACGAACCATTCAAGGGGGATGAACAGTTGGGGGCCAACCGATCAAAAGAACTGACCCCTAGACACTAAAAGGGATGGACGATTAGGGCTGGGCCGCCCAAAGACTAGAGCGGTTAAGCAGTAGCTGCTCAAGCCAACTGACCTACTACAGTGTTGGTCAGAATGGTTTTGACCAAACTACCTATCTGAACCGACACAAAACTATTGACCAAAGGTCAACTAGGATAAGCGGGTAGGACCTGGCCGCTCAACCCAATGGGAAAGATGAACGGTTGAGGACCAGCCACTCGCGGAGGGATGGGCGGACCACTCCTGGCCGCTCAAACCCCAGAGTGGTCTATCGACTAACCACTCAATCTGAAACCGAGACACAATAAATGGTCTGAAACTAGCCGCCCATGCACCTTAAGCAGTTGCCATTGAACCGCGAAGGCGTTACGGCGAGCAAAACGTGGGATCGGCCCGATCGTGGCCTTTCCATGCCCCGTTCATTCCGAAACGAAGGGATACAATGGTGATAGTCATACACAACACATAGACTCCAACAGGAGTCAGATCGGCTGAGAAATAATGAGAAATGGGCAATTCTACGGAATTGACCCAAAGCCTCGCGACGGGCTAGAAATCACGGAAATGAAACGCGGGGAGTTAGGGAACGTCACCCTACCTCAATGGAGCGAATGCTCCACCGAATCGATGTCGAAATCACAATGGAAGCTTTTAGAAACCCTCGTTCCTCCACGAAATCTCACGAGTTCCACGCCGTCACGACCACCTCGCCGTCGTCACCACGTCGTCGCCCCGCGCCGTCTGCAGTCGGAGGGGACGCGCTGCGCAATCGAACGAAAGAGAGAGGGGCGCTCACGGTGGGAGAGGAAGGCCGGTCGCGCTCCCTCCTCTCCATCTTGAGAAGCAACTGCAGCTCAAGTGTCTCTCGGGGCAGCTCCTCTCTCTCGCGAGACCGCTCCTCTGCAGCCCGCCATCTCTCCTCCGCCAACTCCTCGGTAAGCCATCATCTCTCCTCCTCGAGCTCTGCAACCCGCTGGTCACGGATTGCGCTCGGTGCCTACTAAGGTAGCCCAGGTCAGCGCATCCTATAGCTCCTGCACCTGCATTATCATAACATTTTGCCATAAGCATATTGAAAGAAAGATGATGATAATTGCATTGCCTAAGAGATCGTTCTTACCTGTGGTGCTAGATCACGCTTGACTGCCTCAACTCGTGCCACCGCTCCCGCTAGTCGCTCTTCTAATGAAGCGATCTGGGCACCCTAGTCCACCACCCTCGAACTAGAGGCTCCTCCTGCTCCTCTTGCCGCTACCCTCTACTGGGCACGCTATATCATTTAAGATTGTCAGTCACTAATCACTCAACTTTAGGACTCATATCATAGCATTTAGGAAGCATGCTCACCAGTGTCTCTAGCTCGGACCGTGTAATCGCTAGGCGGGCTTCCAAGATGTGAAGCTATGCCTGCAAGTCCGCTGCCACTGCATCTCGTGTGTCGTGCATTCATTGCATGTTAGTCAAGTATTCATCATATAGAAACTAAAGCATATAGATATAAAAACATGCATTCATACGTACCCCTCGAGGTCTCATCTGAGGCCAGTTGGCGTAGGTCTTCCAGTAGGCCCAAAGGTGTGCTGTGCTGTCTGTCGCCTGGGAGACAACCCGGGTGCCACCTCTCTTCTAATCGACGTACTGCTCTAGAAAGCGCAGCCACCAGTATGTCATCACTGCATGGACCAAGGTCTTCCACCTGACCCCGCGTGGCTCTGCCACCTCGACCCACTCCTAATGTAGGCCGAGGGTCCTCATCACCAGCCTGAGGCACATGGGCTCGATCTCATTCAAGCAATGGAGCCAAATCTCCCGCCCGAACAAGTGTCGGCCCACTGCGACCCAAGGCTAGTCCTCATCTACCATGCCCAGGTAGGGCCTCCACACAACTTGCATTCCATACATATCATAACATCACATCATCATAATCATAAATAGAAAATAGGCCAAATGCATAAACATAGCATACATACCAAGGAGGCTGGGTAATCTCGAATCTCTCACCTCACGACCTGTAGCTCGTAGGTGTGCGGCCCCCCCGTCATGTACGGGAGCCAATGTCGGGCTAGGGGAACCGCCTCCGGATGAAAAAGTGCAACTAGCTCCATCGGCACGTACAGGTGGCTCCAAATCTGCATCCACATGTCAGTAGCATCATCATAATCATTGCATAATCATAAGCATAAATAAAAGCATAAGC
Source organism: Amorphophallus titanum (assembly GCA_024336825.1). NCBI lineage: Eukaryota > Viridiplantae > Streptophyta > Magnoliopsida > Alismatales > Araceae > Amorphophallus > Amorphophallus titanum. The sequence goes on along the minus strand of JANBPO010009603.1, from coordinate 77,356,654 downwards.
ATAAATAGAAAAATTGCATACCTGAAGAACCGGTGTGAAGCTGCTGACAGTCGTCTCTCGACCCATCCCTGTGGACATGTCGGCCAGCAAATGGGCAAGCATGGCGGCGCCCCAGGCATATCGCCCCACCTAATCTAAATCCTCCAACAGTCGTAGAAAATGACAGTTCATGTTGTCCCCCTTCATCCCCAACAGCAGCCTCCCCAACATCAGGAACAGAAACCTCCTCAAGTCTAGATCTACCCTCTCTCTCTGGGTAGGGTCTGCACAGAAGGTAGCCCTCGCCCTCTCAGCCATCTGGATCGCAAACTCCTCTAGGGTCTCCCTCGTCCTCAGGCACCCCTCCTCCAATCTGAGTACTTCCATCAGCTCTGCCCTATTCACCATCCTACAGTCCCTGGGTCCCCCTACCACAATCTCCAAATCTAGAAGTCTACGAGCTCAGTCCCCGTAGTCAGGGTAGGTCACACCACTCACCGCCTCCCCATCCACCCTCAACCCTATGATCCTCACTACATCCTCCAGGGTGGGGACCATGTGTCCCCAGGGCATTAAGAATGCCCGGCTCACCCTATCCCACCTATCTCTCACTACCTGGATGAGGACGAGGTCTGGGCGGACCGACTCAATACTCAAGAAAGGGGCGAACCCCATCTCCCTCAACTGCTCCCTCTGGAACTCGAGAAGGCCGTGGTCCCCAGCGTGTACCAATGCCTAAGAGATGTGAGTCCTCATCACCCCTGCAAACAAAAGAAAAAAGAATAAAGACAACAAAAATGTCAGTGCCAACAACCATAACTAACCAGAGCTATTGCCCTAGCCCAGGAAACGTGATCACCACTAAGGTAAGCAACAAGCCAGAGACCCGAAGAATACCATAGAATAGGATGGATGAAACACCCGCCTGCAAGAGATAGAAAACCAGAACAGAGATCTGTAACTCAGGTGACTTTAACGGACGGGAGCTGGTGCACTATGCGAACTTAACGCGCCTTCTGAGATTCGTTATGCATCTGCTTGTAGAGAAAGGAGTGGGACTTTGATCTCCTCGCTTCCCAGCCGACTAGGAAGCTTGGGCCTCGTGCTTTAAACTCTGTAAACCTGCCAAAGAGTGTAATTCACAAACAACAAATAACCCGGATCAGTTTCTTCAAAGTATACTAACTATTCAACAAGAAACTTAAAAACCATGAAAATGATGGGAGAATACCGGGGAGGTTTGGGTTTTCAAACCCCTCTGGGGTGTTTTAAAATAGTAGGAAGAATTCAGATGCATGCAGCATGGATGAGAACGTGGGAGAAGAAGAGGAAACATGCCATGGTTGCTAGGAAGAGGGGAAAACAACTAAAAGAATGAACTTTAATGAAATAGTCCCTTAAAGCTAGTACTCCCTGGACTTAGACAGCAGATGGACGTGGGATGCAGCCTTCCTTGGATGAATTAGGCTCTAGGATGCAGCAGCACTTCCTGAGAACTCTAGAAAATCTCCTCCTCTTCCACCAAGAAGACAAGGGTTCTATTTATAGACCCTCCAAGTCTTGGGGCGAGTTGGAGAGAGATCAACCAATAAGTAGGAGGATTGAAAATAAACTCTTGAAGATAATACTCCCAAGAGTCCACAGAAACCAACAGAAGGTTCTAAGGATCAGATTTGAGGGAGAAATCAACATAACAACCTCTACAATCCATCCACAAAATAGTAGCGAAGCACAGTTCTGCTAAAACTCCTCCGTGAGGCATAACGCATCCACGATAGACTGCCATGTTAACATAGCACACCTCCGCCAGTCCGTCATATGACCTTATCCACAAGAGATAAGAGCGACAGGTGAGACGTTCGGGCTTAGGACTCTGGCGAGTATAACAGATGGAAACAAAGGCATTATAGTGAAGGTATAACGGGTAGAAGTAAGTCCGTCATGGACCTTAAGATGTCAAGGCAGACGGGGCTAGAACGACAAGGGAGTCGGTGGAGGTGGTGATAAGACTCAACCTTAGTAGGTATATAACGGATCAGCATACAAGTGTTATACGACTGATGATGGTGGAACATGGATCCATTAAACAACAAAGATGCTAACTGAGACGGAATAAGAGACGGTAAGTGGGAAGACTATAACGGCTCATCAAGAGGGCATTATACTAATAATAACGGGTAGGTGTAGGACCGTTAAACTATAGAGATGCCAAGTGAGACGCTGGATGAGACAGACGATGAGTGGAATATAACGGACTTTGTGAGGTGCGTTATGTTACTTATAACGTGCCATTGAGGATGCGTTATGCACAAGAGGGCGACAAATGAACCGGAAGTGCTTGCCTAGCAACAAACAAGGACAAGACCCAACCAAGGAAGGCAATGACCTATGAAAGAGACTTCTAACTTGCCCAAGAAGACTCGACAAGGGTGAACAACTTGGAGCATCATTAAAGTAGAGTAAGGAGATGACTCAACTAATTGGTCATAAAATGGGTGTCAACAAGCTCCACTTCTATGTTTTTCAAGCTTTTAGGCTTGTCACCCATTTTACACCTTTAGTAACCTATTTGTTGGCCTTACCTTCTATTTGTCATCCTTGACCACCCATTTGTCACCCTTAAGCGTTGGGAGTCATTGCCTTTAGCTTGCTTTCTCTTCTTTGAAGGTCGTCGCCCTTGATTAATTGGCGAGCAAGAGCTTCATGGCATCAACGCAGGACTGAAGGTGCGTCGACGCATCCTTTGAGAAGCCCGTTTGCAATGGCTTCTGGAAACATCATTGCGTCGACGCCCTGAGAGGACTGAGTCGATGCATCCTTTGCTGAAATTGCCTTACCGGCTATTTGTCACAGGTAACACCTATTTGCCACCCTTATCTATCTATTTGTCACCCTCAAGGCCTCATTTGTCTCCTTTGTAAGGCTATTTGTCACCCTTACTCAATTGTTTTGTCTGCCCTGATTCTTCATTTGTTTGAGCAAGAGGGTGAACTCCACTTGGCTTTAGCTTTTCAGTTTCAATCTTCTGCATCATCTGCCTTAATTTCTGTGCATCTAGTTACCTCGATTTCTATGCAACCATCAATTTCATCACCTGTCTTGATTTTTGTACATCCAGTTACCTCGATTTCTATGTCGCCAGCAATGTCTTAGCTTCTAGGAGCATATTCCATGCAATTTGGTGTGCTAAGGTCCTTTCTTCAAATCTTAATTTCCCTTTCTTGAATTCTCTCAATCTTTGCTTGTACATAACGTAAGTCTTGAGTCTTTTGAGCCTTTTGGTTGATCGGCTAACCTATGCGCACCGGAGTGCGTGTAAAGTTTAGCCTAGAACTAACATACAATGATCGATCAATGATAAAGATGATAATAACTATACAAAGGTAAATGACAACTAGGGGAGATGAGTAGCACCTAAAATAAGTATGAAATGATATGAAATAATACACAAAATGTCAATCTCGGGTGCACTATAGCACAAACACGGTCTGATGGGAGACCACTCAAGGAGGCTGAACGGCCCTAGGCAGGACCGTGTGGTGACAGGGAGAAGTAAAATAATTAAGAAACGTAGAGCTGAAATTAATCAGAAATAACTCAAATTTCTACGTACCTGAACGACCTGAGTGGTCTGTCGAGCGGCCGTGGAACCTGTGAAAGGGCCCCAACAGGACCGCAGAAAGACAACAAATCCACAAAATATAAATAGTAGAATGTACTTGAGGCAGATGTACATGGTCTATCGACAGACTGCGGGAAACCATACACGGCCCTAAGAGGACCGCAGAATATAATAGGCTCACAAAAATATGAAGAACAGAAATGCATGTTAGGCAAAAATCCACGGTCTATCGATCGACTGTGGAAAACCAGAAACAGCCCTAAGAGGGCCGTTAAATGTAGCAGGCTCATAGAAGAATGCATGGCAGAAACATACCTGATGTAGCCATACGCAGTCTATCGACCGACCACTGGAAGATGTAAATGGCCCTAAAAGGACCACGTACAATCCCGGGAATAGAAACCAACAACGAACTGCAACGGCACACCCAAGAGAACTAAGAACTTACTCAAACACAAGAAAACAAGTCAACACAATCAAAAGCACGAGGGGCACTAGGTGTCCCACCGTGATCACTACAAAATTAGGATGTAGATATATTTTCCTTTCCTTCCCTCCTTTTGCAAACCAAGATATGGAATAAAAAAAAAACTAAGAGCTAAGGAGATAGTGCAAAGGAAAATCGTGATCACCACCAAGGCATGAAGTGCAAGGAGAGGGCACCTTGTACCTTGGAACAAAGGAGACGGATGAAGACACTCACCAAGGTGCAGCGCTAATACGAGATGAACATGATCCAGTAGGGACCGCTCAAGGACATAGACAGTCACTCGACAGGCCGCTTACAGTGCTGGAGAGGAAAGCAGGAAGAAGACCTGGCTGGCGCTAAAATGGTCCGTGATAGGCCGCAGGAAGGAGATGAATGGTCTGTGTAAGACCATGTACCCTTCAAACGGATGGAGATGGACCACGTAACGCTGCCAGACTCTAAGTGATGGAACTTGATCCTCCACCCCTTCTGGCTGGCCAGAGGGGATGGGCCTCGTGCTAAAGATCCGGTTGACCTACAAAACAAAGCAAAGAATCAGAAAATGCAACCTAAATCAGTCTATGGATGTGTAATATCTATAAAAAAAAATTAAGAACTAACCTCATAAACGGAATGGAGGATACTGAGGGGTTGGGATTTTAACCCCTAAGGGGTGTGAAAAAAATAGTAGGAGGGGTGTAATAATGAGAATGTCAATGAAAAACGTGGGTAGAAATGATGGGGAATGAGCATGCAATGGCAAACTAATAATTAGACACTAGACCAAAACACCAAACAAAAGACTACTCCCTTGAACCGAAGGCTTAAACAGACATAGAGAGCCTTCCTCCCTAACTGTGGTTCGCTAAAGAATTCAGCAGCACTTCGTTGCGAACGCCGGATCTCCCCCCCTCGTGACCTTGGACTAAGGGCTCTATTTATAGACCCTTGAAAGTCCAGTCCAAATTAAGGGATTTTCAGCAGGAATTAGGCCGAGATTCTTTAGGATAATTTGAAGATAATACTTCCAGCACTCACCAGGATCAAACGGCATCACATTGGACTGAGAATCCACGGAGAAAATGGTGAAACAAGTTAGAGGCTTAACCACGGGTTGGAGAGAGATCAGCCAGCCAGCCCAAGGATCTTGGCCTGGTATGCGGTCGACGATGGGCCGCCCACCATTGTACACGGTCCAATGCTTGACCGCTTACAAGTGTCGATGATAAATAACTAAAAAGATAAATAATCCGTTTATCCCATAGAACAGACCAGCTGACCCGACGTAGGACGCTCAGGATATAAACAGTCCACCGATAGACCTCTCAAATAGTCACACAGTCTATTGATAGATCGTGTACTAGGTGTCGGTGATAAATCAATAAAATCATGGTAAGTAGTTATTTATCTGAAAAACCCACCCGGTTTAGGACTCTGGCATTTACACGGTCCAACGATGGACCGTCCACCTTGAATACATGGCCCCATGATAGACCGTGTATAGGATTGTCAGTGGAAATTTAGAAAATAGGCTGATCATTTGTTAAATTGCTTCCGCACTTCAGTTTATGCCATTAATTAACTGTCTTCATTGCGCTTACCAATCCCCATTCATTATGCTAATCCCCTCAACAACTAACCCTTCACTATCCCTTCGGGAGCCTCATTCCCCCTCACTCACCTTGGTTCACCCCCTCACAGACTCCCTCACAGCCAGGGTCACCCCCACACCCATCCACCCCATTTCCCCTCCCATCTACCCTCATTTCCCATCCCTCATCTCAGCTCCCACCCAGATGTAGCAGGAGCAGGATTGTCCACCGAATTGCTGCAGCAGCCACGGCATCTCCACCAGGCTTCAGGTGGCCCATCCTACAATGACGTCTTCCTCTCCAAGTCAGATTCATCACAGTCATTTGAGCACCCTCGTTCGACGTCGGGACTATTCGGTGGAGCCGTTGTCGTCCAGCTACACAAACTGAGTCTGCCAGCGACCAGTTTGGCTTACAGAGGCTGCCGCGACCCCTTCCATCACCTCCTGACCTTCCCTTCCAGTGGTTGTCAACTAGGGACACCCATATTTCAGCCAAGTCTGGCCCCGCATCATTCAGAGCCCCCGTCCAAGAGCACTGCCCTGGACAAGGTGACCATGATCTGCAGTCTGCCCTACCTGAGCCCTGAACAAAAGGCCGACCATAGGGAGTACCACGTCTACCTCCCACCTCTACTACTTTGGCCCTTTAGCGAAGCTCAGCATGGGTCTCCCAGCTTTCCACTGGGACTGGTCTCATCCCGATCTGAACTCCCAGCTAGGAGATACACCCTCGACAAGGCTTCCCTATCAGTCTGGTCGCCTCAACTGCGCGACCTCAGGAGAACAAATGGTGCTGGAGCTCTTGGGCTTAGATCATGGCCATTCTAGTTCTGGAATGTCCCTGGGGAGTCCCTCTTCGAATCGACTCTAGCCTCACATCAATCCAGCATCGTACTTGGGAGTTACACCATCGGTGAGTCGAATATGTTCTCCTGCCCCTGGTTTCACTCCGACCCTACCGACATCTAGGAGCTGCCACCGAGCCGTCCAGGCGAGTTCGATAGAGATTTTCAGTTGAGGCGAACTAGGTTTGACACTCTTTCAGCACGACCCTGTTCAAGAGTTCTCTAGCCTGTAAAATTTGCCCCCTATGCAGTTCCACAGGATCCAACGACATCGACAAGTATGAGCTCTGATCGAGGCAAGTCTCCTTCCTGGTGATTCCCAAGACAACCGGCTTTCCAGTGACTCTAATCCCGCCTTCATCGGACGTCCCAGTAGGGATTTCCCATCCCAACAAGGCGTTGGTTGCAAACAGCCAGGATAGCAAACCAGGCCGCATCGACCAGGAGTCGATCTTCTTTGGCAACACCAACCTCCCCTCCCCACCTGGCCAACTGAGCGCCCCTCCCTGCGTGGAGGTAAATTTTGGTTGTAACTTAACTACCCCCACCCCTAAGTCAACCCTCCTATGAGAGGTGTAGTTTTGTAATTGAGATCTTCAGGTCAAGCTTCCTCGGTGCAGCGTGCAGGTGAGCCCATGCTTCCCCACTCACCCTCATCTCGATTGGGGCCGGTTTCTTCAAACTGGCCAGGTGAGCCCTCAGCCCTCACTCCTATTTGTGCTTGTTCATTTAATATTCTAACATTTACTCCATCGGTTAATGGAGAGAGCGCCCGGTCCTGAGGCTCCACCGCTCTCAAGAGACTGTCATGGGGGTGAGTGAGTGAATCTCGTGCCCTTTTGGCACACTGTCTACCCATTGAATTGGGCACCCGCACCCAAGGGGAGGCTAACCCAAGCCCTGTTTGACCTCTACCAGCAAGGGACCCATCCCACATCCTCGACTCGATATCCTCGAGTCACCCCCGGGTTGACTATGCGTGCCACGCGAGCATCCGCCAACGTTAGTTTATTGTTCTTGTGCTTGTGCTTGCGTTTTAGGTCCGAGGAGCATTGACCTAGTGGCTGCCATCCCTAGGTCGTTTCACGTCAAATTGGTATTAGAGCAAGTTTTAGACTTGTCTCTACGAGTCTAGTCCTAGGGCATGCTTGCATTAGAGTTATCATCGGACTAACCCGTGTATTGTCCACCCACCATTATCACCGTTGAGTCTATGGCCAAATGGCCCCTCTCCCAATCATGTTCCATGCATACCTACCTAATGGAGAGCCCACGGAAATTGATTTCATCGACATGGAGTCCGATAATTGGGTATCCCCCGATATCATTGCCTCTCTTTCTAAGAACGAGAAAATTGTGCACAATGGTGATCAAGTCTACGTTGAATTACACAAATGGTTTGGAAAAACCCAATACCTCGATGGGTCTTGGTGTCAAGTA